>SNVD02014649.1:0-91747 GCA_013180625.2 Boswellia sacra
GTCAAATTTGGTGCCTAATGATCCCAATTGTCAAAGATATTTACAACTAATATTTGACAATTATGCCCTTGTAATTTGACAAGTTTGCCTCTGGATGTATCTATAAATAGAGGTGCCTTGTGACCCATTAGGGCATCTTGGCCTTGGCTGGAACATTTTGGCTTTGGCTCGGATCTTGTATTGTGTTTTGTGTGTTTATGTTATTAATGAATTTTCTTTTTCTTGCATTTTATTTTCTTTCTATTATAATGTTCTTCTAATTTCGCTTTTGCTAAGGTGAAAGGGTGAAACCCTTGATATGAGAATAAGGATTCTCTAACCCTTAATATGTGCTTAATGATCTTAATCTTAATGTTTATTCAATATGATTTATATTTAATTTCTTAATCAATCTTGACACCACTCGTAAAGTGGAGGTCTTGATCCATTGTCGACAATCTTTGGCACATCAAATGCTTGGATCCTTTCTAGATGATGTATGGTTCTTCCTTACCGACACGAATCTAGTTAGGAACCTTGATTTATTATAGACATATAGTGATTGGCACATTGGATGCTTGAACCCATTTACAAGAAGTGGTATAAATATTGGTAATGAAACAAATATAATTCATATAACTAAATGGGTTAATTATCCTTATTCGAAATATCAAGGGTGGATCCCCTAACCTTAGCCTTCATTGTTATTGTGTTAATTCCTCTTGTATTTTAATTATTCTATTGTTTATGAACTTTTATTTTATTTACTATGGTAGGTTCTACCACCTTATGAAATTGTTCTTTAATTTACTATGGTTGGTTATACCACCTATTTCCATGGATGGTTTTACCTCCTCTTGCTTTTGTTTTATATTTGAATGGTCGGTAATACCACCTACCATCTTACATACTTGTTGATATTATCATGTCACCTCTTTGAATCATCCATATCACATTTGTTTAGCTTATAATTTGTAACGCTTAAAATCCCTTCCTCGTGGATCGACCCCGGTCTCACCGGGTTTTATTACTTCGACACTCCTATACTTGGGAGATAATCCTTTTTTTGGATGTGTCAAGTTTTTGGCACCGTTGCCGGGGAAGGTAAAAATTGGCGTGCAAAATTGTAAGTATTCTCTTTTCTCATCTTAGATCTAAATTTTTTATTTTTTTGTGTGTTCATCTTTTCCTCTCCCTTCTTCTCTCTTTCTTGTATGAAAATTTGGTCACGAACATCTAGTGGTAGACTTGTTAGAAAAACATCATCTTCCTTAGAAAACATGGCCAACAATCATGAGGAAATCTTCACGGATGAAGGGGACAACCGTTCGCAACAAAATGATCAAAACCAACGAAGAACCCTCAAAGACTACATGAATCCGGTAAGGACTGGTGCACCATCTTGTGTAGTTTCTCCTCCTGATTCAATCCATTTCAATTTTAAACCAAGTTTTGTTCGACTTCTACCCACTTTTCATGGCCTTGACATGGAGAACCCATATTCGCACTTGAAACTCTTTGAAGAGGTATGTAGCTCCTACATTGACCCAAATTGTAGCATAAATACCATTAGATTAAAGCTTTTTCCTTTTTCTTTAAAAGATAAAGCTAGAACATGGCTACCAAATTTGAGGTCGAATTCCATCAGTTCATGGGATGAGATGAAACAACAATTTTTGAAAAAATTTTTTCCTACCCATAGAACAAATTCTCTTAAAAGACAAATTTGTGATTTCTCTCAAAAACAAGGGGAAACCCTTTACCAATGTTGGGATAGGTATAAAGAACTACTTAATACCTGTCCTCACCATGGGTTTGAAACTTGGAGAATAGTTGTACACTTCTATGAAGGGTTAACACCTCAAGATAGGCAACTAGTAGAATTAATGTATAATGGAGAATTTAAAGAAAAAGACCCTGAGGAAGCACTTGACTTCCTAGATTTCTTGGCAGAAAAGGCACAAAATTGGGACACTGCTGGCACCTATGAGGTACCAAGCAAGGCCCACACCTCGACATCCAATAGAGGTATTTACAACCTTAGGGAAGACCATGCCCTTCAAGCCAAATATGCATCCCTAGCTAGAAAAGTCGAGGCTTTAGAAATGAAAAAGAGTGGTCAATTGAATTCTATTCAAGAAAATGTCTGTAATATTTGTGATGACAATGACCATTCTACTGATAATTGTCCAACTTTGCCTGCCTTTAGGGAATGTCTCCATGAAGAAGCCATGCCTTGAACACTTTCAAAAGGCCAAATCACAATCCATATTCACAAACCTACAATCCTGGTTGGAGAAATCATCCAAATTTTAGCTGGAAAAATGATAATCATGCACAATCTTCAAAAGTCCCTTTTCAAACACGACAAAATTTTCAAAATTCTCATGATCATGCATATGCTCCTCCTCCTAGGAATGACTTTGAAGAAACATTGCATTCATTCATTACAAAGCAAGAGACTTTCCATAGTCAAACTGCTCAAACATTAGCAAATTTGTTAGAAACTCTTGCAAAATTTGCATCTACATTTAGCATCCAAGAGAAAGGAAAATTTCCTTCTCAAACCATTGCAAAACCCCCAAATATAATCTAAACTCAAACGCAGGGAATTCAATAACCATTATTTGACCAAGCTAAGTCAGTCATGACCCTTCGCAATGGAAAGGTTGTTGAAAAACATATTCCTAAGCCTTGTGAGAAAGAAGAAGAATCGATCTCTAAAGGGCAGGAAGAGGTTGCCAAACCAACACCTAGCGAAGAGGAAACCAAATCCTCATCTGTGCCTCCATTTCCTCAAGCATTAGCCACACAAAAGAAGCCAACTCACAATTCTTAAATCTTTGAAATTTTCAAACAGGTAAAGGTCAACATTCCCTTGCTTGATGTGATCAAACAGGTACCTTCTTGTGCAAAATTTTTGAAAGACTTGTGTACTGTGAAAAGAAAACTGAATGTGAAAAAGAAGGCCTTTCTAGCTGAGCAAGTAAGTGCTATTCTTCAAAATAATAATACAGTGAAATACAAGGATCCGGGTTGTCCTACAATTTCATGTGTTATTGGAGAGCATAAAATTGAACAAGCTTTACTTGATCTTTGTGCTAGTGTGAATTTGCTTTCATATTCGGTTTTTCAGAAACTCAATCTAGGTGAGTTAAAACCGAATTCTGTGACTCTTTTGCTTGCTGATAGATCAATTAAAGTACTAAGAGGAGTAGTAGAAGATGTATTAGTTCAAGTCGATAAATTCATTTACCCAGTGGATTTTATTGTCTTGGACCACACAACCATGGAAGTATGTATTCAATTCTGTCATTTTAGGGCGTCCATTTCTAGCTACCTCTAATGCTTTGATTAATTGCAGGAATGGAGTCATGAAGCTACCTTTTGGGAACATGACATTGGAACTTAATGTTTTCAATATGTGCAAACAACCAATGAAGAAGAAGATGAAATTAAGGAGGCTAATATGATCGAATCTATTGTGGAAGGTCACATCCAAAAAGGGAGTTCTTCTGACCCTTTGCAAACTTGTCTAGTGAATTCATTAGAATCAAGTATGGAACTAGAGTCTGATCTTTCTGATATATGTTCTTTATTGGATTGTGCACAGGTGATGGAAAAAGGCTCAAAATCAAGATTTGAAGAATTGGGGCAAATGAATGAAAGCAAGGAAAATGAAGCTCCCAAGTTAGAATTGAAGCCCTTGCCTGAAGGACTGAAATATGCATATCTTGGGGAGAATCAGACATATCCGGTGGTAATTTCTTCATCCCTCACGTGCGAGCAACAAGATAAGTTGATAGAAGTGCTTAAAAGGCATAAAAATGCAATTGGGTGGACTTTAAAAGATATAAAAGGCATTAACCCTTTAATTTGCACACATAGAATACATTTAGAGGAAAATGCCAAACATCTCAACAACCTCAAAGGAGATTAAATCCACACATGAAAGAGGTCATTAGGGCTGAAGTTCTCAAACTACTTGATGTGGAATTATCTATCCTATTTCTGATAGTAAGTGGGTAAGCCCTACACAAGTAGTACCTAAGAAATCTGGCATTACAGTAGTTAAAAATGAAAAGGGTGAATTATTGCCAACTCGTGTCTCATATAGTTGGAGGATGTGCATTGGTTATTGAAAATTAAATGCTGTCACTAGAAAAGACCATTTTCCTTTACCTTTCCTTGACCAAATTCTTGAAAGAGTAGCAGGAAACCCCTACTACTGCTTTCTTGATGGATACTCAGGCTACTATCAAATTCCCATTGCACTTGAAGACCAAGAAAAGACAACATTCACTTGCCCCTTTGGCACTTTTGCATTTAGGAGAATGCCTTTTGGACTTTGTAATGCTCCAGCTACTTTTCAAAGATGCATGCTAAGCATTTTTAGTGATATGGTCGAGCATTGTTTAGAAGTTTTCATGGATGATCTAACTATCTTTGGAAACTCTTTTGATAATTGTCTTGGAAACTTAGAAAAAGTCCTAAAAAGGTGTGTAGAAAAAGGTCTTATTTTGAATTGGAAAAAATGTCATTATATGGTCACTTCGGGAATTGTCTTAGGCCATGTGGTGTCTTCTAAGGGAATTGAAGTGGACAAAGCAAAAGTGGAATTAATTTCACATTTGCCTCCACCAAAAACAGTCAAAGAGGTTCGTTCATTCTTAGGGCATGCTGGATTTTATAGGAGGTTCATAAGAAATTTCAGTGCTATATCTAAACCTCTTTGTAATCTCTTAATAAAAGATACTTCCTTTGAATGGACTCAAGAATGTCAAAATGCCTTTAATACATTAATTGGACTTTTAACAACTGCTCCAATTATGCAATCTCCTGATTGGTCCTTGCCTTTTGAACTGCTGTGTGATGCAAGTGACTATGCCCTTGGTGCTGTCTTAGGACAAAGAAAAGAAGGTAAGCCTTATGTCATATACTATGCAAGTAGGACTTTAAATGATGCGCAAATGAATTACACAACAACTGAAAAAGAACTACTTGCAGTAGTATTTGCATTGGACAAATTTCGTACTTATTTAATTGGTTCTCCCACAATTGTTTACACTGACCATGCAACTGTGAGATATTTAATGTCTAAACAGGATGCAAAACCTAGATTGATACGGTGGATCTTATTGCTCCAAGAATTTAACATCACAATAAAGGATAAGAAAGGAGCCGAAAATGTCGTTGCTGATCATCTTTCAAGACTAACGACAGAGACATTAATTGAAACGTCACCTATCAATGATTCTTTTCCTGATGAATTTTTATTTTCCGTTGCTACTGTACCTTGGTTTGCTAATATTGTAAATTTTCTTGCGACAGGGAAAATGCCACCTCATTGGAAAGCTCAAGACAAAAGAAAATTTTTAATCGAGGTGAAAAAATTTTACTGGGATGATCCGTATCTTTTCAAATATTGTCCAATCAAATATAAGAAGATGCATACCCGACAATGAGGTAAGTAGTGTCATTACTTTTTGTCATTCTGAAGCATGTGGGGGACATTTTTCATCTGAAAAAATAGCTGCTAAAATCTTGCAATGTGGATTTTATTGGCCCACCTTATTTAAAGATGCACATGCATTTTGCAAAACGTGTGAAAATTATCAAAAGTTGGGATCAATTTCAAAAAGAAACATGATGCCTTTGAATCCCATTCTTGTTGTTGAAATCTTTGATTGTTGGGGTATTGATTTTATGAGACCCTTTCCACCGTCATTTGGTTTTGTGTATATCCTTTGTTGCAGTAGACTATGTTTTCAAATTGGTCGAGGCACCTCCATGTCGAAACAATGACGACAAAACAGTTTGTCAAATTTCCCTTGGAAAGAGAATATCTTGAGTAGATTTGGAATTCCTCGAGCCTCAGTAGTGATGGGGGTATACATTTTTGTAACAAACCATTTGAAACTTTAATGAAGAAATATGGAATAACCCATAAAATTTCTACACCGTATCACCCACAAACAAGTGGACAAGTTGAATTAGCTAATAGGGAGATAAAACAGATCTTAGAAAAAACGGTTAACCCAAATCGTAAATATTGGTCTTTAAGACTTAATGATGCACTTTGGGCTACCGAACTTCTTTTAAACATCATTATGAATGTCTCCTATAGACTAAGTTAATGGAAAACCTTGTCACTTACTGTGGAAATTGAGCTATACAGCTTTATTGGGCCCTTAAAAACATTCAACACAAATTTGAATGATGCTTGCAAGTTACGTAAACTCCAACTGAGTGACCTTGAAGAAATCAGGAATAAGGCTTATAAAAATTCTAAAATCTACAAAGAAAAAATGAAGGTTTTTCATGACAAATCCATTGTTATAAAATCTTTTGAAACTTCACAAAAAGTTCTTTTGTATGATTCAAGATTGCATTTGTTTCCTGGTAAACTTCGGTCTCGTTGGACTGGGCCTTTCATTGTAAAAAATGTTTTCCCTCATGTAGCAGTTGAAATTGAGAACCCAAAGAATGGTAATGTGTTTAAAGTTAATGGACAACGGTTAAAACCATTCTTTGAAAATTTTGCCCAAAACGAAGAGTCCATGCTTTAATCGATCCTTTTTAAGGATTGATTTTTCCCGGTCAAGTGGCGGATACGGTACTCCGTGGCTTTTAAAGTCGGATTTTTCAGTTCCCTAAAAACTGTTGCTCACCTTGCATCCATTTTCTTTTCTTCTCTCTCATTTTCTTCACATGGATACCATTTTCTCAAAATGCACAAACATTTCCCTCTCTTCCTCAAAATGATTTGCTTAAATTTTATAAAGCTCGTGCAGAAAGACTAAGGTTGTTGATGCGTAAGGGTATTCCTGCTGATTTAAGATGGTTAATTGAAGCCAAGGTTCGATTCTCTTGTGAGTTTTTCAGATAATCTTGTTTCCCATATGCCAGGTTTGGGAAAAAGCTCTTATGCCAAAAAGCGAAGAGCGAAAAGGTTACAAGTTTGTCCCAGATGTGCAAGATGGACTTGTAACTAGCGTTGCCGCTCCTTGGGATATTTGTCTAACAATCAAGAGGATAAACTACAGTTCATCAAGAATGCACTGAGTAAGGAGTCTTTGGATGATATCCGAACGACTCTTGAGACGCATTCTTGTGGACTTGTGCAGCGTGAAATTTTTAATTTGTGGACACAATTCCAAAGATGAGCAGGAACGCTATAGTCTTGGAAATCTGACTCAAAACGACCCTGTTTGCCAGTTTATAAGAAAACTGGATGGGAAGCATATCCCCAACTCATAGAAGGTGTTTAAGCCATTTCTGGACGTAAAACCAGAGGAAGATGTGAGCCACAGTCACAACTACCTGTACATATGCATGCGTGCCATCATTTTTTGAATTTTAATACCTCATTGCTGTCATTTTTGAATTTGTATCTTTTGTTTGACTTATGGTGTCTTATTTCATCATCTTTTGATTTTTTATGCATTATTGTCAACTTTTTCAACAAACAATCGAGCTACCTAGATAGATATCATCATTAGCATACCTTTTGCACTCCATAAATACAACATGTCTTGTTCTCTTCTTCACACATAGTTAGAGAGTTACATAGACATGGAGGGAACTTCAAAACGTCGAATCCAAAGGATATGTGTATTTTGTGGATCTCGACCAGGTAAAAGTGAAGAGTTCGTAGAAGTAGCGAATTATCTTGGTAGGTTACTGGCTGAAAGAAAGATTCATGTGGTTTATGGGAGGTTGCCTTGGTTGATGGTTGTGTTGGCTAAGATCTGCACATGTAGGAGGCAGTCAAGTGTTAGGAGTTATTCCTAAAGCTTTGGCTGTAGAAATCATTGTTGGAAAAACGGTTGGGAAGGAGTTACAAGTCTCCTCTATGCATGAACGCATGGCACATATTCTCATCAATTCAGATGCCTTTATTGCTTTACCAGGTGGCTTTGGTACTTTTGAAGAAATTTTTCAAATTGCCTCTTGGGCCCAACTGAACCTCCATAAAAACCCATAGTTTTTGTTGATGTTAACAATTTCTTTGATCCTTTAATAAGTTTTTTGTTGATGCAAGCTGTAGAACAAAATTTTTAGCACATTGGGCGAGACAGATCCTTGTTTCTGCCACTTCTGCTGTGATTTTACTTACAAATTGAAAGAAGTGGAAGTTGAACCTGACCCAGCTAGTACTCAAATTAATTGGGCAGGAGGGCAAAACAAAAAGTGCAAATTGGATCTGAATCTCCGTTTGTAATTTTTTTGTCGTTTATTTTATTTTATTTTTAGCATGTTATTTTATGAGTCTTTCAGGTCATCTCTCTTGAATAACAGAAGCTTCAGGTAATGTCTTCTATACTTTATCTCTCTCCATTTAAACATTGAGGACAATGTTTCATTTGGTTGGGGGGGAAGGATAGTAGACATAAGTGTGTCTTGAAATTTTATTTTTTCTTGCAAAAAAAAAAAAAACGAGTTAGTAATTAGATTCAGAGTGCGGTATAAGGAGTTCAAATCCTCTTGAGACGCATTCTAGGTCAGGAATGGCAGAGTATGGAGGGTCAATTTGAACTCTTGAAACCCATTCTAACCAATTTGTCATTTTATTTTGATCTTATGAACTCATTTTAGCTAACTTGATATTATTTAGACTTGCTTTTTTGAATTTTATAACAAGGGGTCTTATTCATTTCACTTTGAATTAGTCAATCTATGAACTCTCACACCTTAATATTTAAATAAAGAAAAAATTGTGTGCTTATGTACTCATTAGCAAGTATTCATGAACCTTTCTTCACACACTAAACACACATACCTTGATGCATGATTTGTGGGTGGCAAAATGAATGTTTGTAATATTTGAGTCTTTGTTTATGTGGTTAGATAACAACACAAAGGAGGGGAAAGTTTTAAAAAAAAGCAAAAAAAAAAAAGAAAGAAAAAAGAAGAAAAATAGCAATTGTGGATAAAGTTGTCTCGTAGCCTCCTTAATCAGCATTAAGCCCGAGGGGCCTTACATCTATACCCTCAGACCAACTGGTTTGGGAGCTATTTGGCCCAAAGCTCGCTACATGGTTAAGGAGAAAGCTTTAATGGGATTGACATTGCACTAATCCATAGTTTTCTAAGCAAAAATAAGCATCGGCAACCCGAGTCGTTAAGCTCGTAGGGGTGTCTTAACACATAATGCCCTAAGGCCAACTGGTCTGGGAGTCATTAGCCTAAGGCTCGCTACATGGGTTAAAGATGCATTCTTTCAAAAAAAAAAAAAAAACAACAACACATATATATATAAAATAAATGAATGTCCCCTACTTAAAGTTGTTGGCCTTAACAAATATTAGAACCGATATGGCTTCTTTCTAATAGCCCCATAGTCATGTGTTGACTGAGCACAAAAAGGAGGTTTATTGATATCTTGACTGAAAGGTACATGAGTCATAAAAAATAATAATAATAATAATAATAATTGGTTGAGAGTTTGTTTATTTGGATAAAATCAAGGAGAGTGCAATAATGACCACCTTGGATGTAAAATTCTATAAATCACTTCTATATAATAACGCTTTAATTGCTAGGGACTAGCAATAAGCTAGTTGGGGGGTGTGATGAACACTTAAATATGCATGTTTAATAAGAGTTTAGTTTATCATATTGCATTAATAGTGTCATTAAATTCCTTAACTTAAGCATATTTGTAGCATTTGCATCTTTGGAATTAATTCCTCTTAATTTTGCTTTTGTTACAGGTTCGGTAAAATAGGCATAACTCTCTATTTATAGATCATAATAGTGCAATTCTTAATGTTTTGGAAAGATGATTCAATTGTCTACAAGATTTCATTTCACAAGCATAATCAAATTTGGGCTCATAGTGGACCAAAATTGGGCTTGAAATGAACCCATCTACAGTCTCGGCCCAGTTTGACTAGGCCTCAGTATTTGGACGGTATCTCTCAAAATACGTTTCCAAATTGTACAAATCAATATGTTCTAGAAAGCTGAGATAAATATCTACAACTTTCATGAAGACATGTGATTAAAATTCATAACGTTTAGATGTCAAAATTGATGGTCAAAGTCGGTGCCTAATGATCCAAATTGTCAAAGATATTTACAACTAATATTTGACAATTATGCCCTTGTAATTTGACAAGTTTGCCCCTGGATGTCTCTATAAATAGAGGTGCCTTGTGACCCATTAGAGCATCTTGGCCTTGGCTGGAACATTTTGGCTTTGGCTAGGATCTTGTATTGTGTTTATGTTATTAATGAATTTCATTTTTCTTGCATTTTATTTTCTTTCTATTATAATGTTCTTCTAATTTCTCTTTTGCTAAGGTGAAAGGGCGAAACCCTTGATATGAGAATAAGGATTCTCTAACCCTTAATATGTGCTTAATAATCTTAATCTTATAATGTTTATTCAATATAATTTATATTTAATTTCTTAATCAATCTTGACACCACTCGTAAAGTGGAGGTCTTGATCCATTGTCGACAATCCTTGGCACATCAAATGCTTGGATCCTTTCTAGATGATGTTGGTTCTTCCTTACCGACACGAATCTAGTTAGGAACCTTGATTTGTTGTAGACATATGATGATTGGCACATTGGATTCTTGAACCCATTTACAAGAAGTGGTATAAATATTGGTAATGAAACAAATATAATTCATATAACTAAAATGGGTTAATTATCCTTATTTGAAATATTAAGGGCGGATCCCCTAACCTTAGCCTTCATTGTTATTGTGTTAATTACTCTTGTATTTTAATTATTCTATTGTTTATAACTTTTTATTTTATTTACTATGGCAGGTTCTACCACCTTATGAAATTGTTCTTTAATTTACTATGGTTGGTTATACCACCTATTTCCATGGATGGTTTTACCTCCTCTTGCTTTTTGTTTTATATTTGAATGATCGGTAATACCGCCTACCATCTTACATATTTATTGATATTATCTTGTCACCTCTTCGAATCATCTATATCACATTTGCTTATCTTATAATTTGTAATGCTAAAATACCCTTCCTTGTGGACCGACCCCGGTCTCACCGGGTTTTATTACTTCGACACTCCTATACTTGAGAGACAATACTTTTTCGGATGTGTCAGTGATGGTGAGGAATTCACTATTTATTTAGTGTTGAATTGAATGTCTTGACTTGCAGGAATATGCTTTCAATTATTGAATGTTTCAATCATATAAATGAATGAATGTATATTGGAAGGTTAAAGTGTGTTGGTGTTTTATTTATGTATCATTTCATTCAATTCATCTATGTTTTCTTTGCTATAATCCTTGGTATTTTATGTTTTTGTATGGTTTTGATGTTGTAGGAGTTTTGGAGGAACTGCACCAAAGTGAAAGTAAAACCCTTCATTTCACCTCTGCTATCAACAGCTTCTCGGATTTAATAATTGTATTGATATAAATGAACCGTATACATGTTATTACCGTTGGAAAGCTCTCGACGTCTATTTTCTAGATGAAATTTATACGGTTCATAATCCATTCAGTGTACCGAAATTTATAAATCAAAACAGTGTAAGAAGTTTAGAAATGTAATTCCACACATCACTGTAGCATCTGTCTCTTATACACATCTAGATGTGTATAAGAGACAGCTGTAGCACGTTACTGTAGCAGATTATTTAAACACATTTTAGGGTTTTATTTTCATAACTTGAAGAGGGGAAAACGTGGGAGGAGGCTACATTTCTCGATTTCTCTCATCCCTTGGTGTTCTTGAAGGAGAAAGAAGATTTTGAAAGAGGAGGAACTACAATTCCAAGAAGATTCATCTACAAAGAAGATTTTCAAAGATTTGCTAAGTTCTTTCTTTCCTTTTCAATTATGGAATTTCTCTGTATTGTATTTGTTATTCTGATTGAATATGTGTAATAAATCTGAATTGGTTGAGGGTGATTTCAAAGCCCTTGATATGGATTTTGTGAGTTGATTGTGTAAGAAATTGTTATCCAATTCTCTATTGAAGTTGCTTGTATTTTCCCATATCTAATGCTTATGATTGCTTACTGATTGTATTTGGAATGGCCAACTGAATATAATATGTTGTTGTCTATTGCTAGACTAGAAATCTTGATCCGTAATTGTCTTGATTTCTAATCATTAGTAGCAAAATTGTGATCAGAGATTGCAATTGGAGAATATAACCTAAGTTAAATAATCCGAGCTTGTGTGTTTATTGCTTAGATCACCCTGTCTTTCTTTTCATAATGCATCCATTGAATTAAATTTAGAGAGCTTGTTCTAGGTTGTTTAATGGATAGAGATTAAATAAAGAGCCTGTTTTATTTACAACAAAGTAAGAAAAGATTGGGATACAAGCTTGTGTTATCTACGGTTTTAATATTTCAATGGTGTATTGGATGACAATTCTACTATTATTCGCAAATCCATATCTTGTTTAGAAGAAAGATCCCTTAAGCCATATTCTTTCATTGTTTAATTCTCCAATTGTTTACTTTGGGCATGTATTATTCTTCGTTTGGCTTTCGTATTGAGTGTAGTTAATCATCAACAAACCCCTCATTTAGTTTATTGTTTGCTAGGAAAGTACAATTCAATTAGAATCACTCCTCGTGGGAACGATATCTTACTTATCACTTTATTACTTGTGCGACTAGTATACTTGCTAGTTTCGACCGCATCAAGTTTTTGGCGCCGTTGCCGGGGATTGATTTTCTAATCGATTTGTTATTTTGTTTTCATTGTTTATTCATATTTTCTTTGTTTTTCTTTTCTGATTGTTTGTGTTTAGACAACATGGCAGTAAACTTCTATCAATTCGGTAGCGGATTTTAGCCACAAGTACCATGGGGAGCGTAAATGAGGTTCGACTCCGAACATTGAACAACAACCCTTTTTTCTGAGTTAAACTTTCTCTTCTGGAAAACAGGGCTTAGGCCATATGGCAGAAATCTTAGCATATGGTATCGTCTACATGGAGCATCCAATCGACATGTATCCACTTTGCGAGGAGATATGGAACAAAGCCAATGCCATGGGTGGATTTCCAGGACAACCAAGGCAATGGTATGATCCCTTCTCTAATACTTACAATGCCGGATGGGGAGACACCCTAATTTTAATTACTGGAACCATCAACCAATCGCCCCAAATGCCATACCAAATCGGCCACAAGGTTTTAATCAACCTAGAGTGCAACAACCATTTCAAATGCAACCACCACCACTGCCACAACCAGCACCACAACCAGCTCCAGAAAACTCAGGTATGTCACTTCAGGATATTGTTAATGAACTTGCCACTAACACAATGCAATTCCAGCAGGAAACTGGGGCAAGTATCCAAAACCTGGCAAATCAAATGGGACAATGGCCACTAGCATGAGCAAATTCGAGGGCCAAGGCTCAGAAGAATTATCTTGTCAAACGATGATCAATCCAAGAGAGAATTCTTGTGCGATAACTTTGCAAAATGAAGAGCAATTAGATTTCCTGCCAAAGAAATCACAAACTGATGAAGGAGATGACACCACTTCCACCATGAACAAAACACTGACTTCTCATGTAAAGCCTATAACTCCCATTCCTTTATATGTTTCTCCTCCACTTTTTCCTAGTAGATTTGCACAATCGAAGGAGAAACAAGAACAAGAAATCCTGGAAACTTCTCACGAAATCGAGGTAAATATACCACTTCTGGATGCTATCGAGCAAGTACCTCATTATACAAAATGTCTCAAGGAGTTATGCACCAGCAAAAGAAAGTTAAAAGAAATGAGAAAGTAAGTGTGGGGGAAGATGTTTCAGCTATATTGCAAAGGAAAATCCTCCAAAGTGTCAAAGATCCAGGTACGTTCACCATTCCATGCACCATTGGTAAACCCAAGTTTGAAAGAGCTATGTTAGATTTAGGAGCATCTATTAATGTCATGCCATATTCTATTTATGCTTCTTTAAATCTTGGACCTTTTTCGAAATTGGTATTACCATTCAAATTGTTGATCGTTTTAATGCATATACCAAAAGAGTTGTGGAAGATGTGCTTGTGCAGGTGAATCAATTGTTTTCCCAGTAGACTTTTATGTTCTTGAAATAGAGGATGAGACATCTCCTAATCCAACACCGATTCTTATAGAGAGACCATTCTCGAACGCTAGAACCAATGATTGATGTTCATGATGACTTTCACCATGAGTTTTGTGGCAAAGTGATCCGTTTCAATATTTCGAGGCAATGAGGTACCTTAGTGACTTGCATTCTGTTTTTGCAGTTTTAACATTATATTAGATTCTTTGCCCACATGTTCTGAGTTAACTCGCAGGATGGATTGGAATGGCTATTAGTGAGCACATAGGGACAGAAATTCTAAGGAATCAAGAATTTTTATACAAGTGTCCAAACAAATGGAGGAAGCTGTGGCAAGCTTAGATGAGATCATAGATATAACCACAAACAGGTATGATGTTTTGTACATTGAATTACCTTTATCTAATGAGAAACTTCTTCCTTCTGTGATGAAAGCCAATACCTTGGAGATTAAGCCACTTCCAGATCATTTGAAGCATGGATTCTTGGGTGAGAATGGTACTTTGCATTTAATAGAAATGGGCCTTGCACTACTACAAGAAGAGAAACTCGTCCAAGTACATAGAGATCACAAAATAACTATTGGGTGGACGATTGCTAACATCCAAGGCCCAGCCATATGCATGCAACAATTCTTGTTGGAAAAAGGATCCAAGCCCGCTAGAGAAGCACAACGGAGATTGGACCCTCCCATGATGAACAACGTCGGGCTGAGGACGTTAAACAATCGCTATTGGGAGGCAACCGAATGTTTGTTGGAAATAAATAAAATAAATAAAATAAAAATAAATAAGGTAATAATGATCGATGTTTTGTGTCCGAGAGATTCTTTTGTAGGCATCAAATGATCAGGTTTTATCTCTCTTTGCCATCTGTCTTATTTGTTTTTATATTTTTATATTTGTTTTTTTTACTTTTGTTTGCTATTGTGTTGTTATCTTTTTTATATGTCTTTAGTTTCGTTTCTGCTCTTTTCTTTTTTTTCCTTTTGTTTAATTTGATTATTCCGTACTTCGAATTCATTTGTGCAACAGCTTGAGAAAACATCCAAACGGGAGCTGAAGTCATTGCTCGAAGGTTTGAAACGTGCATATCTTGGAGAAAAACAAACTCAATTGCATTATCGGTAATAGCTCTCATTTTCTCCTCTTCATGGATGCCGATATCTTTTGTGTCAAACCTTTGTAAATATTTTTCCTTCACTTCCTCAAAATGCTGTGTTTAAAATTTATAAGTACGGATGACTAGACTTTGGGCATTGATGCTCCTAAATGTGCCTGCTGATATCCGATGGCTTATCGAAGCCAAGGTGAGATTGTCGGGTGAGCCGGACATTAATCTCGCAAAATACATGCCTGGTCTAGGAAAGAGCTACTACGCCAAGAGGCGAAGAGCGAAAAGGTTACAAGTATGCTATAAATGTGCTAGATTGAATTGTAACCAGACTTGTCGTTCATTAGGTTTTGCGTCCCATAATAGAGAAATAAACTTTCGTTTATTAAGATGGTTTGAGTAATAAGTCGATGGATAATGTTCTATACTCTTGAGTCACATTCTTGTGGACTTATTCAGCGTGAATTGCTTAATCTATGGACACAATTTCGTGATGAATTGCAGTGTTATAGTCTAGGGAATCTGACTAAAAACGACCCTGTTTGCCAGTTTATAAGAAAACTGGATGGGAAGCAAATCCCGACTCATAGAAGGCGTTTCAGCCGTTACTGGACGTAAAACCAGAGGAAGATGTGAGCCACAATCACAACTATTTGTATATTTGAATGTGTGTTGTTGTTGTCGAATTTTATTTCTTTCTTGTTTCGTTTGATCTGATTATCAATGTTGTTTTAGTGTTGTTGTTGTTTGTTGATTTTGTTTGTTTTAATTTCAAGTTTTCTTTTTGACAAACCATATGACTACCCCATGGCATAAATACACGTGGGAGACAAGTGTGGAGGTTTTGTAAACCTCCACCGAAAGTGTATCTCTATTTTTTATGCTTCACGTGGGAGACAAGTGTGGGGGTTTTGTCAACCCCCGCCGAAAGTGTATCTCCATTTTCCATACTTCACGTGGGAGACAAGTGTGCAGGTTTTGTCAAACCTCGCCGAAACCATATCTCATTTTTTTCAAATCTTGGGGCGATAAATCTGCATCGAGCAACCCCCACCGAAATTATGTCCCCATGTGTCAAATTTGAGAGTTTTACGTGTGTATATATCCATTCTGCATATTTTCAAATGTCATTTTATAACCTATCTTGCACTTGAATTGCATAATACCTAACGTGCATCATTGTCTTACACAAGTTTAGAGCACTTTTAGAAATGGAGAAAACACCAATTCGATGATTCCAAAATATATGCGTATTTTGTGGATCGCAATTTGGTAAAGATGGAGAGTTTACAACAGCAACTCTTGATCTTGGTAGTACATTAGCTACGAGGGGTATTCATTTGATTTATGGAGGGGGTAGTCTTGGGTTAATGGGGTGTGTGTCGACAGCTGCATCCCTATGAGGGAGCAAAGTTCTCGCATTATCCCTAAACCATTAGCTGTACGAGATATCGTAGGCAACACCATGGGGGAAGAGTTACAGGTTTCTAGTATGCATGAGCGTATGACACATATGGTTATTAAATCCGATGCATTTATAGCTTTACCCGGTGGTTATGGAACATTAGAGGAGATATTTCAAATCACCTCTTGGGCACAGCTAAACATCCATCGGAAACCCATTGGTTTATTAAATGTCAATAATTTTTTTGATGGTTTGTTATCCTTTCTTGATCAAGCTGTAGAAAAAAACTTCATCTCACCGTCGGCGAGGCAAATCCTGGTTACAGCTTCAACTGCAGGGGAGTTAATTGATAAACTCCAAGAATTCATCTATTGGCCTGATCCAACAATGGCTCAGATAGATTGGTTTAGAGAAGGCAATAAAAGGCATAGACTGGATTTAATGCTCCATCTGTAATCTCAATCTATTGGTTTGCTTCGTTTTTGGTTACTTTCTTTTTAGTGTGTTTATTTGAGATTTTTCATGTCATTTCTTTTGAGTTTTTTTTTCAGGTTATTTCTTTCGCCCCAGGTAATATTTTCTAATCATGGCTTTTAGAGTGGTGGCTTAAAAAAGTTTAATTCCTCTTGAAACGCATTCTGGATCTCTTCAATCCATAATGGCTGAATAAGGAGGCTAACTTCTAAACTTTTTAGACCCATTCTAACTGACTTATTTTTGTTTGGTGGCTTGTTGGACTTTGTTATTTTATGAGTAAGTTTAGTTTGTGGTAATTTAGAGTTGTATGTGTTTTTGTCTTTATCAGTTCCTCCCCACCCCGATTCTGAAAAAAAAAAAAATTGGGAAAAAAATGACGAATGGCAGAATATGGGGTTTCCTTAACTCTGGAAACGATTCTCTCTAAATAAATCTTAGTTTCTTTAATTGATGTGGTGTGAAGGTGTCTTGTTTCTTTGTTTTGTTCTTCATAATAAAGGTATATAGGCTGGAAACCTTAAGTCTGCGGGCTACTGGTCATAAGGATTGTTGAAATATACAATCTTGACTCAGGTGTGACAACGCCACGTACCTCTTTTCTTGCATTTTGTGGGTCGATGATAAGAGAATGATTGAATTAAGAATAACTCTTGGAAAATGATAAATGATGCATGGATCTGTGTGCTTGAAATGTTTATTGGTTTTCGCTTTGCTTTTGATTCCTTGCGCAACATTGAGCACTGAGCTATTATCACTGAGTTATTTGTTCACTTAGAGAAAGTTTATGTAATTTAAATGTTTCTTTAGATTTCAATGAATTCTAAAACTTGGTTGATGGTCACTCGAGGCGAAATCCTAGACTGTGCAACATTGGGGAAATGATTTAGGCCATCTTTAGACCGTTTGAGCCTTAATAGCCAACCTTAACTGAAATTGATCCCTAGTTACCCCTTTAAGCCTCTATAAGCCTTTTTTTTTGTTAACTCACTAAAAGATTTCATAACCTCAAATGAATTTGTTCTAAACAGTTTATTCCTTACCTATGAGCATGTAGATAATTCACAATTAAATTTTAAGCTATGTTCTGGTTTTGGGAAGTTAGAGGAGGTTGGGATGTATCATGAGCAATGCAAGTGAGTTCTATTGTGTTTAAAAAAAAAGAAAAAAAGAAAAAAAAGAAAAAAGCCAATCTGTACTTATTGTCCACATACTTACACATTGGGGACAATGTGTTATTTAAGTGTGGGGGAGGGGAAGTGTAATAAAAAAAAGAAGAAAAAAGAAAAAAAAAGAAAAAAAGAGAACGAAAGAAGAAGAATAAGAGATCTATACCCTTAAGTGTTCTTAAAAAGAATGAAACAACAAAGTGTGGGGGTGTAGTTTTCTTTTGTTTTCTACAAAAAAAAAGATTGAGTGTTCTAAATAAGGTTGGGGGAGTAACTTGGTGAATTGAAATAAAGTTGTGTTATAGGGTTGAGCTCTACATAGTCTTGAATGATTTATGTGTTTGTGGGTGATTTGAGCAAATTATTATCCTTTATCATACCTTCACCCAAGCCAAACGTTACAAGGTTAATAAAGCCCTACTTGATCTTTAGTGTTGTGCTTGTCTACATTAGTGGAGAGTGACTTGAAAAGCAAGCCTATGGAGTTCATTTATACGCACATTTTCACTATTAAATATGATTCATTTTTATTCATAAACCCATCCGGGTTACAAATGATTAGGTGAGAATGGCTCTATACACACACACATTGGAGGAATTGAAGTAGAGCGAAACTAATCCTTGTAATGAGATTCTTGATCAAGTGCATTATTTTGAAGTTTTCCTTGTGTTATAATTAAGTACAATCTTTGAGGCCTATTTGCAAGTTAAAACATGTGTGTTTTAATTTTTTTTTTGAATCTGTTTCGATTTAGTTTTGTTTCATATCGTCGTAGTTGCTCGAGGACTAGCAAAGTCTAAGTGTGGGGGAATTTGATAAGTGTCTATTTATATATCATTTTCATATCAATTCCTCCATGTTTCTTTGCTATATTCCTTGGTATTTTTATGTTTTTGTGTGGTTTTGATGTTTGTAGGAGTTCTGGAGCAACTTGCACAAAAATGGAGTAAAACCCTTCATTTTCACCTCTGCTAGTCAACCATCTTCTCGGATTTAATTGTATTGATATACAATGAACCCGATGACATGTTATATACCATTGGAAAGCTCTCGAATTCTATTTTCTGGAGAAATTTACGGTTTATAAATCCATTCAGTGTACCAAAAGTTATAATCAAAACAGTGTGAGAAGTATAAAAATGTAATTCCACAAATCATTGTAGCATGTATAATACGGGACACTGTAGCAGGTTACTGTAGCAGAGTATTTAAACACATTTTAGGGTTTTATTTTCATAACTTGAAGGGGGGAGAACGTGTTGGAGGTAGCATTTCTGGATTTCTCTCATCCCTTGGAGTTCTTGAAGGAGAAAGAAGATTTTGAAAGAGGAGGAACTACAATTCCAAGAAGATTCATCTACAAAGAAGATTTTCAAAGAATTTGCTAAGTTTTTTCTTTCCTTTTCAATTCTAGAATTTCTCTGTATTGTATTTGTTATTCTGATTGAATATGTGTAACTAAATCTGAATTGGTTGAGGGTGATTTCAAAGCCCTTGATATGGTTTTTGTGCTGTCTCTTATACACATCTAGATGTGTATAAGAGACAGGTATACCGTTGGAAAGCTCTCGAAGTCTATTTTCTAGAGAAATTTACGGTTCATAAATCCTGTCTCTTATACACATCTGTCTATTGCTAGAGTAGAAATCTTGATCCGTAATTGTCTTGAATTTCTAATCCTTAGTAGCAAAATTGTGATCAGAGATTGCAATTGGAGAATACAACCTAAGTTCAATAATCCGAGCTTGTGTGTTTATTGCTTAGATCAACCTATCTTTCTTATCGTAATGCATCCATTGAATTAAATTTAGAGAGCTTGTTCTAGGTTGTTTAATGAATAGAGATTAAATAAAGAGCCTGTTTTATTTAACAACAAAGTAAGGAAAGATTGGGATAACAGAGCTTGTTGTTATCTACGGTTGATAATTTCAATGGTGTAAATGGATGACAATTCTATGATTAATTCTCAAATCCATATCTTGTGATAGAGAATGATCCCTTAACCAGATTTCTTTCATTGTGTAATTCTCAATTGATTTAACTTTGCATTGTATTATTCTTCATTTGCTTTCGTATTGAGTTTAGTTAATCAATCAACAAAACCCCTCATTTAGTTTATTGTTGCTGGAAAGTAACAAATTCAATTAAAATCAATCCTCGTGGGAATGATATCTTACTTACCACTTTATCACTTGTGCGACTAGTATACTTGCTAGTTTCGAACGCATCAAGTAGAATTTACTTTATTGTTGAATAACCACAATTGTAATCCTCTTCTCATTCCCCCATGTTTGAAAGGAATTGTAATTCTATTCTCCTCCCTCTTTCTTTGTACGAATATACAATTGTTATTTGATTGAATAATCACCTAGCATGACTAAAGAAGATAAAATTAATAATGTGTGTATAAAATGAACAATCTAAGCAGTCTAAGTAACAACACGAGTTATTCCTATTTGGTATTTCCCAAGTGGAGGCAGAATTTATATCGGGGCGGGTTAAAAGACTCATACCTAACTTCCTGAACCCATCTTTAAAGGGATGGGGTAGTTTAGGTCATGAAATGGGGGATCGAATTGCCCCCATTCAATCCCAATTGAATCATAGGTTGTTGACTCTTTTCTCTAGACGTGTTCATGGCTCGTTTGTGTTCCTTTAAGTCTCGAAAGAGGCTTTGGCATAGTATCATGGTAGCAAATGCTCTGGCGAGATGAAAGCCCTGTTCACAGTGGCAACTCCACTGGGGATAAGAGAAGTTGATTTTGATGGGAATACCAAATCCTAATACCTTATGTTGATATAATGAGTCCTTGCATCAGTACACTTTTGTACACAATGAGCACCAACTACCTAAACTAGCCGTGTGACATTGGCATGAGAAGTCTTTAGCTCGATTCAACCTCTAGACAACTCATGTTGATGTCAGCACCTTTGAGCACATACCATTGAATTGGTATGAAAAGAGACCGGCCCAAGGAGGCATCTCTCGCTTGAAGGAGCTTAGACAATTGGACTCTTGACACTTAAGCCCATGTAGATGACTCTAGAAATTTTCAATAGGATGAATATCAAAAGCCAATGTTGAATTGCATGTCTATGGATGTAAATTCTCCATGATTAGAATAACATCAACTCAAAATCTTGTGGAACCAAGAACGAATGCCACATGTCAAGTCACCCATAAGAATAAAATAGGAATGTGTGCTATAAGTTGAGGTTATCATGACGTTTTGAAAATCATGTTATGATAATCATGAAGAATCCAACATCAACATTAATGTTAGAATTGGGAGAGAGAATCTTGCATTCCCACATCCCATTATGATGTCTCGGTAATGAAGCCAAAAATCAGAAAAAGAGACGCGACCTCACGTGTGTGGGAGCAATAAGGTTGGAAAGCTGAAAGCGTGTCTACGCACTTCTATGAGCATGCATCATATCATGCATACATGTATGGTTGCATGGCATTAACACCTTTGTTTTGTAACCATCATAGCTTGGGTTAGACAAGGTGGTCGTTTAACAAGGTAAGAAGAACCAGTTGACAAAATGGCTGCACCCAACAACAACAACGCTGAAGTAGCCCAATTGAGAGCTGGCATAACCACACTCCAACAACAAGTGGCCCAACTTGTTGAAGCTCTACAGAATGGGCCCAATCATATGAACCAATCTTCACTTAAGGGTAATGGTGGTGAAAATGGCAAGACAAGCCAAGATAGAGACAGGGGGAAAAGCCCATCAATCAAAAAGAACCTAAATCGATCCAGTAGTTGACTAAGGAGATAGAAAAGGTCCAATCCCTCTTGAAGAAGAAAGAGTTAGAAGGGTTCGAAGACTTAGATGACATTTTGCTCATTAAGGACAATGATTTGCCTCCCAAATTTCGCATGCCAAACTTGCCAAAGTTTAATAGCGAGGGCAATCTAAAGACACATCTAAGATAGTATGCAGCCGTCATGGCCACCACTCCTTTATCAAAGGAGAACATATTAAAGTACTTCATGCTATCCCTCAAAGATGATAAGGTAATATGGTACCATGACCTTCCTAAGAGAGTTCGAAAAGGCTGGGAAGAGCTATTTGAACAGTTCATGGAACAATATTGCCATAACACCCAACTGGGTGCAACTTTGAGAGATTTGGAGGCAACACGTCAAAAGCCCAACGAGACTTTCTTAGAATATTTGGTCGGAAGATCAAAGCTACCAAGATGACCACGAGGCCCATGGAGAAGGATCAAGTTCGTATGATGATCAATGGAGCTCATGCCTTCATTAGTGATAGGCTTACAGCCTTTCCAATCAAGACATTCAAAGATTTGTGTGATTCAGGCATTTAAATAGAAGATTTGAAGGTCAGACAGAGGAGAAGCAACAACAGAAATCAAGAAAAATATGAGTAATCGAGCAGGTCAGACAATGATGATGCATACGTGCATGCTTGATAAAAGACTTGATTGAAAATGGGAGAATTCCTAATTTTGAGAGAGAATAATGATGTTTTGAAATGCTTTGTCTTAAGAATAATACGAGAGTTGTGTATTCTTTTGATGATCATTGATAAAATCATGATACTCATTGGAAATAGATTTTTAGTAATACATGAGATTGTGTTGTTTACATGCTTGACTCTTTTTGCTAGATGAGTTTCATTTTTTATTCTTCAATCATTTGAGCATAATAGCCATGAATATGGGACTTTATATCACTTAAGAGAAACTTTATCTGAATAAAGCTTGGTGTTAATATCTTACAAGACTTTAGAACCTGTTTGATCACCACTCGAGGGGAAATCATATCCTTCATAACATGAAGGAATTGTTTTAGCCTTCTTTAGATCGATTAAGCCTTTCAAGCCCACCTATATTTACTTCATCGTCACTAGTATACCATATTGAGTCTCATCAAGCCTTTTCTTTGTCAAACCACAAATTTTATCCCAACCTTGATAATTTTTTCCTATATAGTATCCTTCACTCATAACATATGAATATTCTAGAAAAGAGCATTGAGAGCCATGTTTATGTGGGAATGAAAGGAAGTTGACAAGTTTTTGTGCAATTTTGAGCTCTAAAAAAAAGGAACAACAAAGAAAAAGAGAGAGAGAGAAAAGCAAAAAAAAAAAAAAAAAAAAAGAAGAAGAAGAAGAAGAAAAAGAAAAGAAGAGTGCTAATCCTATTACCCGTTAAGTTTAGGGGTGTAACCACTCAAAATCAAAAAGCAAAACAAACATAGTGGATGAAAACTCAAAGTTTGGGGGTACAGATGGAAGAAGTTGATGCTATCAAATAAAACATAGAATGGTTATATGATTACAGGTGACATAAGCTTATGGTCTTCTTTATCATACCTTGACCCTAGCCTATCATTACAAGCTTGATAAAGCCTTAATGATCATTGATGTTATAATGAGCCTACATTAATGGAGAGTGGTGTGAAAAGTGGGCTTATGATGGTCCTTTTATCTTTAGAGATTGATCACTAGTTTCTATTTGTATAAAGCTATTCAAATCTTGGCAAGTGAAGTATGATTGGCTATACATGCACACGAAGAATCTCGAATGAAGTAATTCTGGCATTAGAATCGAAATTGTGAAGAATAACAATGTCAGTGAAGTATGATTGGCTATACACGTAGATGAAGAATCTCGAATGAAGTAATTCTGGCATTAGAATCGAAATTGTGAAGAATAACAATGTCAATGTATTACCTTTGAGCAATTGAACTTGAGGAATCTTTGAAGAATTTGAATGTTAATCAAATTAATACACAACTCACATTCAGCATTTCAACTTGTTATTGGAGGATATTGGGTGTGTTGAAAACATGTCAGAAAGAAGAAAATGCACCAATAGTTTCCGTCAACAGTATAAAAGAAAGCAACTTTGCCACCAATAGTGAATAAGCAAGATATATGGAAGAACTTAGCATCTTTGTCTAGTATGGATCTTTACAAAGAAGAAGGAATAATCCCTTTAAAGCTAGATGAAGAAATTCCTCAACACAATACCAGACTCTTCATATAGGGTACCCACTCGTCTTAAGGAGTGAAAAGAAGCAAGGGAGTAAAGAATTGCCCTAACTAGCTTGAAAATCACGGAAGATAGAATTATCTCAATCATCTTGGAGGAAGTGCAAGAAAATGATGCCAGAATGGATAGCCTCTCTTGTAGCCAAATGTGAAGAAAAAAAGAAAAATAAATAAAAGCTTGCTAAGTTGAAAACCTTGAAAAGGCGAATTAGGCAAAAATTAAGGCAAGCCCGCTAAGCTGAAAACCCAAAAGGATAGCTTAGGCAAAAGTTAGGGCATGAAAGAAAAGAAGAAAAAGCCTACTAAGTTGAAAAACCAGAAAGGGTAGCTTAGGCAAAAGTTAGGGCAAGCTCACTAAGTTGAGAATTTGAAAAGGGCGACTTAGGCAAAAATTAGAGCATATAAAAATGAATGAAATGAAAAATGATTGAACTCGCTAAGTCAAAAACCCAAAAGGGTGGCTTAGGCAAAATTTAGGGTCATAAGAAAAAGCTGAAGAAGTAGAAGACTGCCACCAAACCTCTGACAAGGATTAATCTTGACTCGATGTAGTTCGATCCATGTCTCAACTAGAATCAAGGGAATTGCTGTGAAACGTAGGCCCAGCTGAGAAATGATGATCACAAGATAAAGGTCACTAAGACCATTAGGAAAGACTAATAGAGATCATGAAAGAAAGTAGAATTGAAAAAGGCAAAGCCAACCAGACAAAGTCCCATCCATCATCCCAAGCAAAGGCATGATAGTGGATAATGTCTGTTGACCCAGGTATGGCAACCCAAGAGGGGGGGTGAATTGGGTTTATATTTATCAAAACGGATTTGTAAAACTTTTCTTGAAAGATCAAAATTAGTTTACTCTTTCTTTGAGAATGAAGGTGAAGAAGATGAAATTAGAATTTTCAATATTATACTCAAGAGAATATAATGATGACCAATCACAAGTGCAAGTAAATGTAAAGAGTATAGGGATAGAGAGAGTGCAAACTCGATTTACGTGGTTCGGCAAACCTTGCCTACGTCCACGGGCTCCTAGCTCCACAAGCTAGGCTTTCCACTAAGTTGTAGAAATCTTTACAACTTGCTTGATGAACAACCTCACCAAGACTTTTTCTTCAACCCTTGATAACACCACACCAAGAGTTCTTCTTGATGAACAACCTCACCAAGGCAACTTCCTTCAACTCTTGATAACACCACACCAAGAGTTCTTCTTGATGAACAACCTAACCAAGGCAACTTCCTTCAACTCTTGATAACACACAACAAGAGTTCTTCTTGATGAACAACCTCACCAAGAAAACTTTCTTTAACTCTTGATAACACACAATAAGAGTTCTCTCAAGGATAACTATTATCCTTTACAAGAATATCTCACTCTCACCACAATACAAGAACAAAGTTAATTTTTACAACAAAAGTACAACTCTCTTCAAATAGTAGATAAAGAATATAAAAGCTCTCTAGATTTGATATTTCTCTTGTGTTTTACTTGATAGATGCTTCTCTTGCTCTTCTTGAATGCATGGGAGAAGGGCTCCTTTTATAGGCAAATGGGATGAACTTAGTCAAGTGAAGACACCAACTCTAAATTTTTTTCTCACCATAAAAACCATAATTTTGTCTATCATTTTTGTCAATGTTCCGTTTGAAATTTGAAAATCTTCAAAACATAAAAGATTTGCATGTTTGAATATGCTTTCCAACGCATCAAGAATCAAGTCATTTGGATATCCGTAGCTTAAGATATGGCCAAAACACCATTCGGTGCTCATGTGACTTGATTTTTCTTTCTTGTGTCAGTCTATCAAATTGAATGATAATTCTATCAGCCTTCCGTTTTAAATTTGAATTTCTTTAAAACATAAAAGATATGTATGTTTGAATAATCTTTCTAAAACATTAAGAATCAAAGCATTTGGATATCCCTATCTTAAGATATGGCCAAAAAACCATACAGTGCTCATGTGAGTTGATTTTTCTTCTTTATGTCAGTCCACCGAATTGCATGTCAATTATGTCGACCTTCTGTTTGAAATTTGAATTTTTTCAAAACATATGAAATGTTCGTCATTAAGTTATCTTTCCAATGCCGCAAGAATCAAGTCAATTTGATTTTTCTAGCTCAAGATATGTCCAAAGGAGTATTCGGTGCTCATATCAGTTGCTTCCATTTGTCTTTCAAATTGCATGATGATTTGGACAACCTTGCACTTGAAATTTGAATTTCATTAAAACATATGAAATGTTATAAATTGAGTAAGCTTTCGAAAGGCTCAAGAATCACGTTATTTGGATATTTGTAGTGATATATATGATCAATTGATTGAACATTACTCATGTGTCACATTCCTTGAGTCAATCCTTGTTCTTAAACTTTGGTGCCTTTAACATGTAGTCTTCTCCTTAGCTTCAACACTTCATTTTAAAAAGCCTCTTCTTGATTTTAAAATTATTTGAATGATCTTACTCTTGCACATAAATAAACATGTTAGTAAATCTCAATTAATCAATGTGTATTGTTATCATCAAAATTATCATGTAGCCTTAGGGCTAACAATGTCACCCTACCATCCTAGTGTGAATGTCCATGGTAGAAGTCTGGAAGTTAGAGAATGGCAAGAGTAGGTACTGATGGTGTCTAGATTGTAGGAAGAATAAGGCTCTCAAAACAGGATGAATGATGATTGAGTATGGTAGAGAATTCCTTATAAAAGGGGCAAAACTCTTGCCCATTGAAGCGAAAGACGTGATCATAAGGATCCCAAAAGATCGTGCATTCGTTTCGAAAAGGGACGTCAAGCTTTATATGTTAAAGAAACTTCAGGTATAGGGACCGATGGATAAGAGTCGTTTCTAGTGATCATCCTTTAGAGGCTTCAAAAGAGGCTAGTGGGTCTTAAGAAGGCCTCAAATATATTAGAAAATGTGGGAAGAGACATTGGAGGGTATGAAGAGAGGTAGAAAGGAAAATGAGAAAGCCAATGGCGATAATCCTTACTCATCATCACCAACATTAATTGAAGAAGCAGCAACTTGAGCCTAAAGACATTCAACGTCTTACTATAGACACTGGACTTGTAGGCAACTAGTCTAGTCCAAGCAAGAAGCATATAGTTAGAAAAATAAACATCATCCATGCATGAATCATAAATCCTTTTCTTGCAGGAAGCATGATCCAGAATGAAGCATAGTCTAAAAGTGACCAAGTTTTGGAGAATCACAATGCAGTATGAAATATTGTGGGTAATTATAAAGGAATTGGGCTCAACATATAGAGGAATAGCAATAGAAGTAGCATGATGTGCAAGTTAGTCTCGATGAGATTCAATAGAAGTAGCACCATGTGCAAATCAATCTCGATCAGACCCAACAGAAGTAGCATGACGTGCAAGTCCGTCTAGTTGAGGCTCTTAAGTTAGCATGATGTGCAAGTTGCCTCGATTAGGCTCCTTAGTTCATCACGATATGCAAGATCAGGTAGCTAAATCTTAATAAGATGCCTTTCAGGCAGTATGATGTGCAAAAGTAGCTTCATCTCGATGAGATTTCTCTCAGGAAACATTATGTGCAAAGTCAACTCCATCTTGAAAAAAATTATCTTAAGCAGCGCGATGTGCAAAAGCAATAAAGAAGGCATCTTATTTGAAGAAGGATCACCTTGAAGAATGCATCTACCATAAAGAAGGCATCCACCTTGAAAAGACATCGCTTTTGTTACCTTGAAAAGACATCTCTTTTGTTTCACCATGAAGAAGGAATTCGAAGTCTACCCTACAAAAGGAATTTTGAAGAGGAAATTTGAAGTTCACCTAGAAGGACTTGAAGAAGATTAATAGTTAGATAGTTCGAAGGGTAAAAGGCAAAAGTTCAAAGAAAGAAAGAAAAATAAGAAAGAGAGAAGAGAGAGAAAAAGAAAGAGAAGACAGAGAAAAAGAGATAAAGAAAAAGAGAAGAAAGAAAGGAGAAAAAGAGAGAAAAAAAAATACGCTACATCAACGTTAAGACACTAAAGAAGTTTTTTTTGAACAAAGTTAAGTGACAAACACCTGGCCATGCCAGTAGTTTAGTAACTCATAAGGAAAGAAGAGTAATATCAATCAACATAATCTTCTACGAGAATCTTACGGAAGAATTCCTCTAGATACTAGAAAGCAGTTTGTTAAGAAACACACCAAACAAGGTAGAATTTAAATTGACTCTATATCATCAAGAGATGTTTGAATTTTGTAGGAATTAGCAAAGACAAAGGAAAGATCCTCGATGAATCAGATAATGAACAACATGATTTTTCTTGTAAAAAATGTGATGAATGCAAGAGAAGTCAAGAATGAAGTATGTTAGAACATGATAAATCAAGAGATTTTTCCCAGTGGATTAGAAGGAATCAAGAATAGAAGCAATAGTATTGGGCATGAAACCTATTGAATGCAAAATCTAGAGCAGATTAAAGAAACTTGAAGACGGATATGAAATCCATTGAATGCAAAATCTAAAGAAGATCAACGAAGAATAAATAGTAGTTAGAAGAAGGGCATCAAACCCAACGAATGCAATGATTGAAGAAGATCGAAGAAGAATAAAGAATAGTTATAAGAAGGGCATAAAACCCAACAAATGCAATGACTAAAGAAGATCAAAGAAGAATGAAGACTACTTAGAAGAAAGGCATAAAATCCAACTAATGTAGGGTCTAAAGAGATCGAAGAAAAATACTCAACTGAAGGAATGAAGAACGAAAAGGTGTAAAGATCGCGAAGAAGTGCATGATAGACATTTTTCTAATAGGCATGCATTAAAAGGAAACCCTAAGAAGTTGGTGTACTTAAGAGTGTTTTAAGCTCTTAGAATAGGCACAAGCCTTAAGAAGAGGCGCATTAAAGAGTATTGAAAACCCTAGGAAGTAGGTGAACTTAAGAATGTTTTAAGCCCTTGAAATAGGTACAAGCCCTAAGAAGAGGTGCATTGAAGAGTTTTGAAAACCCTAGGAAGTAGGTGCATTGAAGAGTGTTAGAAACCCTAAAAAGTAGTTGCACTGAAGAGTGTTAGAGACCCTAAGAAATAGGTGCACTAAAGAGTTTTTTATCATACCATCACAAGGATGCTTTCTAGCCTTTGAATGGGCACTTCTACCCTTAGATGGGCGTATTCACCCTTGAATGGGCACACTCACCTTAGATAGCCATGTTCGCCCTTAGATGGGGCGCATTCGCCCTTGAATGGGCACCTCCGCCCTTAAATGGGCACACTCGCCTTAGATAGGCACATTTGCCCTTACATTGGCACACTCGCCTTGGATAGGCACACCTGTCTTGGATAGGCATATCAGTCCTTGAACGGACACATTCGCCCTTAGATGGGTACATTAGCCTTTGAACAGGTACATCCGTCCTTAAAAGGGCACATTAGCACTCAAATGGGTGCATCTTTTTGTGGGAATAGAAGAAGAGAGAGAGATCATAAAAAAATCTAAAATGAGGACAAAGCCGAGGATGTTGAGAGAAGAAAGAAAGACGATGCAAGAGTAGTTTGTTGACTATTGTATCTCATGAACCTCTCCAAAGTAGGGGTAAGCTGTAGACACTAAATTTTTTAAGGCTCGACAAAGGAATGAAGATGAATGTTGAGCAAAGATAATGACCAAAATGCCCTTGGAGGCCAATAAAGGAAAGTGAGACGAAGTTGGTAAAAGGTCTCGAAAACTGATATATGACTTCAAAAAATCACAAAAAATAATCTAGGAGGAATCTGATGTGAATCATATACCATTGCGAAGCTACAAATGTTTAGTTTTCGTAGAAATTTACGGATCATGATTCGGAGTTGAATTCAAAAAGTTATAAGCAATTGGATAAAGGCCAGAAGGGACATCATTGCAAAATTGTAAAATAGGAGGGGCCAAACAGTTATAACATTGTTAATGTGTTACTGTTCTGTGTTAGTATTCACCTGAATCCCACATTGGTTTTTTTTTATTGCTTTTTCAATCCAAGGAAAGTCTATATAAGCACACCTTGGGCACACTTCTCAAAACATCCAAAAATCCTCCCTCTTTCTCTCTAGGACGCACTTGTGAGAATTTCAAGGAGCCCTTTCTAGTTTAATATTTTTCAGGCGTTTTATATTACTCTAAACCTGGAAAGGGTATGTCTTAAGAGTAGTTTTCTCTTCTCCCTCATATTTTCTTCTTTATTTTTCTTGCCTAGAATTAAGCATGTTTAGGTTTATTTATGCTTAGAATAAGTATGTTTAGGATTTAGTTTGATATTTAGAAGCATGTTAAGGGTTTTATGAATTATATAACCCTTATTTGTTTTGCAAGATGGATAAGCGTGTCGAGGTAAGTCTGCTATCTCTCCTTTATTAGAATCATGCTTAGGAGTTTAATTTCTTTGCGAATGCTTAGAAACGTGTTTAGGAGTACATACTTAGAATCATGGTTAAGAGCACATGATTAGAATCATACTAGAAAAACTTATTTGCTTTGATATATGATAAGAAATAGCATAGAATAGGTAAGAATTACTATTTTTGCCCCTTGCATGTCTTGTTTGAGCTGGAATAGCTATGATTGATTTCAATTGTTTAAATTAGGCTAGAAATGCCATAAGAATCATGTTTAGGCTAGAATATGCCATGGATGCCATGTTTAGGCTAAAAATGCCATAATAATGGATATGAATTATGACAGGTAGAATGCCACGATAGAAGTTATCAAATCTAGGCTAGAATGCCATGATATTAGATTATGGCTTTGTTTGATTTATAATTTGTTTATTTATGAATGTATGAATATGCCATGATTACAAATATAATTGAATGATTGCATAATGCCATGAAAGAGGTTTGATAAGCATTGAATAAACTCACATGTGATGGTGAGGAATTCACTATTTAATGAGTCTTGAATTGATTGTCTTGATATGCATGAATATGCTTTCAATTATTGAATGTTTCAATCGTATAAATGAATGAATATTATATTGGAAGTGTTAAAGTAGAATTTACTTTATTGTTGAATAACCACTATTGTAATCCTCTTCCCATTCCTCTATGTTTGAAAGGAATTGTAACTCTATTATCCTCCCTCTTTCTTTGTATGAATGTACAATTGTTATTTGATTAAATAATCACCTCGCATGACTAAAGAAGATAAAATGAATAATGTGTGCATAAAACGAACAATCTAAGCGGACTAAGTAACAATATGAGCTATTCCTATTTGGTATTTCCCAATTGGAGGTCAGATTTATATCTAGACGGGTCGAAAGACTCATGCCTAACTGCCCGAACTTATCTTTGAAGGGATGGAGGTAGTTTAGGTCCTGAAGTGAGGGATCAGATTACCCCATTCATTCCCAATTGAATAATTAGGTTGCGGCTCCTTTCTCCAAACGTGCCCGTGGTTCGTTTGTGTTCTCTTAATTCTCGAAAAAACCCATTCACAAATATGTGTCCGGTTCTTGTCATCGTACCCTTCATTACTGGGTTCAAACCATAAGCATGAAATCAATGCTTAGACTGACCAATAAAGCTTGTTATACAATTTCTTTTTTAAGAGAATTGCATTTTGCATAAACAACTTGGGCATCCATTATAACTGATTCATTCCAATTTGTGGGGTCCTACACCTATTGATTCAAATGATAGATATATGTACTTCAGTTTATTTTATTGATGATAAATATCGTGCTACATGGGTATACTTGTCGAAATCAGAAAGTGAAGTGAGTTTGATTTTTAAACAATTTCATAACATGGTGATTAATCAGTTTGATGTCAGGATTAAGACATTGAGGTTTCACAATGGTATTTAATAGACCAATTGATTACTTTCTAATTTTTTTCATAGCCAAGGAATTATTCATTGAACAAGTTATGTTAGAACACCACAATAGAATGGTATGGCTGAGAGAAAAAATAGGCATATTCCTGAAAAAACAACAAATCTTATATTTCAAATAAATGGTCTAAAAAAGTATTGGTCACATGGAGTTCTAACTGCGACATATTTGATTAATTGGTTTCCTAGTCAAGTTATTGATTTTAAATCTCTTTTGGAAATTCTAAAAAATCAAAAACCTGATATTTCACATCTATGTGTGTTTGGTTGTACTTGTTATCTTCATAACTTAGCTATAGATCGTGATAAGTTAGATCCTAGAGCAACTTGATGAGGAGCGGGGCTTCTATCCTACTCCAAGTGATTGCGACCACAACACTATTCTCCAAGGCCTTTTGGCACTGGGGGTATACCATATAATGAGTGATGGAGATAAGTTTTGGAGATCATCAGGGTCGCCACTAGGTAACTAATCATGAAAAATAGTTGGATGATGATAACGGATCCCTTGCTTTGGGACCTAACCACTCGTTATCCCTTCAGAGTCAGGTTCAGGAAGTTAGATACAAATCTTCGATTGGCCCAGGCAAAATCTAGCCTCCAATATAGTTTGTCAAGGTTAAGGTTTTGGTTAGTCAATTGCCATCTATCTTGATCCTAAATTTGTTTTAATGCACAAGATTGGCTTTATCTAAATTATTACATGCGAGGTCAAGCAGTTCATGAGCATTCATAGAGACAAATTATAGTGAATGTAAATAAAAGGAAAGTAGGAAAAGAGATCACACAAACTGAGCATAAAAAAGTGTAGTGAAAGTAAAGTACAGACAAATAAAGTGCAAGAAATTAATTAACATTTTTATTCCTTATTCCGAACCCAATGAGTCTACCATTGGAAAGTGGATCTGCCATACAATCATCGTGGCTCCATCCACCATCTAGTTTTCCTTATGCTCATCAATTGGGGTTTCTCACCAGCAATTGTGAGGTTTCCCTTTTCAATCACTACTTTAAAATCATCGATCTCCCAATCGAATTCCTAACATCAGTATGGTTCTACCTAGTCCAACCATTATCATGCCATTTAGACAAGAAAGATAATAGATAGAGACACCGGTCAGTTTACAATCATAGTGAAAAAGAAGAGTTATTATGCCAAGGAGAGCACACATTACCCATGAATTTGGTAATGTGGCTCACCATACGGTCTGTTCGATTATAATGCTTGTTTATGGATTAAATGGTGTCTCATATGTATTGATGGACCAAGACGGGTGTTTATTCATAGATTGAATAGTATCCATGTGTACACATTACATTTTTGAGGCTTGATGATAAAATCAAGGTGAATGTTGAGCAAAAAAATGATCGAAATGCCCTTGAGGGTCAAGAAGAGAAGGGTGAGAAGGAGTTGGTGAAGAGTCTCAAAAATTGACACATGATTTTAAAAATCACAAAAAATAATTTGGGAGGAATCTGATGATGAGTCATATACCATTGTGAAGCTACGGATGTCTAGTTTTTGTAGAAATGTATAGATTGCAAATTGGAGTTGAACTCGAGAAGTTATGCATAATCGAAGGAACAGAGGTATGAAGGGATTGCATCGAAAGATGACAAAAAAGGAAAGGGCCGAAGAGATATTGATCGATCGACCGTTAGACAGTCGCCCGATCATCTGATAGCCACTTTTCTATTAGCTAATGGTTCGTCGACTGTTAGATGGCTGATCAGTTGTCTAGAGATGGCCGCCCAACCCTTGTTGGCTTATTTTCGAAAATAAGCTTAAAAAGCTTCCTTTTTTATCTTCACCCCTCTCCTATATAAAGCCCCCTTCTCTCACTTTGCAATTCACGCTGATTGTCGAATACAATCATCTTTCTTCCTTTTGAAGAGAGGCTCGAGAATTTGAGAAGTCTTTTCCAGTATAAATATTTTTTAAGCGTTTTTATTACTCAAATCCCAAAAATGATATGTCTCGATAGCAGAATTCTCTCCTTCCTCCCATTTTCCCTTTTATTTATCTTGCTTAGAAGAAGCATGTTTAGGGTTTTATTATATGCTTAGGAGCATGTTTAGGGTTATTATGAATTGTTCTAACCCAATTTGTTATGCAAGATGGATAAACGTGTCGGGGTAAGTTTGCAATCTTCTTTTTTTAGAATTATGCTTAGGAACTTATTTCTTTGCTAATGCTTGGAAACATGTATAGGAGTACATGCTTAGAGTTATGCTTAAGATCACATGGCTAGAATCATGCTAGGAAAATTTACTTGCTTTGATGAATGCTAGGAAATAGCATAAAATAGGTAAGAATTACCATTTTGCCCTTGAATATCTTGTTTGAGCTAGAATAGCTATGATTGATTTCAATTGTTTGAATTAGGCTAGAAATGCCATGTTTAGGCTATAATATGCCATGAATGACATGTTAGACTAGAAATGCCATGGTAAATGATATGAATTATGGTAGAATAAGCAATAAGGTAGAATTGCCATGATATAATTTATCAAAATCTAGGCTAGAATGCCATGATATTAAATTATAACTTTATTTGATTTTTAATGCATGTGTGAATGCTTATTTATTAAGAAGAGCAATTGTGTGATGCCATGAAGTGGTGGTGGACTCACATTGATGGTGAGAGACCATCACTTAGAATAAATGTTCAAATATATGAATGTATGGAATGTTTTATTTTAATGTTGAATGACAAATTTTGTAATCCTCTTCCCTTCTCCATGTTTGATGGAAATATAATCTTTTCTCCTCCTTCTTTCTATGTATGAATATACAACTATCATTGATTGAATAATCGCCTCATATGCTTAATGAAGATAAACAAAATGAGAATGTGTGCATAAAATGAACAACGCTAAGTGGACTAAGTAACAACACGAGTTATTCCTCTTTGGTATTTCCCAAGTGGAGGCCGGATTTATATCCAAGCGGGTCGAAAGACCCGTACCTAACTTCTCGGACCTATCTTTGAAGGGATGAGAGTAGTTTAGGTCCTGAAGCAAGGGATCAAATAGCCCCCATTCTTTCCCAATTGAATAATTAGGTGGTGACTCCTTTCTCCAGACGTGTCCATGGCTCGTTTGTGTTCTCTTAAGTCTCGAGAGAGGCTTTCACACAGTGTCGTGGTCGCAAATGCTCTGGCAGGATGAAAGTGCCATTCACAATGGTGACTCTACTAGAGATAAGAGAAGTTGATTCCAATAGGAATATCAAATTCTAATACCTCATGTTGATATAATGAGTCCTTGCATAACTACACATTTGTACACAATGAGCACGAACTACCTAGACTAGCTGTGTGGCATTGGCATGAGAAGTCTTTGGCTCCATTCGACCCCTAGACAACTCATTTTGGTGTTACCACCTTTGAGTACGTACCATTAAATTGGTATAAAAAGAGACCGACCCAAGGGAACATCTCTCACTCGAAGGAGCCTAGACCATTGGACCCTTGAGACTCAAGCCCTTATAGATGACTCTACAAATTTTCAATAGGAGGAATATTCAAAACCCATGTTGTATTGCATGTCCATGGATGTAAATTTTCTATGGTTAGAATAATATCAACTCAAAACCCCATGGAACCGTGAACAAATATCACATGTAAAGTCACCCATAAGAACAAAATGGAAACATGTGCCATGAAGTTAAGGTTATCATGACGTTTTGAAAACCATGTTATGATAATTATGAAGAATCCAACACCAACATGAATGTTAGAATTAGGAGAGAGAATTTTGTGTTCCTATAGACCATGATGATATCTTAGGAATGAAGCCTATAATCCTAGGAAAAGGGACTCAATCTCACGTGTGTGGGAGAAATAAGGTTGGAAGGCTGAAGCGTGTATATGCCTTTGTATGAGCATGCATCATATCATGCATACATGCATGCATGCATGGCATTAACACTTTTGTTTTCTAGCCATCATTGCTTGGGTTAGACGAGGTGGTCGTTTGACAAGACAAGAAGATGAAATGGCAACACCCAACAACAACAATGTCGAAATAGCCCAGTTGATAGTTGACATGACCATCCTTCAACAACAAATGGCCCAACTCATTAAAGCACTCCAAAATGGGCCTTGCCGCATGAATCCACCATCTAAGGGTAAGGTTGATGTGATGGTGAGAACAGCTAAGGCAGAAATAGAGGAAAAAGCCCAATCAATCTAGAATCGCTTGAATCGGTCAAGCAGTTGGCCAAGGACATAGACAAGGTCCAATCCTTTTTGAAGAATAAGGGGTTGAAGGGGGTTGCAGACCTAGATGACATCTCGCTTATGGGAGACCAACATTTGCCTCCAAAGTTTTGCTTTCCAGACTTGCCAAAGTTTAATGGAGAGGGGAATCCAAAAACACATTTGAGGTAGTTTGCAACCATCATGGCTACCACTCCTTTAACAAAGGAGCACATTTTAAAATACTTCATGCTATCCTTAAAAGACGATGTGGTAGCATGGTATCATCACATCCCAAATAGAGTTTAAGAAGATTGGGAGGAACTTCCTCAACAATTTGTGGAATAGTATCGCCACAATACCCAACTAGGCATATTGTTGAGTGATTTAGGGAAGATGAGACAAAAGCACATCGAGACTTTTTCAGAGTATCTAGTTTGTTGGAGGGCTAAAGCAGCAAAAATTGCCACCAACCTGCGAAGAAGGACCAGATTTGCATGGTGATCCATAGGGCCCATGGTTTCATCAGTGATAAATTGGTGGGCTTCCCTATCAAGACCTTCGAAGACTTAGATAACTTAAGCATCCGAATAGAAGAATTAGAGTCTAAACAGAAGAGAAGCAATCATAGCTACCCTCGAAGAAATCAAGGGCAGTATCACCAACCTAGTAGGCCTAGCACGAAGCATATAGAAATGAAAGCAATTGTTCCTCAAAGAAGATTCAGTTGTTTGGGAAGGCCACTTTCCAAAATCTTTGCAAGGTTTAGAGCCGAATGGATCTTGCAACTATTGCCACCAAGGGAGCTTCCAAATCCCCTACCAAGGAATTGGAGGCACCATGAGAAATGCGAATTCCATCAAGTGACTGGTCACAAGACTGATGATTGCACTCGGCTCTACCATGAGATCAAAGATTTGATCGACAAAGGCCAAATTCCTAACCCAAAGACATATGAGCCTAACACAAGGAGCAACCCATTACCCAATTACAATCGGGTGCCTCCTCCATCGACTAACATGATTGGATCAGGCTTGATTGAAGAGCAAGTCATGAACTCTTTCTAGGAGAGTAGATCGAGCAGGCTTGAGAGAGCCAAGAGAAGGGAGAAGTTCAAGTTAGAACAATCCACTAGAAGGGTCGTCTCTGTTGACCCAGGTATGGCAACCCAAGAGGGGGGGTGAATTGGGTTTTTATTTATCAAAATGGATTTGTAAAACTTTTCTTGAAAGATCAAAATTAGTTTACTCTTTCTTTGAGAATGAAGGTGAAGAAGATGAAATTAGAAGTTATCAAATATGTAATCAAGAGAATAATAATAATGAACAATCACAAGTGCAAGTAAATGTAAAGAGTATAGGGATAGAGAGAGTGCAAACTCGATGTACGTGGTTCGGCAAACCTTGCCTACGTCCACGGGCTCCTAGCTCCACGAGCTAAGCTTTCCACTAAGTTGTAGAAATCTTTACAACTTGCTTGATGAACAACCTCACCAAGACTTTTTCTTCCAACTCTTGATAACACCACACCAAGAGTTCTTCTTGATGAACAACCTCACCAAGGCAACTTCCTTCAACCCTTGATAACACCACACCAAGAGTTCTTCTTGATGAACAACCTCACCAAGGCAACTTCCTTCAACCCTTGATAACACCACACCAAGAGTTCTTCTTGATGAACAACCTCACCAAGGCAACTTCCTTCAACCCTTGATAACACCACACCAAGAGTTCTTCTTGATGAACAACCTCAGCAAGGCAACTTCCTTCAACTCTTGATAACACCACACCAAGAGTTCTTCTTGATGAACAACCTCACCAAGAAAAGAGTTCTCTCAAGGATAACTTTTATCCTTTACAACAAGATCTCAATCTCACCACAATACAAGAACAAAGAAAATTTTTACAACAAAAGTACAATTCTCTTCAAAGAGTAGATAATGAATATAAAAGCTCTCTAGACTTGATATTTCTCTTGTTTTTTGCTTGATAGATGCTTCTCTTTTCTTGTTGAATGCATGGGAGAATGGCTCCTTTTATAGGCAAATGAGATGAACTTAATCAAGTGAAGACACCATCTCCAAATTTTCTGCCCACTATAAAAACCGTAATCTTGTCTGCCATTTTTGTCAATGTTCTGTTTGAAATTTGAAAATATGCAAAACATAAAAGATATGAACATTTGAATAAGCTTTCCAACGCATCAAGAATTAAGTCATTTGGATATCTGTAGCTCAGGATATGGCCAAAACACCATTTGGTGCTCATGTGACTTGATTTTTCTTTCTTGTGTCAGTCCACCAAATTGAATGATAATTCTGTCAGCCTTCCGTTTGAAATTTGAATTATTCAAAACATAAAAGATCTGAATATTTGAATAAGATTTCCAAAACATTAAGAATCAAAGCATTTGAATATCTCTATCTTAAGATATGGCCAAAAAACCATTCGGTGCTCATGTGAGTTGATTTTTCTTCTCTGTGTCAGTCCACCGAATTGCATGTCAATTATGTCAGCCTTTCATTTGAAATTTGAATTTATTCAAAACATGTGAAATGTTTTTCATTAAGTCATCTTTCCAATGCCATAAGAATCAAGTCATTTTGATTTTTCTAGCTCAAGATATGTCTAAAGGAGTATTTGGTGCTCATGTCAGCTGCTTCCATTTGTCTTTCAACTTGCATGATGATTTGGACAACCTTGCACTTGAAATTTGAATTTTATTAAAGCATATGAAATGTTATAAATTGAGTAAGCTTTCCAAAGGCTTAAGAATCACGTCATTTAGATATTTGTAGAGATATATATGACCAATTGATTGAACATTGCTCATGTGTCACATTCCTTGAGTCAATCCTTGTTCTTAAACTTTGGTGCCTTTAACATGTAGTCTTCTCCTTAGCTTCAACACTTCATTTTAATAAGCCTCTTCTTGATTTTAAAATTATTTCAATGATCTTACTCTTGCACTGATAGGTGTCTATTTATGTTTTACTTTTATATCAATTCGTCCATGTTTCCTTGCTATATTCCGTGGTATTTTTATGTTTTTGTGTGTTTTGATGTTTGTAGGAGTTTTGGAGCAACTTGCACAAAAATGGAGTAAAACCCTTCATTTTCACCTCTGCTAGTCAGTGATCTTCTCGGATTTAATTGTATTGATATACAATGAACCCGACGACATATTATATACCGTTGGAAAGCTCTCGAAGTCTATTTTCTGGAGAAATTTACGGTTTATAAATCCATTCAGTGTACCAAAAGTTGTAATCAAAACAGTGTGAGATGTATAGAAATATAATTCCACAAGTCACTGTAGCATGTATAATACGGGGCACTGTAGCAATTCACTGTAGCAGAGTATTTAAACACATTTTAGGGTTTTATTTTGAACTTGAAGAGGGGAGAACGTGGTGGAGGCTGCAGCTCTGGAATTCTTTCATCTATTGGAGTTCTTGAAGGAGAAAGGAAGCTTGGAAAGAGGAAGAACTACAATCCAAAGAGAATTACATCAAATTTGCTAAGTTTTTCCCTTCCCTTTCATTTTCTGGAATGTCTCCATGTTGTATTGTATTTACCACGTTCTTAAACATGTGTAACTGAATCTGAATTGGTTGAGGGTGATTTCAAAGCCCCTGATATGGTTTTTGTAAGTTGATTGTGTAAGGAATTGTTATCCAATTCTCTAATTGAAGTTGCTTGTATTCTCCCATATTTAATGCTTATGATTGCTTGCTGATTGTATTTGAGTGGCCAACTGAATATAATCTGGTTGTGATTTATTGCTAGACTAGAAATCTTGATCCGTAATTGTCTTGAATTTCTAATCCTTAGTAGCAAAATTGTGATCAGAGATTGCAATTGGAGAATACAACCTAAGTTAAATAATCCGAGCTTGTGTGTTTATTGCTTAGATCAACCTATCTTTCTTATCATAATGCATCCATTGAATTAAACTCAGAGAGCTTGTTCTAGGTTGTTTAATGGATAGAGATTAAATAAAGAGCTTGTTTTATTTAACAACAAAGTAAGGAAAGATTGGGGTAATAGAGCTTATTATTATCTACGGTTGATAACTTCAATGCTGTAATTAGATGACAATTCTACAATTAATTCGCAAATCCATATCTTGTGGTAGAGAAGGATCCCTTAACCAGCTTTCTCTCATTGGTTTTTCATTCGAATTAACTTTCTGTTTTGTTATTCTTCGTTTGCATTATTATTTCACTTAGTTAATCAATCAACAAAACCCCCCATTTACTCTGTTTTTGCTTTCGAATAACAAATTTAATTAGAATCAATCCTCGTGGGAACGATATCTTACTCATCACTTTATTACTTGTGCGACTAGTATACTTGCTAGTTTCGAACGCATCATGCACATAAATAAATATGTTAGTAAATCTCAATTAATCAATGTGTATTGTTATCATCAAAATTATCATATAGCCTTATGGCTAACAGTCTCAACAAAGAAGTCTAAGGTTGAGAAGCCTAAAGAAGAAGAGCCCAGGGAGATTATTGAGAAGGTGGAAGATGAGCCCGCTCCTTTGGTAGCCAAGGTTCACACCAAGAAAGGTGGATAGGACAAAATTGCAGCAAAGGGAGTCGAGTAAAGCTTAGAACCCGAACTTGTATGCCTTAGTGATCAAGAAGAGGAGGAGCCACAAAAAGAAGAAAAAGAAGAAGTTTTGGTGCCTTTACTTGGAAGTGGATGGCTAGAAAAGGGCTGGAAAGGCCTACCACTTAAAAGACTCAATGTGAAGAAGGTTGGTGAAGCTAGGAAAGGGAAGCGAGTTAAAAGACTTGTGAGGAGAGAGAGCTTGCCTAGAAGGTGTAAAGAGGTAAGAGTTATAGGGGTTGGGGTTGATATCCTTAAAGTCAAGACCCTTCCAAAATTTTGGGCTAACTTTAGCAGCGACGAAGAAGATGAAGTAAGAATTAAGGAAAAACACACAAGGAAGAAACACTCAGGGGTGAGAGAGAGAGCTTGCCTAGAAGGTGTAAAGAGGTAAGAGTTATAGGGGTTTGGGGTGATATCCTTAAAGTCAAGACCCTTCCAAAATTTTGGGCTAACTTTAGCAGCGACGAAGAAGATGAAGTAAGAATTAAGGAAAAACACACAAGGAAGAAACACTCAGGGGTGAGAGAGAATGTCTAAGGAGTGACAAGGAGTGATAGATTTTACCATGAGAAGGAAAAGGAGAAATCAATTCAGAAGATAGTTGAAAAGGGCAAAGAAGTTACCAAAGAAGAAGAAACCAAAGAAGAAGAAGATCAAGTGATCAAACAATTGAAGAAGACTCAAGCAAATGCTAGCATTTGGGATTTACCTCTATCATCCTAAATGCATAGAAAAACAATGACCAAGGCTTTGGTGGAGGTAGAGATATCAATGGCCGCCACTACTAGTGAAATGCTAACTGCCTTGACTAGAGTTGAACCCAAGAAGGTAAGAGAAAAGGGAGAAATCACCTTTACTGATGAAGATCTACCATTCGAATGAGGGAACCATAACAAGCCAATGTTTATCAGCATAGAGATTAGTGGGAAAATATCTACTTGCATCATGATGGATGATGGGTCTGCCATCAACATTGTGCCTATGAAGATATTGCACAAATACGGAGTCAGTAAAGATGAACTCAAGCCTTGTGAGATGGTGATCAGAGCTTATGATGATTCGAAGAGAAGTGACATAGGAATCTTCAAAGCCTAGTGAAGACTAGGCTCATCAAAGTTATGACCGGAATTCACAGTCCTTGATATTCTAGTCATATTTGCTAATTTATTAGGACGAGCATGGTTCTATCCCCTGGGGGGAGTTCTTTCTACTTTACTTTTAAAAATCTGATTCAACAAGGATGAGTAGATCATAACCATTCATGCAGCCTCAACGATTACACTAGCCGCTTTGAGTGTGAAGGTTGGAGAAATACCTTACATGGGTGGCTTTCAAGTAGCCATGATTGACAAAGTCAGCCCAATTGTAGCTAGAATAATAAAGAAACAAGGTTACATGTCAGGTTCTGGGCTTGGGAAGAATAAACGTGGCCTACCATATTTTCTAGATTTCAAAGGCCATACTTCTAGAAGAGGTTTAGGCTATGAATTCGAAGGGGAAGAAGAAGACATTGAGCACAAGAAAGAGAAATTCATCAAATTTGTAAAGGCCCAAAAGACGAAGTATATGGGGGCTGTTGAACCATAGGTTTTTAATGAAATGTTGAAGCCCAAATTTGAGATCTTCAAAGATATTCTTCAGGTAGAAGTCTCCAAGGGGAATGACTTGGTGGGAAAGATGGAGAATTTGACCATTAAGGAGGAGAAGCCTTAAGAACAAGCACCACCAATGGATCCGTCCATCGACCTTGCTACTTTCAGCGAAGAAGGAATTACAAGTGTATCATATGAAGATGTGTTTGTACCCAACCTCTTTGAAGAATAGGACATTGTTTATGTTTCAAAGTTTAATGCAATGAAAAATAATTTTGCTTACTTTTGTGATGTCTTTCCTAATGGTGCTGTGCATTATAATTTGCATTTCACTAGCATATTTGAAATTCATACCATTGAAACTCATGACATTAATCTTGGTACAATAAAAAAACTTAAGAATATATGCATTGTACTTGATACAACTCCTTAAGAGAGAGAGATTTCAAAAATTACTAAAGAAATATGAAGAAGTTTTCGTCTGGTCCTATGACGAAATGCCTGGAATTGACAGAAGCATCGTTGAGCATACAATTTTGACTTATCTGCATGTAAAGTCAGTTAAGCAAAAGTTAAGAAGGATGAGGCCAGAGTGGGCTTAGAAAATCAAAGAAGAAGTTTCCAAACAAATTGAAGCTAAGTTTTTAGAAGTGGTAAAATAACTGGAATGGTTAGCCAATATCGTGCCAGTACCGAAGAAAGACGGAACGCTCCGAATATGTGTGGATTACCGAGATTTAAATAAGGCATCACCAAAGGATGATTTTCCTTTGCCTTATATTGATGTATTGGTAGATAGCTCTACCGCCAATATGATGTTCTCTTTTGTAGATGGGCTTTATGGATACAATCAGATAATGATGGCCAATGAAGATAAGATGAAGATGGTCTTCATTACATAATGGGGAACTTATTGCTACAGGTGATGCCCTCCGGATTGAAGAATGCAAGGGCTTCTTACCAATGAATGACGACGATGCTATTTCACGATATGATGCATAAGGAGATAGAAGTTTATGTAGATGACATGGTGAAATTTGAAACTCGAGAGAGTTACTTTGAAGCCTTAGGTAGATTCCTAGAAGGGATAAAGAAATACAAGCTAGGCTAAATCCAAAGAAGTGTGTCTTTGGAGTTACTTCAGGGAAGCTGTTGGGATTTTTAGTCGACAAGAAAGGGATAGAGTAGATCCAGACAAGGTCAAAGCCATTATGGAGATATTGTCTCCCAAGACTAAAAAAGAAGTCTGAGGGTTTCTTGGGATGGTCCGATATGTAAGTCGATTTATCTGTAAACTGACAATCGTTTATGCACCGATCTTTAGGTTTTTTAAGAAGGATCAGCAAGTAGAGTGGAATGATCAGTGCCAAGAAGCATTTGAGAGGATTAAGAAGTACTTACAAAATCCACCGGTTTTAAGACCGCCAAAACCTGGGATGAATTTAATTCTTTACTTGGCTTTTAAAGAGGAGGCCATTGGTGTTATATTGGCAAAAGAAGACAAAAAGGTTGTACAGCATGCAATATATTACCTTAGTAAGAAATTGCTACCATACGAAATGAAGTATAGTTATGTCAAGAGTGTGTGCTTGGCCATGGTTTGGCTTTCAAAGAAACTTAGGCACTATTTTCAGTCTTACAAAATTAAGGCTGTCTCGAAGGAGGATTCGATAAGTATCTTTATGAGGCACCAACATTGGTGGGGAAGCTAGCAAGATGAATAGTACAATTATTAGAATTCGACATTGAATATGTCACCAAGAAAGTGGTGAAAGGAAGAATAGTAGTAGAATTCTTGGCTATGAACCTTGTTGATGACCATGAACCATAGGAGTTGGAATTCCCAGATGAACATCTGGGGGTAATCTTGATCGTGGGATAGAGAATGTTCTTTAACGGAGCAATTAATCACAATGGTCTTGGAATAGTAGTTATTCTAGTGTCACCAACTGAAGAAGTCATTCCATTCGCTAAGAAGTTAGAGTTTAGAGTTAGCAACAATATGGCTAAAAACGAAGCTTGTGCCTTTGGTTTATAAGTTGTGACTGCAATGGGCATTGATGAAGTTGAAGCATTGGGAGATTTGAAATTGGTCGTTTCTCAAGCTAATTAAGATTCGGATCTGTGAGAGGAGAAGCTTCAACCTTACCTTGAACACATCAGAAGATTGATTGGGGAGTTCAAGCAGTGCACTTTCACCTATCTTCTTAGAAGTGAGAATCAGATGGCTGATGCACTAGCTTCGTTGGCATCATTTTGGGTAAGCACACGGGGCTTATTAGTGAGACCAATAGTGATATCACAAGCATGGGGTCCTTGTTATATGAAACCTTATGTAACAAAGATTGAAGTGGATAAAAACCCATGGTTCTACGATTTGAAGAGATTTTTAAAAGAGTGGAGTTTGCCTGATAAGGCCAATGAGAAGGATAGGGCTGTGTTACATAAGTTGGCCTAACAATTTACTTGTCATCAAAGGGTGATGTACAAAAAATGTCAGAAGGGATGCAACTAAGGTGTGTTGATGAGAAAGAAGTAAAGAAACTTATGGAAGAAATCCATAGTGGTGTATGTGGGCTACACATGAATGGGCTAGTGCTTGCAGAGAAGGTCATGAGGCAAGGTTTTTACTAGCTAACTATAGAGATAGACTATGTTCGATTTGTGAAAAAGTGTAACCAATATCAGATCAATGGAAATTTGATCCATCGACCAGCCTTAGAGCTACAAAGGATGACTGCACTATGGCCCTTTGCTGCATGGGGTATAACATTATAGGTTAAATAATGCCATCAGCCTCTAATGGGCATCGATATGTGGTGGTGGTAATTGACTACTTTATCAAATGGATAGAAGCTGAGTCCTAAGTTAGGGGCAAAGCAGATGGCGAAGTTCATCGAGAAGAACATCATATGTAGATTCGAAGTACCACATCATGTCATGGTAGATAGCAAGTTCATTTTTAGGTAGAAACTAAGGCCTTGTTTGAGAAGTATGAAATTGAAAACCATAAGTTGTCTCCATACCAGCCGCAAGCCAATAAAGCGGCAGAAGTGGCTAATAAAAACATCAAGAAGATGTTGGCCAAGGTGGTACAGACATATCAAGATTGAGTAGAGAAGTTGTTTTTTGTGTTATGGGGTTGCAGAAGAACACCCAAAAGCTCAACAGGCATGATGCCATTCTCATTGGTATATGGTTCAAAAGTGGTCTTACCAATTGAGATAGAACTAAAATCAACAAGGGCTTTGATGGAGGCAAAAGTTCCTGAAAGGGAATAGACCAACAACGGATCTGAGCTATTGGCCTTGATCGATGAGAAAAGAATGAAGGCCAGATATCACATGCAACTATACCAAAAAGGGGTTGTTCAAGCATTTAACAAAAGAATAAAGGTAAAGAAGTTCAAAGAAGGAGAGTTGGTCCTTAAGCAAGCAAAATCAGTTTTGTTTGCTCCAAAAGGGAAGTTCAAACCCAATTGGGAGGGTCCATTTGTTATGATGAAGGTCATGTCTGGTAGAGCCATCATTGTATCAAATATGGAAGGGAATGAATTCACTTAACCTGTTAACATAGACAGACTGAAGAAATATTATGTATAAAAAAAGGGTGAGAAAAAATAATTAATTAGAAAACAAAAAATGGCTAATTAGTGATAGGAGTTGCCTTATTGTGCACATATTATTCAAAGAACAAAGATTGTACTTTTCATTAATGAAATGAAATTGTTTGGAACAAATATGCCTTTTGAAATGTCTTATTATTTTGCATAACAACAAAAAGAAAACATCAAACATCTAGGCCAATCAAGAAACTAACAATGTCGTCTCTACCTCTTCGATGGACTACAGATAGGCTCACTGTAATAATCACAGTGCCGCCAAGCTCGAATAATAGGATTAAGAATGGAAGCTTGAAATGTCACCCAGTCCTTGTATCAATCATCTATCTTAAAGTCAAGTTCGTGGAATAAATTCCTCTCAATGGTGCGATGTGCCCAAGGATCTCTCACACACTCTAGGAAATGAGCAAATAGTCTCATAGGATTGAAAGAAATCGGTGAATCCATAATCCTTTGTTTTCGACCATATTGTCGATGCAGCCTGGCAAGATCATATAATGAACTATGAGTGAAACTTGCTAGAGGCACGCATGCGATATATGTTCTTACTGTCACATGCTCCAGCCTCCAACACTGATAGTACTAGTGAATCTAAGTATTAGGAATGACTCGAAGCTAGTCAATCCAACAAGAACGTCTCTCGAGCCTCCTCCTTGTATGAAGTGGAGGACTATAACAGAATATCCCCTTCAGGTGGTGCTAGAATAGATAATCTCTCTTGTAACTAAATCTAAGAAAAAAGAACAAAGTAAAACAAGAAAAGAAGCCTGCTAAGTTGAAAACCTAGAAAGGGTAGCTTGGGCAAAAATTAAGATAAGCTTGCTAAGCTAAAAACTCGAAAAGGGTAGTTTAGGCAAAAATTAGAGCATAAGAAAAAAAAGAGCCTACAGAGTTGAAAACCCAAAAAGGGCAGTTCAAGCAAAAGTTAGGGAAAGCTCGCTATGTCGAAAACCCGAAAAAAGGCATCTTAGGCAAAAATTGGAGCACAAAAGAAAAAAATGAATGAAATGAGATGAATTATGAACCTAAAGAAGCAGAAGATTGCCACCAAACCATTGACTTGAGTCAACCTTGACTCGATCCAACCTGATCGACGTCTCAGCTAGAATCAAGGGAACAACCGTGAAATTGGGTCCCATATGAGGGATGACGGTCACATGATATGGATCTCCGAGGCCATTTGGTGAACCAGTAAAAACTACGCAAGGAGATAGAATTAAAGAAGGCAAAGCCAATTAGATGAAGTCGTGTCCATCATTCCAAGCAAAGGCATGATGAAAGATAATGTCACTCTGCCACTCGTGGTGTGAATGCCCATGGTGGAAATCGGGAAGATAAAAAAGTGGGCAAGGTCAGATGCTAACATTGTCTAGATAACAAAGAGAATGAGGCTCTCAAAACTTAACGAGTGATGGTTGAGTATGGGAGAGAATTCCTCATACAGAGAGCAAAGTTTCTACCCTTTTAAGTGGAAGACATGATTGTAGGAATCCCATAAAGTTGTACAGTCCTTCAGAAAAGGAATCTCGAGCTTGACATGATGAAGGAATTTCAGATAACAAAGGCTAGCAAACTTGATTCGTTTCTAGTCCTTGACCCCCAAAGGCCTTAGAAGGGGTTGGAAGATCTAGAGAGAAGCCTCAGACATGTTGACTAACACGAGGGGATATCAATGTGAAAAAGAAGCCTCGAGAAATTGAGAGAAAAGGTGCAGAGAAATAGCAGGAAGGAGCAGCACTTAAATAATGAATAAACCAAGACAGAAAATAGAGATTCATTGGGGAACGGCAGGTTGTTGCATGATGGCTGGTTGGCCATCAGATAGTCGCCTGGCTGTCTAATAGTCGCTCTACGGTTTGATGGCTGGCTAGCAGCCATTAGGGCTAAACAGCCCACTAGCCCTTTTCCTGCATGATTCTTTGACTTTTAAAATGCATATCGAGGGGCGATTTCGAGCATGTGACCTCCAGATTTGGTAGCTTTATTCAAAATTAAATCAAATTTGAACAAATTTGGATATAAATTTAGTACAATACGCACAATGTATCAAATGAAAAATAGAGAACTTTTAATACGTCTTTGAAATTTTTTACATTTGGTTGTACAGTGTAAGAAGTTTATACGTGGAAGTAAAATGAACAAAGAAAAAATTTTGGTAGAAGCCAGTGGTGATAGTCCTCACTCATCGCCAGCATTACCAATATCAAAAGAGAAAGTAGTGACCAAAGCTTGAAGACGCTCCATTTCATGCTGCAGACAAATAACTTCTTGACGACCTATCTGCCTAAGCAAGAGAATCATATAGTTAGAAAAAATATAAAGGTAGAAATCATGCATACATGAAGTATAGAAGGATATTTTACCTGATACTGATGAGACATCTATACAACATATTTGTGAGAGGCAACCTGCTTGCAAAAAATTAGCTCCATGGAAGATCATGGCACCTGTATTGCATTGCATTTCTATTAGTGATAAATGACAGAGAATTTGAGGAATGAACAATCAGGAACTTACCAAAGTATGTCCTACAAAAGGGATGGGCATATTCGGATCCTTAGTGATCATGTGGCTATGGATCGACCCATTGTTATTCCACGTGTAGATGATGTTACTGGGGTAAGCCTGAAGGTCAACAATTACATGACTGGCCGGAGCAACTAGGATAGCTGAAGCAGCTAAAGAAGAAGGTGGTTGTTGAGCCGTTGGAGAAAAAGAAACCGACGTGCCAGTGCCTAAATAAGAGGCTCTCGATCTCTTCCCACGACAGACAAAAGAACTATTTGAGCAACAAGACACCGTCAGAGGATGAGGAATGTCATCAGTAGAACTTCTAGGCCTAGTATACAATAGGGTGGCTCGAGCCTAGTTGATATAAGGAGTCATCAACAATAGGAACTCGATGGCACTCAAGTGGATCCTAGTCATGTAGCTCGATACCTCTAGCTCTATGGCTAATTCAACTGAATCAATCATCAGAATTGGTGGTGAAGGAGGAATCAAATGGCATGTTAGACCCTCGAACCAATCCCACATGCGGTCACTAGATACCACATCATGCTATTCACACAAGGAAGGAGGATGCGATATAAGTTGAAAGGGGAAATAATTCTCATATCTACGAACCAGTTCCTGGGTCCCCTGATATGTGTCTATTTATATATTATTTTCATATCACTTTGTCCTGTATTTCTTTGCTATATTCATTGGTATTTTTATGTTTTTGTGTGGTTTTAATGTCTGTAGAAGTTTTGGAAGAGCTTGCACCAAATTAGAGTAAAACCCTTCATTTTCACCTATATTAGTCAACCAATTTCTTGGATTTAATTATATTGATATACAATGAACTGGATGATGTGCTACATACCGTTGGAAAGCTCTAGAAGTCTAATCTCTAGAGAAATTTACGGTTCATGAATCCATATAGTGTACCAGAAGTTACGATTAAAATGGTGTGATTAGTGTAGAATTGTAAATTTACAAATCATTATAGCATATTATTATTCGGGTCACTGTAGCGAAGTACATAAACTATTTTAGGGTTTTATTTATATAACAAAGAGGTGTAGAATGAGTTAGAGGCTGACTCTCTTGATTTCTCTCATCTTTTGGAGTTCTTGAAGGAGAAAGAAGGACTTGAAAAGAGGAGGAACTACAATCCTAAGGCGACTCATATACAGAGGAGATTTTCAAGGGATTTGCTAAGTGTTTCCTTTCCTTCTCATTTTATGGATGTCTCTATGTTGTATTTTAACATTTGTAATTAAATCTAATTTGATTGAGGGTGATTTCAAAGCCCTCAATATGGTTTTTGTGAGTTGATTGTTCAAGAAATTGTTGTCCAATTCTCTAACTGAAGTTGCTTATATTTTTCGATATTCAATGCTGATGATTACTTGCTGATTTTATTTGGCTGGCCAACTAAATAAAATCTAGTTGTTGTCTATTGCTAGAGTAGAAATCTTGATCTGTAATTGTCTTAAATTTCTAATCGTTAGTAGCAAAATTGTGATCAGAGATGGCAATTGGAAAATATAACTTAAGTTAAATAATCCAAACTTGCGTGTTTATTGCTTAGATCAACCTATCTTTCTTATCGTAATGCTTCCATTGAATTAAATTTAGAGTGCTTGTTCTAGGTTGTTTAATGGATAGAGATTAAAAAAGAATTTGTTTTATTTAATGACAAAGTAACAAAAGATTGGGGCAATAGAGCTTGTTGTTATCTATGGTTGATAATTTTGTAGTTGATTTGCAAATTTATGTCTTGTGGCAGAGAATGATCCCTTAACTAAGTTTCTCTCATTGATTATTTCTTACTCCATTTAACTTTGTATTGTGTTATTCTTCATTTGCATTCATATTTCATTTAGTTAACAATTAACAAAACCCCCATTTATTCTGTTGTTGCTATCTAATAACAAATTTAATTAGAAACAATTCTCGTGGGAACGATTTCTTACTCATCACTTTATTACTTGTGTGACTAGTACACTTGCTAGTTTCGAACGCATCAAGTTTTTGGCGCTGTTGCTGGGGATTGATTTTCTAATCGATTTGTTATTTGCTTTTACTATTGATTCTTGATTTTTATTTTTGTTTGTTTCTGTTTAGGCTTTTATGTCCGACGAAAAAGCGGACAAACGACTTAAGAAAATTACAGAGTTTCGCGAATCCTCGAATTTAAGATTAAGTCAGTCTATTTCAACTCCACCTTCAAAATTTGACATCGCACGACATACTTCCCTTCCCTCTTCCTGTAGTTCAATCAAATTTGAATTGGAAGTAATGGCGATGCAAAACAATCAAACTTTTAACGAGTTAGCGGCTCTAATTATTGATCAAAAACCGCTATACATAAATCCTAACCTTGAGGTAGATTTTGCACTTATATGCCGACTAATTCATCTCTTGCCTACATTTCATGGTTTTGTAGGAGAGAATCCTAATAAACACCTAAAAAAATGTCATGTGGTATGCTTAAGTATGAAGCTAACCGGCGTTTTTGAGGAGCAAATAAAATTGAGAGCTTTCCCATTCCCACTAGTAGATTCGATAAAAGAGTGGGCTATACTATCTACCATCGGGTATTATAACCACATGGAATAAGATAAGTAAACTATTTTTGGAGAAATACTTTCTCCCCTCAAAAGTTACAAACATTAGAAAAGACATTTGTGACATTCAGCAACACAGTGGAGAATCACTTCATGAATAGTGGGAGCGATTTAAAAGGCTATGTGCTAGATGTCTACACCACCAAATTAGTGATCAACTCTTTTTTCAATATTTCTATAAGGGTCTCATGCCAATGGATAGGAATATGATTGATGCCACTAGTGAAGGAGCACTAGTTAATAAAACATCAAGCTGCAAGAAATTTGATTGACGACATGGCAGTGAACCAACAATTCAATAGCTGATTTGAACTACCACTACCAAAGAAAGTAAATGAGGCAAGCACTCCAAACATTGAACAACAACTTTCTTAGTTTACCTCTCTTGTGAAACAAATCGCTATAGGAAATATGCAACAATCTTATGCATGTGGGATATGTTCTACCACGGAGCATCCAACCGACATGTGTCCAACCTTGCAAGAAGAAGAGATGAAACAAGCCAATGCCATAGGTGGATTTCTAGGACAACCAAGGCAAAGGTATGACCTATTTTCTAATACTTGCAATACTGGATGGAGAGATGATCGCAATTTTAGTTATGGGAATCGTCGACCAATTGCTCCAAATGCCATAGGCCACCAGGATTCAATCAACCAGGAGTGCAGCAACCATTTCAAATGCAACCACCACCAATACCACAACAAACACCACAACCAGCTCTACAAAACTTAGGTATGTCTCTCCAAGACATTGTTAAAGCACTTGCCACTAACACAATGCAATTTCAACAGCGAACTCGGGCAAGTGTCCAAAACCTAAAAATCAAATGGGCTAATTGGCTACTAACATGAGCAAATTCGAGAGTCAAGGCTCAGGAAAATTACCTTCTCAAACAATGATCAATCCAAGAGAGAATGCCAGTGCGGTAACTTGGAGAAGTAGAAAGCAATTAGAGGTCCCACCAAAGAAATCACAAACTAATGAAGGGGATGACACCACTTCCACCATGAACAAAACATCATCTTCTAAGGTAAATCTTAAAACTCCTATTCCCTCTTATGTTACTCATCCGCCTTTTCCTAGCAAATTTGCAAAATCAAAGAAGGAGGAACAAGAACAGGAAATCTTAGAGACTTTTTGCAAGATTGAGGTAAATATACCCCTTTTGGATGCTATCAAGCAAGTACCTCATTATGCAAACTTTGTCAAAGAGTTATGTACCAACAAGAGAAAGTTAAAAGCAAATGAGAAAGTGAGTGTGGGGGAAAATATTTCAGCTATAGTACAAAGAAAAATTCCTCCAAAGTGCGAAGATCCAGGTACATTTACCAATCCAAGCACCATTGGTAATACCAAATTTGAAAGAGCTATGTTAGATTTAGGAGCATCAATTAATGTCATGTCATATTTTATTTACGCTTCTTTGAATCTTGGACCCCTTGCGAAAACTGGTATTATCATTTTACTTGCTGATCGTTGTAATGCATATCCCAAGGGAGTTGTGGAAGATGTTCTTGTCCGGTTGAATCAATTGGTTTTCCCAGCCGATTTCTATGTTCTTGAAATGGAGGATGAGACATCTCCCAATCCAACACTGATTCTTTTGGGGAGACCATTCTTGAAAACTGTTTGAACCAAGATTGACATTCATGATGGCACTTTACCATGGAGTTTGATGGCAAGGTGATTCGTTTCAATATTTTTGAGGCAATGAGGTACCTGGTGACTTGCATTCTATTTTTGTAGTTGATGTTATTGATTCTTTGGCACAATAATTTTTTGAGTTAACTCGCAATGATGGGTTGAAAGTAGCTATTAGTGAGCACATAGGGACAGAAAATTCCAAAGAACCAAGAAGGTTGATACAAGTCTCTAAAGAAGTGGAGGAAGCTATAGCAAACTTAGATGAGACTATAGCTATAACCATAAATAGGTATGATGTTTCGTACATTGAATTGCTTTTATCTAATGAGAAACTTCTTCCTTCTGTGATAAAATCCCCTACCGTAGAGCTTAAGCCTCTTCCAGATCATTTGAAGCATGTATTCTTGGGTGAGAAAGATACTTTACCAGTCATAATAGCAAAGGGCCTTGCACCACTACAAGAAGAGAAACTCATCCGAATACTTAAAGATCACACAACATCTATTGGGTAGACAATTGCCAACATCAAAGGTATTAGCCCAACCATATGCATGTGCCGTATCTTGTTAGAAGAAGGATCGAAGCCCACTAGAGAAGCACAAGTTGTCAAGAAAGAGATCCTCAAACTATTAGATGTGATGTGATATATCCAATTTTAGATAGCAAGTGGGTGAGCCCAGTCCAAGTTGTTCTCAAGAAATCTGGTGTTATAGTGGTTAAGAATGATAATAATGAGCTAGTTCTGACTCGTATCCAAACCAGGTGGTGAGTTTTTATTGATTACTGGAAGCTCAATTCAGTAACTTGCAAGGATCACTTTCCCTCGCCATTCATTGATCAAATGCTTGAGAGGTTAGCAGGTCATTCTCATTATTGTTTTCTTGATGGTTACTCAAGATATAATTAGATTGTCATTGCCCCTGAGGACCAGGAGAAACTACATTCACATGGTACAGTTGCCTATCGACACATGCCATTCAGTCTTTGCAATGCCTCTATCACTTTCCAAAGGTCTATGGTAAGTATTTTCTCTGATTATGTCGAGAACTCATTGAGGTGTTTATGGATGACTTTAGTGATTTGGTGATTTTTTTGATAAATGCCTTGACAATCTTACTCTTATACTTCAAAGATGTGTAGAAACTAACCTTGTTATTAATTGGAAAAAATGCCATTTTATGGTAGATCAGGGTATAGTTTTGGGAAATGTTATTTTTGCTAAGGGTATAAAAGTTGATAAATCTAAGATAGACCTTATATGTTCCTTACCACCCCTTACAAGTGTGCGGGATATTCATTCTTTTCTTGGTCATGTAGGTTTTTATTGTAGGTTCATAAAAGATTTTTCGAAGAGAGCATTGCCCTTATGCAGATTGCTACAGAATGATGTTACCTTTGAATTCGATGAGAAATGTAATAAGGCATTTGAGAAACTGAAGGAACTCTTGACTTCGGCTCTAGTGATCCAACCTTCAAATTGGGATCATCCATTCAAGATCAAGTGCGATGCAAGTGACTATGCTGTGGGTGCTGTTTTGAGTTAACAAATTAGCTAAATTTCACATGCCATTTACTATACATCTCAAACTTTAAATGATGCTTAGCTTAACTATTCCACCACTGAGAAAGAGCTGTTAGCGGTTATTTTTGCTTTAAAAAAGTTTCATTCTTATTTGATTGGTACAAAAGTAGCCATTTATTCTGATCATGCAGCCTTGAGGTACTTACTCACAAAGAAATAAGCTAAACCAAGGCTTGTCAAGTGGATACTCTTCATGCAAGAATTTGACTTGGAGATCAAAGATAAGAGGGGAAGTGAAAACTTAGTTGCAAACCATCTTAGTCGCCTTGTCCATGATGAGGATGCACTGCTATTGCAAGATAGTTTTTCGGATCAACAATTACTGTCTCTAAGTGTAGTAGCTGCTTGGTATTCAGATATTGTCAACTACTTAGTTACCAAGAAGCTACCACATGACTTGACTCGAGCTCAAAGAGACAAGATCAAAAACATTGCCAAGCACTACATATGGGATGATCCATACGTATGGAAGCATTGTTCTGACCAAGTGATAAGAAAGCGTATATCTGAATCTGAATTTAATTCAATTTTAACCTTTTGTCATTAATATGCATGTGGAGGTCATTTTTGACAAAAAAAAAAAACAGCCTTCAAAGTTCTTGATTGTGGATTCTACTAGCCATCATTGTTCAAAGATACATATCTCTTTTGCAAAGCTTGTGATCGTTTCAAAGGATAGGTAATTTAAGTGCTAAAAATCAAATGCCACAAACCTCTATGCTTATTGTTGAAATTTTTGATGTGTGGGGTATTGATTTCATGAGTCCTTTTTCTTCATCTTTTGGTAATGTTTACATTATACTTGTTATGGATTATGTTTATAAATGGGTGGAAGCAAAAGCTACGAGAACTAATGATTCTGAAGTTGTTGTAGATTTTGTGAAATCTAACATTTTTGCAAGATTTGGAACACCAAGAGCCATAATTAGCAATAGAGGAACACACTTCTGCAATAGATCATTTGAAGCCGTACTCAAGAAATACAACATCACTCATAGGATGTCTACTGCATATGATCCACAAACTAGTTGTCAAGTTGAAGTTTCCAATCGAGAAGTCAAGTCCATCCTCGAGAAGATGTAAATTCAAACAGAAAAGATTGGAGCCTACGACTTGATGATGCACTATAGGCATACCGAAATGCTTACAAGACACCTATTGGTATGTCTCCACATAGGTTAGTCTATTGTAAGCCATGCCACCTTCTAGTAGAGCTTGAACACAAAGCATGGTGGGCAGTAAAGCTTTGTAACATGGAGATGGATGCTACTGATGAACAAAGGAAGCTTCAACTACAAGAATTGGAAGAACTTAGAAATGATGCCTATGAGAATAAAAAAATTTACAAGGAGAGAATTAGGGCATTTCATGATAAGATGATCTCTTGGAAGAATTTTGAAGTAGGACAGAAAGACCTTTTATTTCATTCTTGCCTCAAGTTATTTCTAGGTAAATTATGCTCTCGATGGGTTAGACCCATTACTGATGTCTTTCCTCGTGGTGCAATGGAAATCAAGAGCTTAAAAACAGACAAAGTATTCAAGGTGAATGGACACAGGTTGAAGCCTTACTATGAAAATTCAGTGATGTAGGACATGGAGGAGGTACCACTCTATGAGCCAACTTATCTTGATGAGTGAGGGCAGGTAATGCCAGGTTGAGGACATTAAACCAAGCGCTTATTGGGAGGCAACCCATGTTTTTTAAAAATAAAAAAATAATAATAAGAAAAGAGATGAAGGTAGCAATGATCAATTTTTGTGTCTCAAGGAGATTCCTCTCGTGGGCTCTATCCATCATAATTGATCAGGTTTTATCTCTCTTTGCGACTATCTCATTTGCTTTATTATTGGTTTTTGACTTTTGTTTGCTATTGTGTTTTTGTTTCTTTTATGTGTGTTTATTTTATTTTATTTTATTTTGTTTTATTTTGTTTAATTTGATTATTCCGTGCTTTGCGCTCACTTGTGCAACAGCTTGAGGAAACACCTAAATGGGTATTGAAGCCATTGCCTGAAGGTTTGAAGCACGCATATCTTGGAGAAGAACAGACTCAAACACATTATTGATAATATCTTGCCTTTTCTTCTCTTCAATGGATATCGATATCTTTCTATCAAACCTTCGTAAATATTTCGTTTCACTTCCTCAAAATACTGTGTTCAAAATTATTAAAGTACGAATTACTTGACTTTGGATGTTGATGCACCTAAAAATGCCTGCGGATATCCAGTGGTTTATCGAAGCCAAGGTAAGATTGCCCGGTGAGCATGATATTAATCTCACAGTATAGGGCCTGGTCTAGGGAAGAGCTACTATGTCAAGAGGTGAAGAGCAAAGAGGTTACAAGTATGTTATAAATGTGCTCGATAGAATTGTAACCAGAGTCGTCAGTCATTAGGTTTTATGTCTATGAATAGAGAAGATAAACATTCGTTTATTAAGAATGGTCTGAGTAATGAGTCTCTGGATAATATTTTACTAACTCTTGAGTCACATTCTTGTGGACTTGTTCGCTATGAATTGCTTAATCTATGGACATAATTTCGTTATGAACATAGGGTTATAGTTTAGGGAATCTGACAAAAAATGACCATGTTTTCCAGTTTATAAGAAAATTGGATAGGAAGCAAATCCCTAACTAATAGAAGGCATTTCAGCCGTTATTGGACGTAAAACCAGAGGAAGATATGAGCCACAATCACAACGACTTGTATATTTGAAAGTATGTTATTATTGTTGAAATTTATTTTTCTTATTTTGTTTGATTTGATTATTATTGTTGTCTTTGTGTTGTTGTTGTTTTTTGATTTTGTTTGTTTTAACTTCAAGTTTTCTTTTTTGACAAACCATATGACTACCTATAACATAAGCACATGTGGGAGACAAGTGTGGGGGTTTTGTTAACCCCCACCGAAAGCATATCTCAAATTTTAAAATCTCAGGGTGATAAATATGCATTGAGTAAGCCCCACTTAAATTATGTCCCCATGTGTCAAATCTGAAAGCATGACATGTGTATCCATCCACTCTTTATTTTTTTTCAACTGTCATTAATATAGCATCTTTTGACCTAGAAAAACAGAACACTTAACGTGCATCATTGTCTTACACATGGTTAGGGCACATGTGCAAATGGAGAAAAAACCAATTTAACAATTCCAAAATATATGTGTATTTTGTGGATCTCAATTTGGTAAAGATAGAGAGTTCATAGCAGTTGCTCTTGATCTTGGTAGGGTATTAGTTGAGAGGCATATTCATTTGGTTTACGAAGGGGGTAACTTTGGGTTAATGGAGTGTGTGTCAATAGCTGCAACCTTAAGAGTGAACCAAGTTCTCGGCATTATCCCTAAACCATTAGCTGTATGAGATATCATAGGCAACACAATGGGGGAAGATTTACAGGTCTCAAGCATGCATGAGCATATTGAACATATGCTTTTTAACTCTGATGCATTAATAGCTTTGTCGGGTGGTTATGGTACATTAGAGGAAATATTTCAAATCACCTTTTGGGCATAGCTAAACATCCATCGAAAATCCATTGGTTTGTAAAATGTCAATAATTTTTTTCATGGTTTGTTTTCTTTTCTTGATCAAGCAGTAGAACAAAACTTCATCTCACTGTCGGCAAGGCAAATCTTGGTTACAACTTCAATTACAGAGGAGTTGATTGACAAACTACAAAATTTGTTCATTCACGTGATCCAGCAACAGCTTAGATAGATTGGTTTGCGAAAGGTAGTAAAAAGCATAAACTGGATTTAACACTCCACCTATAATCTTTATTTGCTGGTTTGCTTCACTTTTGTTTGCTTTCTTTTTATTGTGTTTATTTGAGATTTTTTAGGTTATTTCTTTTGACTTCTCCCCAGGTAATATTTTCTATTCTTGCCTTTTATAGTGGTGGATTGGTTCTCAAAAGTTCAAGTTCTCATGAAACGCATTTTGGATCTCTTCGATCTAGAATGGCTGAATAAGGAGATTAACTTCTAAACTTTTGAGACCCATTCTTAACTAACTTGTTTTTGTTTACTGACTATTGATTTTGGTTATTTTATGAGTAAGTTTAGTTTTATGTAATTTAGAGTTGTTATGTGTCTTTTGTCTCTATCAGGTCCGATTTAAAAAAAATTTGTGGAAAAGAAATAAATAATGGCAGAATATGGGGTTTTTTTAACCCTTGAAATGCATTCTAACTAAATAAATTTGTAGTTTGTTTATTTACTATTGTTTAAAGTGTCTTGTATCTTATTTTACTCATAATAAAGGTATATAGGTTGGAAACCTTAAGTCTACGGGCTACTAGTTCTAGGGATTGTTGAAGTATACAATCTTGACTCAGGTCTAACAACACCACGTACGTCTTTTCTTGCATTTTGTGCGCTGATGATAAGACAATGATTGCATTAAGAATAACTCTTGGAAAATGATAAATGAAGCCTTGATCTGTTTGCTTGAAATGTTTATTGGATTTTTGTTTGCTTTTGATTCCTTGCACAACATTGAGCACCGAGCCATTATCACTGAGTTATTTGTTTGCTTAGAGAAGGTTTATGCAATTTAAGTATCTCTTCCAATTTCAATGAATTCTAGAACTTGTTTGATAGTCACTCAAGGTGAAATGGTAGACTGTGCAACATTAGGAAAATGATTTAGGCCATCTTTCGACCGTTTGAGCCTTCATAGCCAACACTGAATGAAATTGATCCCTACTTACCCTTTTAAGCCTTATTAAGCTTTTTTTTTCCTTGTAAGCTCACTAAAAAATTTTCTAACCTCAAACGAATTTTTCCAAATAGTTTATCCCTTACTTATGGGCATATAAGTTAAGGGAGGTTGGGTGGTGTCATGAGCAATGAAAGTGAGTCTACTATGTTTGTTAAAAATAAAAAAATCTATACTTATCTTCTATATACTTAAACATTGAGAACAATGTGTTGTTTAAGTGTGGGGGAGGGGGTAGTTGAAGAAAAAATGATGAAAAAAACCAAAAAAAGAAAAAAGAGAAAGAGAAGAAGAATAGATCTATGCTTGAGTGTTCTTGAAAAGAATGAAGCAACAAAGTGTAGGGTTGTAGTTTCTTTTTATCTTTTTTTAAAAAAAAAAAAAAGATCGAGTGTTCTAAATAAGCTTAGGGGAGTCACCTGGTGAATTGAAATGAATTTGTGTTATGGGGTTGAGCTCTACATATTCTTGAATTATTTATGTATTTGTGGGTTATTTGAGCCAAATTATTATCCTTTATCATACCTTTACCCAAGCCAAATGTTATAAGCTTAATAAAGCCCTGCTTGATCTTTAGTGTTGTGCTTGTCTACACTAGTAGAGAATGACTTGAAAAGTAGGCCTATGGAGTTCATTATGTGCACATTTTCAATATTAAACATGATTCATTTTTATGCATAAACTCATCTGGGTTATAAGTGATTAGGTGAAAATGGCTCTACACACACACATTTGAGGAATTGAAGTGGAGCAAAACTAATCTATGAGAGGAAATTCATGATCAAGTGCATAATTTTGTAGTTTTCATCGGGTTATAATTAAGTGCTATCTTTGAGGCCTATTTGCAAGTTAAAGCATTTGTGTGTTTTGAATTTTTTTTTTGTGATTCTATTTAGATTTTGTTTTGTTTTTATATCGTTTTAGTTGCTCGAGGACTAGCAAAGTCTAAGTGTGAAGGAATCTGATAGGTGTCTATTTATATATTATTTTTCATATCAATTCGTCTATGTTTTTCTCGTATATTCTTTGGTATTTTTATGTTTTTATGTGGTTTTAATGTTTGTAGAAGTTTTGGAGAAGCTCACACCAAATTGGATAAAACCCTTCATTTTCACCTCTGCCAGCCAACCGAATTCTTGGATTTAATTATATTTTGTACAATGAAGCAGATCATGTGCTATATACCATTGGAAAGCTCTAGAAGTCTAGTCTCTAGAGAAATTTACGATTCATGAGTCCATATAGTGTACCAGAAGTTATGATCAAAATGGTGTAAGTAGTGTAGAATTATAATTTTACAAATCACTGTAGCAAATTATTATTTGGGTCACTATAGCACAGTATATAAACATATTTTAAGGTTTTATTTATTAACAAGGAGGGGGAGAATGAGTTAGAGGCTGCCTTTCTTGATTTCTCTCATCTTTTAGAGTTCTTGAAGGAGCAAGAAGGGCTTAGAAAGAGGAGAAACCACAATCCTAAGGAGATTCATCTATGGAGGAGATTTTCAAAGGATTTGCTAAGTGTCTCCTTTCATTTTCATTTTCTGGAATGTCTTTATGTTGTATTATATTTATGTTGTGTTTGAACATGTGTAGTGATTTCAAAGACCCAGATATGTTTTTGTGAGTTGATTGTTCAAGAAATTGTTGTCAGACTCTCTAATTGAAGTTGCTTGTATTTTCCCATATTCAATGCTTATGATTGCTTGTTGATTTTATTTGGATGGCCAACTAAATAGAATCTGGTTGTTGTCTATTGTTAGAGTAGAAATCTTGATCTATAATTGTCTTGAATTTCTAATCGTTATTAGTAAAATTGTGATCGAAGATTGCAATTGGAAAAGATAACCTAAGTTAAATAATCCGAACATGTGTGTTTATTGCTTAGATCAACCTATCTTTCTTATCTTAATTCTTCCATTGAATTAAATTTAGAGAGCTTCTTCTAGGTTGTTTAATGGATAGAGATTAAATAAAGAGCTTGTTTTATTTAACGACAAAGTAAGGAAAGATTGGGGTAACATAGCTGGTTGTTATCTACAGTTGATAATTTCATTGTTGTAATTGGATGATAATTTTATAGTTGATTCACAAATTCATATCTTGTGGCAGAGAATGATCCCTTAACCAAGTTTCTCTCATTGATTATTTCTCACTTCATTTAACTTTGTGTTGTGTTATTCTTCATTTGCATTCATATTTCATTTAGTTAATCAATCAAAAAAAACCCCTCGTTTATTATGTTGTTGCTGTCTAATAACAAATTTAATTAGAAACAATCATCGTGGGAACAATTTCTTAACTATACTTTATTACTTGTGCAACTAGTACATTGTTAGTTTCGAACGCACCATCCCCACCACTCAGAATGAATCTGCAAAAGAATAAAGAAACATGGTGAGAGTATGGTATAAATGAAATACTGACCATAATTTCTTTTTTTTTCTTTTTTTACATTATCCCAGGTCAACGTATGAATGTAATCACGAAAGAAGTCTAGCTCACGAGATTTGTCAAACTCTACACGACATGCAGCCTACCTCTTTAGAAATGGAAAGAAGAATCCTCACTAGCGGGAAGAGGAGATGGTAGAACTTCTAACTCATACGCCCACATCTATCATGGATGGTACATAATTAGAAATGGAAGTCATATAGACAAAACACGAAGATGTGAAAAAGAAAGAAGTTACCTCAATAAGTACAGCAAATCCAGGAACCCTAAAAATGCCTTAACAAGCCTGATCTAAGTCAAAATACAATTGACCAAGAGCAGTGTGACCTCAGTCGAAATATTTCACTCGATTAAGGTCCTGGAGGGTATGAAGTAAAGTCGATGTATTGGCGTTCAATGCATTAGTGAAAAGCGTCGTACCCAACAGATAAACTATAAAGCTGCAAGCGTACTAGTCCACTTTAACTGGAGTCAGATTAGACCTTCGTATCCAATATTCATGCAAATGAGCATATCGAATGGAAACGTTGTTCTTGACCTTCACCTCACACCCAAGAAGATCTTGGATCAATTTATGTTGATCTGTTGAGTTCGCAATACAGGCATTAATAGGAATCGACTCACCACTCCATGGAAGACCGGTCAAGGTAGCAATGTCCAAAGGTATAATCATCATCTTGCTAATTAGAAGATGGAATGTAGGTCAATCCATTCACCTCTCCCACAAAGCAGCTAATGCATGACGATTATTGCATCACTAAGCACGTGAAAGGCAAGTGATTAATTTCATAAAAGCTGGTATCGATGATCCTACTCCTAATCGTATCATTCTCTATCTCAAGGAACCAACTGTGAGCTCTAGAAAACACCCTACACATCTTGTTCTCATGATAGTCCTAAAGTAAGAAATTGAAGTCGCTACATGAATACAAGCCTAAACAAAAATGAAGAAAATGGAAAAGTAAAGAATGAAGAAATTGCGTACTAGGTTGATTATGTGGGAGGCCACGTCATAGACAACGGGTACCTCCTGGTCTCTCAAAAGACCTTTTAATCTCGATTTTTAGACTGGATCAGTCTTGTTAAAGTCAAGATGGACTAGATGACCCACTGTTAGAAAGAAAAAGTTGAGACGAAGATGTAGGAGAAAAACAAGAGCGAATCGGATGAAAAACAAAAAAATTATGTGCGAATGAAGATGTGAAGCGATGAAGGGCCTTTCTAGAAGCCTTCAACTGCCGACCGACAGTCAAATAGCTAGGTAGCTATTGACCAATCGTTGAGCAATAGTTAGATAGCAAGGCGGCTATCAGACAACCGATCGACCATGAAGGGTAAAAACGGGAGAGAGAAAAGAAAGGAGAAGAAAAGAAAGGAGAAAATAGAGAAAAAAGAGGAAAACGAAAAAAGAGAAAGAAGAGAGAAGAGAGAGAAAGAGAGAAAAGAGAAGAAAGAGAAGAAAAACTCTACATTGACCATAAGACATCAAAAGAATTTTTGAATGAACCGGTGACAAGCACTCAGCCATGGCAATGGTTTATCAACTCACAAGGAAAGAAGAATGAAATCAGTCGATAGAACCTTCGACTGGAATCACATGGAAGAATTCTTCCAGATACTAGAAAGCAATTTGTTAAAGAACACACTGAATAAGGTAAAATTTAAATTGATTTTACACCATTGAGAAATGTTTGAGTCTTGCAAGAATTTGCAAGGACAAGGGAAAGATCCCTAAGGATTCATATGATGAAAAATGAGAATAAAATGATAAAGAACTCAAAAGATTTCCCTAGTGGACCAGAAGAAATCAAGAATAATATACTTAAAAGAGGGACATAAAATTCAACAAATGCAAAATCTAAAGAGATCAAAGGAGAAAGAAGAATACTTAGCTGAAGGCATGAAGAATGAAAAGGTCTAAAGACCATGAAGCAGTGGATGTATAAGTTTTCCCGATGGGCATGCATTAGAAGGAAACCCTAAGACGTAGGTGTAGTTAAGAGTGTCTTAAGCCCTTAGAATAGGTACAAGCCCCAAGAAGAGGTGCTCTGAAGAGTGTTGAAAACCTTAAGAAGTAGGTGCACTTAAGAGTGTTTGAAGCCCTTAGAATGTAGGTGCACTAAAGAGTGCTACCAAACCTTAAGAAGTAGGTGCACTGAAGAGTGTTTTATCATAGCATCATAAGGATGGTCATTCTCATTTTTCATCATATGACTCCTTTTGCCTTATATAGGCACACTTGCCTTAGATAGGCATACTCGCCCTTGGATGGTCATCTCAGCCTTTGAATGGGCGCAATTGCCTTAGATAGGCACACTCGCCCTTGGATGGTCATCTCAGCCTTTGAATAGGCACAATTGCCTTAGATAGGCACGTTTTCCCTTGGATGGGCACATTAGTTCATCAATGGACACACACTTTTTTTATAAATAGAAGGAAGTGACGAGAAAATCCAAAAGAAAGAGGACGAAGTCGAAGATATTTGATGGAAGAAAGAAGTACGAAGTAAGAATACTTTGTCAACTTTTGTGTCTCACAAACCTCTCCAAAGTAGGGGGTAAGCTACAGACATTGAATTTTTTAGGCTCGAATATGAATTAAAGGTGAATGTCGAGCAAAGAAAATGATCGGAATGCCTTTGAGGGTCAAGAAGAGAAGGGTGAGAAGGAGTTGGTGAAGAGTCTCAAAAATTGACACATGACTTTGAAAAATCACAGAATTTAATCCAAGAGAAATCTAATGATGAGTCATAAACCATTGTGAAGCTACAAATGTCTAGTTTTTGTATAAATTTATGGATCACAAATCGGAGATAAACTCGAGAAGTTATGTGCGATCAAAGGAACAAAGGTTTGAAGGGATTGCATCGAAAGATGACAAAAAAGGAAAAAAGCCAAAGAGATATTGATTGGCCGGCCGTTAGACAGTTGCCCGGCCATCTGACAGCCACTTGGCTATTGGCCAATGGCTGGTCGACTATCAGATGGCCAGTCAGTGGTCTAGAGATGGCCGCCTGACCCTTGTTGGCTTATTTTTAGAAATAAGCTTAAAAAGCTTCCTTTTTGATCTTTACCCCTCTCCTATATAAACGCTTATTCTCTCACTTTGCAATTTACACCGATTGTCGAATATAATCATCTTTCTCCCTCTTGAAGGCACGCTCGAGAATTCGAGAAGTCTTTTGTAATATAAATATTTTTCAAGCATTTTTATTACTCTAAACTCGTAAAGGGTACGTCTCGAAAGCAGAATTCTCTCCTCCCTCCCATTTTTTCTTTTATTTTTCTTACTTAGAAGAAGCATGTTTAGGGTTTTATTTTATTCTTAGGAGCATGTTTAAGGTAATTATGAATTGTTCTAATCCAATTTGTTTTGCAAGATGGATAAACGTGTCGAGGTAAGTCTGTAATCTTTCCTTTTTTAGAATTATGCTTAGGAATTTAATTTCTTTGCGAATGCTTAGAATCATGCTTAAGAGCACATGGCTAGAGTCATGCTAGGAAAATTTACTTGCTTTTATGTATACTAGGAAATAGCATAGAATAGGTGAGAATTATCATTTTATCCTTGAATATCTTGTTTGAGCTAGAACAGCTATGATTGATTTTAATTGTTTGAATCAGGCTAAAAATACCATGATTAGGCTAGAATATGCCATGAATGGCATGTTAGGCTAGAAATACCATGACAAATGATATGAATTATGAAAAAGATAGAATTGCCATGATATAATTTATCAAAATCTATGCTAGAATGCCATGATATTAAATTATGGCTTTGTTTGATTTTTTATGCATGTATGAATGTTTATTTATCAAGAAGTGTAATTATGTGATGCCATGAAGTGGTGGTGGACTCATATTGATGGTGAGAGACCATCATTTAGAATAAATGTTCAAATATATGAATGTATAGAATATTTTATTTTATTATTGAATGACAAATGTTATAATCCTCTTCCCTTCCTCCATGTTTGATGGAAATGTAATCTTTTCTCCCCTCTCTTTCTATGTATCAATATACAACTGTCATTGATTGAATAATCACCTCATATGCTTAATGAAGATAAAAAAAGACAATGTGTGCATAAAGTGAACAACGCTAAGCGGACTAAGTAACAACATGAGTTATTTCTATTTGGTATTCCCAAGTAGAGGCTGGATTTATATCTGGGTTGGTCGAGAGACTCATACCTAACTTCCCAAACCCATCTTTGAAGGGATGAGGGTAGTTTAGATCCCGAAGCGAGGGATCGGATTGCCCCCATTCATTCGCAATTGAATAATTGGGTGATGACTCCTTTCTCCAAACGTGCCCATGGCTCGTTTGTGTTCCCTTAAGTCTCGAAAGAGGCTTTGACATAGTGTCATGGTTACAAATGCTCTAGTAGGATGAAAGCCCCGTTCATACCATGACAACAATTTGGCCTACCATTCATGGCTTGAAGGGTATCCATTTGATGGCAATAAAGTAGAATAAAAGATAATAAAATGAATGTACGACAAAAATAAAGTGCAAAACTCTAAAGGCAATTAAAAATGCAATAAAATAAATTGCAATAATGTAAAAAGGCAATAAAGTAAATTGCAGCAAAAATAAAAGATATTAAAGTAAATGAGTGCGAAAAGTAAATGCAATGAAATACAGATGCAATAAAGCGAATAAGAGAAAAATAAATGGCAGTAGAGAAAAAAATGTGATAAAATGAACAAATAAACAGAACATAACGAAAATAAATGGTGAATAAAGAAGTAAAGGCCCATTAGAGTGATGGTTTCCCATCAACCATCGCCGATCGACCCCCACTCGTCTGTACTCACCTAATCTCCCATAAGCACATAGTCACTTATGGTTTTAAAGCCCGATGAGGATAGACCAAAGAACCAAAGTTGAAATAGAGCTCAGTGTGTGAAAACATCGAAAATCGGAACTAAGAACCGAAATCGAAGGGAACTAAAACTATAATTCTTTAGCTAGGGTTGCATGCTAATTAAACTGGTGTGAACCAGTTTGAACTGGCATGTGCCAATTCAAACTAGCATGCACAGTTTGTACTAGCGTGTGCTAGTTAAACTAGCATGTGCCACATGTACGACATTCTTAAAAAACCCATTTTTTTAGGTAATAAGGTTTGGCGACTGACTTGGGAGTTCATGCATTATATTTCTTCGATTCTCATAGCCTCTGAACACTATTTCTTACCCATTTTGATATTTGTGTGAGCTTTAGAGCCTCTTTTCTTTGAGTTTGGTGCACTTTAGTTCGTTTTGACGATTTGGTGAGCTCGAGGGCAATGACTACATTGCCACATTCCTTTTCATGATTGTATGTGCTTTTTCTTTATGTTTTCATTTCTTTCTTTACGTCTTTATGCTTTACCATGCGTTCTACTTGATATAAGTGATTTCCATAATACTTTTACGTACTTTTTGAGTATGGGTCTTAGTGATAGGGTCTATATGTCTCATTTTGTTACTTTCTAGTCAAAATATGAGTTTATCAACACTTTTTATGCCACTTTCATATTTATTACGAAATTTGTTGTTTTATTATGAATTTTACAAATTTTTGGTTGTTTTCATGACGTGTGGTTAGAATGCATGTTAGGTTTAAAGCTACTTCATTTCTTTGGTGCTATGCATGTGTTCTCCTTTTATTTTGAAAAGTTTTCAAGCATGATATCATATGGGTAGTGGGCTGTCCACTTTTGGTTTATTGTTCCAAGATTGTTTAATTCGATTTGCACATGAAAAATGATGCTTGTAATTAGCATAAGCATGTGTGTAGGTTTAAGATTATTTTTGCTTACGTTAAAATATTGAATATGCATGAAAAGTGGGCTATTTTAACATGTTTTATTATGGTGTCATGTTTTTATTTTCAGTCGCTCGGTGACTTAGAAATGCATGTGTGAACAGAGCTTTCATCTCGCCAGAGCGTTTGTGACCACGACTGTGTCAAAGCCTTTTTTCAAGATTTAAGGGAACACAAACGAGCCATGGGCATGTATGGAGAAATGGAGTCACCACCTAGTTATTCAATTGGGAATGAATGCGGGCAATCCGATCCCTTGCTTCAAGACCTAAACTATCCTCATCCCTTCAGAGATAGGTTTAGAAAGTTAGGTATGAGTCATTCGATCCGTTCGAATTTGAATCCAGCCTCCACTAAGGTGTGGCAAATAAAAATACCTCATATTGCCATGCAGTCCACCTAACTTTTTCATTTTATACACATTTCCATTTTTATATTTATTAAGCATGTGAGGTGATTATTCAATGAAAGTAGTAATATATTCATACATAGAAAGAGGGAGGAGAATGGATTACATTTCCTTTCAAACATAGGGGATAGGGGAGAGGATTACATTGCTCTTCAACAAATAAAGTAAATTCTACTTTAATTCTTTAAATATAGCATTCATTCATTTACATAAATCATACATTCAAATATCAAATATAAATAGTCAATTCGAAACTCAATAGATAATGAATTCCTCACCACCATATGTGAGTCTATTCAATGTTTATTAAGCCTCTTCAAGCATATACTTATACATCCATTCATTATAAGTAATACTTCCATTCATTATAAGTAATGGTCCCCCACCATCAATGTAAGTCCACTATCACTTCATGGCATCATCCTACTCATGTTTCTAGTCATAGTATATTCATACATTCATTTATATCAAAATACAAAGCCATAATCTAGAATCTTGGCATCCTAGCCTAGATTTGGTAATTCTATCATGACATTCTACCTATTGCTATTATAGCATAATTCATATTAATTCATAAGGGATCCTGGCATTTCTAGCCTAATCATGGCATTTCTAGATTCAAACAATCGAAAACAATCAAAATCAAACAAGGCTATTCTAGCCCAATACAAGCAGTCAAGGGGCAATATGGTAATTCTTACCTATTCTATGCTATTTCTTAGCATGCTTCAAAACAATTTAAAATTTTTTTAGCACAATTCTAATCATATGCTTCTAAGCATGATTCTAATTTGCAAAGAAATTAAAATTCCTAAACATGATTGCAATAAAGAAAGGATAGCGGGCTTACCTCGACACACTTATCCATCTTACAAAACAAATAAGAGTTAGAACAATTTCATAATAACCCTAGCATGCTCCTAGGCATCAAAATAAACCCTAATCATGCTTAGTTATAAAGAAGAAAAACAAACAAAAACTTAGGAGGAAGAAGAGAGGACTGCTCTCAAGACGTACCATTTTTAGGTTTAGAGCAATAGAACGCCTTAAAATCTTTGAATTGGAAAAGACTTCTCAAATTCTCAAGCATGTCTTCAAAAGGGTGAAGAGATGATTATATTCAATAATTGATGTCTAGAGAAGGGACTGGATTTGAAAAAGGAAATAAAGAAGCAAAAAAGGAAGGACATAATCAAAATTTTTCAAAATTAGGGGACCAACAGCTGCCTGACTGTCTGACCACTGGGCGGCTGTTTGACAACTGAGTGGCTATTCTCCCTTCGACCCTTTCTATTTTGACACTTTGCAGCACAGTCCCTTCTAACCTTCATCTGTTTAATTGCACGTAACTTTTCAAGTTCAACTCCAATTCATGATTTGTAAATTTCTATGAAAACTAGACATTCGTAGCTTCGCAATAGTATATTACTCATCATCAGATTCCTCATGGATTAATTTTTGTGATTTTCTGAAGTCACATGTTAGTTTTGAGACTCAAAAATTGATAAAGTACTGTTGCTTTGTCTTTCTTTTCTCTATCTCGACATCTTCACCTTCGTTTTCATTATATCAGACTTTTTTGTCGTCTTCTTTCTCTTCTTCTGCTGCTACAAAAAGATTTGCCCCTTCAAGGACTAAGTGTTCCCATGGGAGGGCTAATGTGCCCATTGCAAGTTTGAAGTGCCCATCTATGGGCGAAGGTTTGCCCATTTAAGGAATAGTATGCCCAAATAAGGGCTAGTGTGCCCATTCAAGGGAGAATGTGTCTGTCTAATGGTTAAGGTGCCCATTCAAGGGCGATTATGCCTGGTTAAAGGCTGAAGTGCCCATCTACGGGTGAAGGTTTGCCTATTCAGGGGCTAGTATGTCCATATAAAGGCTAATATGCCCATTCAAGGGCGAACATGCCTGTCTAAGGGCTAAGGTACCCATTCAAGAGCGAATGTGCCCATCTTTAGCCCATCTAAGGGTGAAGGTTTGGCCATTCAAGGCTAGTGTGCCCATTTAATGGGCGAACATGCCCGTCTAAGGGCTGAGGTGCTCATTCAAGGGCGAATTTCCCCGTCTAAGGGCTAAAGTGTCTGTCTAAGAGTTAAGGTACCCATTCAAGGGTGAATGACAGCATCCTTATGATGCTATCACAAAACACTCCTTAGTGCACTATTTCTTAGGGTTTCTAACACTCTTTAGTGCACCTTCTTCCTATAGTTTGATAACGCTCTTCAGTGTGCCTATTCTAAGGGCTTCAAACACTCTTAAGTGCACCTACTTCTTAGGGATTTTAACACTCTTCAGTGTGCCTCTTCTTAGAGCTTGTGCCTATTTCAAGGGCTTAAAACACTCTTAAGTTCACCTACTTCTTAGGGTTTCCTTCTAATATATACCCGCTGGGTAAACTTCTATCATGCACTGCTTTGTGGTCTTTAGACCTTTTCATTCTTCGTGCCTTTGGCTGAGTATTCTTCATACCTTCTTTGCTATCCTTAGACTTTGTATCTACTGGGTTTCATGCCCTTCTTTCGAGTATTCTTTATGCTTCTTTGATCTTCTTTAGTAATTCTTGGTTCTTTATGGTCTGCTAAGGAAATTATGGATTTGTCAAGTTCTAACATTCTTTATGCTCGACTTCTATTTGCATTCGCCATGCTCTTCACTGGGAAGTTCATTCTCATGTTGTTGATTCTTGGTCTTATTGAGGATTCTTCCATTGTCTTTGCAAGTTCCTGCAAAATTGAAACATCTATTGATGATGTACAATCAATTTAAATTTTTACCTTGTTCAGTCAGTTCTTTAACAAACTGCTTTCTAGTATGTGAAGGAATTCTTTCATGTCATTTCGGTTGAAGATTCTATCGATGGATATTACTCTTATTTCCTTGGGAGCTACTAAACTTTTGTCATGGGCGGGTGATTGTCACCGGTTTTTGTTGTTTGATGCAGAGTCTTTCTTTTCTCTTTCCTCTTTCCTCTCTATTTCACCTTTTTTTTCTCTTTTCTTTCTTTTTGTTCTCTTTTTTTCCTTTCTTTTTTCCTTTCTTTTTTCTCTTCTCTTTCTTTTTTTCTTTCTTTTTTCCTTTTCTCCTTTTATCGATTAGCCCCTAATTAAAGGGACAGTCGATCGACTGTGAAACGATCGCTTGGCTGTCTGACTGTCGCTCGATAATCAATCAATAGTTACCTGATGTTTTAACTACCGACCGGCGGTTAAAGGCTTGTATATAGCCCGTTCATCCTCTCATTGCTTCATTTAAGTGTAACTTTTTCATTCTTCATTTGATTCACTTATGGTTTTCTCCTACATGCTCATCTTAACATCCTCTTTTCAATGGCAGGTCATCTAGTCCATCTTCACTTGAATGAGAGCGATCCGATATGAAAATCGACAATCAAGGGTCTTCCAAAGGACCAAAAGGTGCCCATTGTCGATGATCTGGCTTTCCACACGTTTAGCCTAGTATATATTCTTCTTGAATTTTTGATTTCTCATTTTCTAAGAATTTTCTAGGTATGTATTCATGTAGAGACTTCCATTTCTTGCCTTAGGACTACATGAGAACAAGATGTGTGGGTTCTTTTTTGGAGCCTATAATTGGTTTTTAGAGATAGAAAATGAGGTTGTTAGACGTAGGATTGCTGCTATCGGCTTCTATGAGTTTATCACTTGTCTTCTACATGCTTCTTGGTACACTAATCATGGAGCTTTGGCTACTCTATGCGAGAGGTAGATGGATATGACTCACACTTTTCATCTTCTAGTTGGTGAGATGACTATCATGCTTCTATAAATTGCTGCTCTAACTGGCCTTTCATCTCACGGTGAGGTCATTCCTATTAATGTCTATACTGTAGACTTGAGGGACCAACAGGATTTGATCCAACTGCTTCTTGGATGTAAGGTAAAGATCAAGGATAAAGTTGCGATTTAATATGCTCCCCTGCATGAGTGTTGGAGGAGGAGATCCAACCTGACTCCAATTGAGGTGGATCAGTATGCACGTAGCTTTATCGTGTATCTACTCAGTTCGATGTTGTTTGCCAATGCATCGAACACCACCTTCTTAACTCTACTTCTTGCCCTCGAAGACCTCGATTGAGTGAGGAATTTTGATTGGGGCCATGCTGCTCTCAGCCAACTGTACTTTGGTTTGGATTGTACTTGCCAAGGCGTTTTAGCGATTACTGGCTTTCCTCCGCTTTTTGAGGTAACTTCTTTCCTTTCCTACATCTTTGTGCCTTATCTGTATGAATTTCATTTCTAATTCTATCTCATTCATGACAAATATGGGCACATGAGTTAGGAGCTCTACCTTCCCCCCTCCCCGCTTGTGAGGATTTTTCTTTCTGTAGATGAGGAGGTGGGCTACACGTTGTCTAGAGCTCAAAAGTCTCATGAGCTGGACTTCTTTTGTGATTATGTTCATATGATGACTTAGGGCAAGATAAAAAAACATTTTGGTTAGTGCTTCATTTATATCATAATCTTGCCATGTTTCTTTGTTCTTCATAGATTTACTCCGAGTGGTGGGGACCCGAGGTCGGTGGTTATAATGGTTGCCTTCCCATTTAACTACTACTGCATTCTTTTAACATGTGTGAATAGTATGATGTTGCATTTGGATGACGTGTGTGATTGGTTTGAAGGCCTATCGTGTCGTTTGATTCCTCCTTTGCCACTGGTCCTGATGATAGATTTGACTAATTTGGCCATAGAGCCAAAGGTGTCAAATTACACGACTGGGCTTCAATTGCATACGATCAAGTTGATGATGACTTTTTACATTGACTGGGTTCGAGCTACCTTGTTACACATTAGACCTGGTCGATTTGCTGATAAGACTCCACATCCTTTTGCTATATCTAGCCGTTCTGGTAACTCTTTCGCTCGTCGAGGAAAGAGATTGAGAGCTTCATCTTCAACTATTGGTGCATTTGCTTCCTTTTCTGTTGCCACTCTACAGCTGCATCCGCTTCCAACTCCTTTAGTTGCCCTAACTATTCTAGTCAGCCATGTGATCAGTGACCTCCAAGCTTTTCCTAGTAATGTGGTCTACACATGGGATGCTAGTGGACATATCAGTAGTCACGTGATTGCAGAGGATTTGAACATGCCTGCTCCCTTCATTCAACAGGATACCACTCAGGTAAGTCTTTTGACTATACATTCCTCAAGTTTCCTGCCATTCTTTAATCAATTGTTAATGTAATGTGATGTAGTTACCATGATCTTCCATGGAGCAAGTTTTTCATATGTAGGCTGCTTCTCATGAATTTGTTTACAAATATCACATCAATATCTGGTAAAGCACCAATCTGTGCTTCGTGTATGCATGATTTTCTATCTTTATAGTTTTTCTAACTATGTGATTCTTCTGCTTGGTTAGACAAGTTGTTAGAAGGTTGCTAGTTTGGGGCTGGAGGTGGAGCGTCTTCAGGCTCAGATTGCTACTTTCTCGTTTAACATTGACAACAATGGCGACGAGTGAGGACTGTCACCACCGACTTCTTTCATGATTTCTTTTGCTTCTGTGTATGAACCTTTATGTTTTAAATTTTCATGATGTATAATCAAGGCAATCAGTTAGTGAAAATCTTCTATTTTTGGCTTCGTACATTACTTCTTAAACTATGCGTATTTCGATAAATTTACATTCAAATTCGCTCAAATTTGTTTCTATATCATCATTTGTTGAATTCTGAATAAAATTACAAAATTTGGAAATCACGCACTCAAAATCGCTTGTCGATGCCATTATAGAAGTCGAAAAAACATGATGGATGAATTAAAGGGCTTTTTGCCCTCCTAATTATTGGGTGGCTATCAGACAGTTAGGCAACTATGAAGGACCTGTTGATGGTTGACAGACCGTCGGGCAGCTGTCAAGGTACCACCGAGCGACTGACAGACTGTTGGGCTATAGTTTCCCTCTTTTCCTTGTCATCTTTTACTTCCATCCGTGCACTATTTAAATGCTGCTACTCCCTATTGCTTCTCAATGCTTTTTCTCTTGTTTATCGAGATTTCTTTCACGCTTCTCAAATCCTCTTCGTGCTATTCAACATGTCTAAGGCCTCTCTCAAGACTACTAGCCTCTCTTGAAGCCTCTAAAGGATGATGATTTGAAACGACTCGAATTCAACGGTCTTTACCATCTGAAGTTCCTTCAACATGTGAAGCTTGACATCCCTTTTTTTAAGGAATGCACAACCTTCTAGGATCTTCATAATCACGTCTTCTACTTCAATGGGCAAGAGCTTTTCCCCTGACGAATTCTCTGCCATACTCAATTGTCATTTGTTTAGTTTTGAGAGCATTATTCTACCTACTGTCCAGATACCATTGATGTTTGATCTTGCTCATTTTTTTGACTTTCCAATTTCTGCCATGGTATTCACACCAGATATGGTAGAGTGACATTATCTTCCATCATGCCTTTACTTGAAATGATAGATAAGGCCTCGTCCAATTGGCTTTGTCTTCTTCAATTTTGATGTAGTTTCTACTAGTTTCACCAAACGATCTTAGAGTTCCACATCTTTTGGCCATCATTCCTCAAATGGGACCTAGTTTCATAGTAGTTCCCTTAATTCTAGCTGAGACATTGATCGGACTGGATTGAGTCAGGATTGATCCGAGTTAGAGGTTCAATGGCAATCTTATGCTTCTTCAGGTTTTTCTTTTAACCCTAAATTTTGCCTAAACTGCCCTTTCAAGTTTTTGGCTTGGCGAGTTCATTCTTTTTCATTTTTTAATGCTCTAAATTTTGCCTAAACTGCCCTTTTTTGGTTTTCGACTTAGCGAGCTTGCCCTAATTTTTTCTTGAGCCCCCTTTTTTAGGTTTTTCAACTAAACTGGCCTTTCTTTTTCTTTCACACCCTAATTTTTGCCTAAGTTGCCCTTTCAGGTTTTGAGCTAAGCGGACTAGCCTTAATTTTTACATAAGCTACCTTTTTAGGTTTTCGATTTAGCAAGTTTTTTTTCTAATTTTTCTTTTTTTTTTTTCCTCATATTAAGTTATAAGAAAGGCTATCCATTCTAACACCAACTAAAGGGGATATTTTCTATTATAACCCTCGACTTCATATGAGGAGGAGACTTAATAGATGTTCTTCTTGGATCGACTGGCTTTGAGTCATTTGTGATACTAAAATCTGCTGGCATTATCCACGGTGGAGGCTGGAGCATGTGCAAGTCAAGACCAATATCACATGTGTGCCCTTAGTGGGTCTCACTCATAGTTCATTCTAGGATCTTGCTAGACTACGTCAGCAGTATGGACTTAAGTAGAGGATCATGGATTCACCGACTGCTTTCGATCTTGGGAGATTATTTACTCGTTATCTAGAGCGTGCGAAGGATTCTTGGTCATATCACAGCATCGAGAGGAATCTATTCCATGATCCTAATTTTGAGATAGACGATCGGTACAAAGATTGGGTGACCCTTCAGGCTTCCATTCCTGATCCTGCTATTTGAGCTAGATGGTGCTGTGACCGGTATGGTGAGCCTATTCATAGTCCATCGAAGAGGCGAAGAGACGTTGTTCGTTTCATCTTTAGCTTAGATCTTAGATATTTTCCTTTTGTTATTATGCAAAATAATAAGACATTTCAAAGGCATATTTGTTCCCAAACAATTTCATTTCATTAATAAAAGCACAATCTTTCGTTCTTCAAACAACATGTGCACAATGAGACAACTCCTGTTATTAATCAACCATTTCTGATTTTTAATTAATTATTTTTCCTCTCACATTCTCTTTTTTTATCATACATAACACTTCTTCAGTCTATCCATGTTGATGGGCTTAATGAATTTGTTTCCTTCCATGTCTGATAGGAGATGACTCTCTCAGACATGATCTTCGTCATAATGAATAGGCCTTCCCAATTGGGCTTGAACTTCCTTCTCATATCAAACACATCTGGCCTTACTTGTTTAAGGACCAACTCCCCTTCTTTTAATTTCCTTGCCTTTATTTTCTTATTGAAGGCTCGAGCAACCCATTTTTGGTCTAGTTACATATGCTATCTGGCCTTCATTCTTTTCTTATCAATCAAGTCCAATTGTTTACATCTATTGTCAATCCTCTACCCTTCAAGAATTTTTGCTTCCATAAGAACTTTTGCTGATTTCATTTCTATCTCAGTTGGTAGGACGGCTTCTGAACCATACACCAATAAGAAGGGTGTCATGCTTGTCGAACTTTTGGGTGTTGTTCCATAACCCTATAACAAAAACAATGGCTTTTCTGTCCAATCTTTGTATGTTTGCACTGTCTTAGGCAACATCTTCTTGATGTTTTTATTGGCCGCTTCTACCATTCCATTTGCTTGTGGCCTATATGGAGACAACTTATGGTTTTCAATCCCATATTTCTCAAATAAGGCTTTAGTCTTAGCCTAGAAATAAACCCCATTGTCAGTCACGACATGATATGGCACACAAATCTACATTTGATGTTTTTATAAATGAACTTCGCTATCTGTTTTGCCCCCAGTTTACTATAGGACTCAGCTTCTATCCACTTGTAAAGTAGTCAATTGCGACCACCACATATCGATGCCCATTAGAGGTTGACGGTTTTATCTTGCCTATAATGTCAGTACCCCATACAACAAAGGGCAATAGTGCTATCATTGCTTGCATCTCTAAGGGCCGTTGGTGAATCAAATTTTCGTTGATTTGGCATTAGAGACACCTTTTCACAAATTGGACAGAATTTGTCTCTATGGTTGGCCAATAAAAGCTTTGCCTCATTTTCTTCTTCGCAAGCATTAGTTCATTCATGTGGCCCACATACACCACTATAGGTTTCTTCTATAAGCCTTCTTGCATTTTTCTCATCAACCCATCTTAATTGCATCCTTTCTGGCATTCTTTTATACATCAGTCATTGACAACAAGTAAATTGTGGAGCCAATCTTCGTAGTACAGCCCTATCTTTCTCGTTGGCCTCATTTGGCAGAATCCTTTCTTTTAGGTATCTCTTCAAGTCATAGAACCATGGCTTCTAGTCCACTTTGGCCACCATTACATGGGGTTCCATATAGCAAGAACCTCATGCTTGTGATATTACTATTTGTCTCACCAACAGCTTTTGGGTACTCACCTAAACTGATGCCAAAGAGGCTAAAGCATCAGCCATATGATTCCCATTTCTAGGGAGATAGGTAAAGGTGTACTATTTGAACCTCCCAACCAACCTTTTGATGTGCTCAAGGTACAATTTCAGCATTCCCTCTCATAGATCCTAATATTTATTGGCTTGATAGATAACTAATTTTGAATCTCCTAACACTTCCATTTCATCGATGCCCATCACAATCACAACTTCTAACCTGAAGGCACAGGCTTCATACTTAGCCATGTTGTTGGCGACTCTGAACTCCAACTTCTTAGTAAACGGAATGCCTTCTTTAGTCGGTGATACTAGAATAACTCCTATTCTAATGACATTGCGATTGACAGCTCTGTCAAAGAACATCCTCCATCCCATTACTGAGATTATCCCCAGATATTCATCTGGGAATTCCAACTCCTATGGCTCATCATCATTGACCGGATTCATGACCAAAAACTATGCTACTACTATTCCTTTCACCATTTTCTTAATGACATACTCAATGCCAAATTTTGACAACTGAACCAGTCATCTTGCTAGCTTCCCTACCAATTATGGTGCTTCATAAAGATAATTCATCGGGTCTTCCTTTAAGACAACCTTAATCTTATAAGACTGGAAATAATGCCTCAACTTCTTTGTGAGGTAGACCATGGCTAAGCATGTTTTCTCCTCATAGCCATACTTCATCTCGTACAGTAGCAACTTCTTTCTAAGATAATAGACGACATGCTCTATGCCATTCTCATCTTCTTATGCCAATAAAGCATTGATAGCCTCCTCGTCAAGAGCCAAGCAGAGAATCAAATTCTTGCTAGGCTTTGGCGGTCTCAAAACTGGTAGATTCTACAAGTACTTCTTGATCTTCTCAAATGCCTCTTGGCATTGGTCATTCCACTCTATCGAGTGATCCTTCATCAGAAGCATGAAGATTGGTGCACAGATTATCGTTAATTTGGCAATGAACAAACTGATATATTAGATTTTCCCAAGAAACCCTCAAACTTTGTTTTCGGTCTTGGGTGACGACATTTTTGTAACCATGTTGACCTTGTCTGGATCTACCTATATCCCCTTCTTGCCAATTTTAAGCCCTAATAGCTTCCCTAAGCTGACTCCAAAGGCACATTTCTTTGGATTTAGCTGCAGCTTGTATTTCTTCACCCTTTCTAGGAATCTATCTAAAGCTTCAAAGTAACCTTCTCGAGTTTTGGATTTCACCATCATGTCATCCATATATACTTCTATCTCTTTGTGGATCATGTCATGAAATAATATCGTCGCTATTCCTTGGTAAGTTGCCCCTGTATTCTTCAATCTGAACGACATCACCCTGTAGCAATAGGTACCCTATTTTGTAATGAATATTCATCTTATCTTCTCTTAACACATTAATGTGAGGCAAAGGAAAATTATCCTTTGGTCAGGCCTTATTCAAGTCTCGGTAATCTATACATGTTCGGACCCTTCCATCATTTTTTAACACTGGCATGATATTGGCCAACCATTATGGATATTTCACCACTTATAAAAACTTGGCTTAAGTCTAGTTGGAAACTTCTTCCTTGATTTTTTGAGCCATTCTGATCTCAACCTTCTCGACTTTTGCTTGATCGGCTTCATATGCAGATATGTGAGAATCATATCCTCAGCGATACTTTTCTCGATTTTATGCATGTCATCATAGGACTACGCAAAGGCTTCTTAATGTTTCTTTAGTAATTTTTTAAATCTCTCTCTTTCTTTTTAGGAGTTATATCAACTGCAATACATATGTCCTTAGGTTTTTCGATTGTACCAAGATTAATGTCATGACTTTGAATGGTATGGATGTCAAATATGCTAGTGAAATGCAAATTATGATGCACAATGCCATTAGGAAGGATATCACAAAAGTAAGTAAACTGATTCTTTATTGCTTCAAATTTAGAAACATAAACAATGTCATCTTCTTCAAAGAGGTCAGGTAAAAATACATCCCTATAAAATACATCTTTGATTCCTTCCTTGATGAAGGTCGTAAGGTCGATGAATGGGTCCATTAGCGGTGCTTGATCTTGAGGCTTCTCCTTCTTGATGGTCATCTTCTCCCTTTCCTCAACCAAGTCATTCCCATTAGAGATTCTTGCTTACAGGATATCCTTAAAAATCTTGTATCTAGGCTTCAGCATGCCCTTGAAAACCATGGTCCAGCAACTCCCGCATAGCTTTGACGAACTTGATGAATCTCCCCTTCTTGGGCTCAAAGTCTTCTTCTTCCCCATCAGTCTCATAAGCCAAACCTCTTCTAGATGTTTAGCTTTTGAAATCTGGAAGGGATGGTAAACCACATCCATTCTTCATAAGCCCAATTCCTAGCAAATATCTTTGTTTCTTCATTATCCCAATGATAATCGGGCTGATTTCGTCAGTCATGGCCACGTGAAAGCCTCCCATGTAGGGTATCTCTCTAACCTTCACACTTAAAGTAGTTGGTGCAATTATTAAGGCTACATGAATGGTCAGAATCTCCCTACCCTTGTTAATCAGATCTTTTGATGTAAGGTGGAAGGAACTCCACCAAGCAGATGGAACCATGCTCATCCCAATAAGAGAGTAAATGTGACTGGAATGTCAACAACAATGAATTCTATCGTAACTTCAATTGGCCTAGTCTTCACTAACGCCTTAATGATCCCAATGTCACTCCTTTTCAAGTCATCATAAACCCTGATCACAATCACACAAGGCTCAAGCTCATCTTCACTGACCCCGTACTTATTCAATATCTTCATAGGCACAATATTAATGGTAGACCCATCATCTACCATGATCTAAGGAAACGTCTTCCCAACAGTCTATATGGTGATGAACAACGACTTGTTTTGATTCCTTCATTCAAAAGGTAGATCGTCAGTGAAGCTAATTACACCCATCTCATTTACCCCCTTGGGTGCTCATTTGGTCATGACGGCCAACATTTCATTTGTGGTAGCAGCCATTGATATTTTCACTTCTGCCAAACCCCTCGCCATGGCTTTTCTATGCTTTTAGGATGATACCAACAAATCCCAAATGCTAGCATCACCTACGTCTTCTTTAGTTGCTTGATGACTTGGTCTTCTTCTTCTTTCTTAGTTTCTTCCTTAGCAACTTCTTTGCCTTTTTTGACGATCTTCTTAGCTATTCTTTCCTTCTCCTTCTCCTTCTCCTTCTCCTTCTCCTTCTCATTGTAAAATCTTTCACTCCTTGTCACTATTTGGATATTCTCACTTTTACCCTTATGTATTTCTCCCTCAACTCCCATTCCTTCTTCTTCATCACTACTAAAGTCAACCTAAAAGTTTGGAAGGGTCTCAACTTTATGAATGCCATCCCAAATTCCCATGACTCTCACTTCTTTACACCTTTTAGCTAAACCCTCTCTTCAAGTTTCTCAACTCATTTCCCTTTCCTAGCTTCGCTACCTTTTTTCACTTTGAGTCTTCTAGGTGGTAGGCCTTTTCTAGCCCCTTTTCTGGCCACCTACTTCTTGGCAAAAGCACTTGATGGTATGGACTGCTTCTTGGTGGGTGCCACTTCAACTTCTTCCCCTTCTTCTTGTGGTTTTTCCTATTCTTGGTCATTGAGGCATACAAATTCAGGTTCCAAATATTGTTTGGCTCCCTTCACCACAATATTGGTCCATCCACCCTTCTTTGTGATAATCTGGATTGCCTGAGGAATGGGCTCGTCTTTTACACTCTCAATGATCTCTTTGGGCTCTTTTTCTTTAGGCTCTTCAACCTTGGCTCTTTGACCTTAGGCTTCCTCTTCGTGGCTACCTTTCTGGTGGTCCTTTTAATCTTAGAATTCTCCCTTCTCTTGGCTCTCTTGGCCTTTCTCGAATTGCTTTCTTCAAAGGATTTCATGACTTGCTCCTCAATCAACCTGACCCAATCATGTTAGTCACTAGAGGAGGTACCTGATTGTAATTCGGTAGTGGGTTGATTCTTGTGTTAGGCTCATGTGTTTTGGGTCGAGAATCTGGCCCTTATCAATCAAATCTTGGATTTCATGGCAGAGACGAGTACAATCGTCAGTCTTGTGACCGATCACTTAGTGGAATTCACACTTCTCATGATAGCTCCAATTTCTTGGTAATGGATTTGGAAGCTCTCTTGTGGCCATGGCCGCAAGTCCTTTCTGCTCATAATCTTACAAAGATCTTGGATAGTGGTCTTCCCAAATGACTGAACTTTCTTTGCTGGGCTACTGCTTTCTCCTCAACATATTTCATGCTAGACCCACTAGCTTGGTGATATTGCCCATGACTTCTTCGATGGTAGCTATTGTTACTTCTTTTTTGCCTAGATTCCAAATTTTCTATTTCAATGCCCGAGTCATACAAGTCTTCAAATTTTTTGATAGGGAAGCCCACCAATCTATCAACTAACGAAGGTATGAGCTCTATTGATCACTATGCGGACCTGGTCCTTCTTCGTAAGCCTGGTAGTCATCTTGGCAGCCTTGACCCTCCAACAGACTAGATACTTTGAGAAGGTCTTGTTGGGCTTTTGACGTGTCATCTCCAAATCCCTCAAAGTTACCCCTAGTTGGGTAATGTGACGGCACTGTTCTTCAAATTGTTTGGGAAGTTCCTCCCAATCTTCTCGAGCTCTCTTGGGAAGGTCATGGTACCATACTACCACATCATCTTCTAGGGATAGCATGAAATACTTCAATATGTGCTCATTTAATAGAGGAGTAGTAGCCATGACGGTTGCATATTGTCTCAGATGTGTCTTTGGATTGCCCTCTCCATTAAACTTGGGCAAGTATGGCATGCCAAACTTGGGAGATAAATCATTGTCCCCAATGAGCAAAATGTTGTCTAGTTCATTGACCTCTTTAAGTCCCTTATTCTTCAAGAAGGATTAGACCTTCTCCATGTCTTTGGCCAACTGCTGGACTGATTCAGGCTTTTCTCGATTGATTGGGCTTTTCCCCCTATCTCTACCTTGGCTAGTCTTAGCATCCTCACCACCATTACCCTCAAATAGAGGTTGATTCAGGTGATTGGGCTTATTCTGTAGAGCTTCGATAAGTTAGGCCATTTGTTGTTAGAGTGTGATGATGTCAGCTCTCACTTGAGCCATTTCAGTATTGTTGTTATTGGGCACGACTATTTCATCAACTGGTTTTTCTTGCCTTGTCAAATGACCACCTCGTCTAACCCAAGCTGTGATGGCTGCAAAACAAAGGTGTTAATGCCATGCATACATGCATTTATACATGATATGATGCATGATCATACAAGGGCATAGACATGCTTTCAGCCTTCTGACCTTATTTCTCCCACACACATAGAGTCGAGTTTCTTTTCTTGGGATTTTTTGCTTTATTCCTAAGACATCATCATAGGATGTAGGAATACAAGATTCTCTCACCTATTTCTAACAAACATATTGATGTTGTTTTCTCCAAGATTATTATAACATGGCTTTCTAAACGTCATGATAACCTTAATTCATGGCACATGTCCCCATTTTTTTCTTATAGGTGACTCGACATGCAGTATTCGTTCATGGTTCCATGGTTTGAGTTGATGTTATTCTAATCATGGGAAATTTACATTGATAGACATGCATTTCAATATGGGTTTTGGATATTCATCCTATTGAGAATTTCTAGGGTCGTCTACATGGGCTTAAGTGTCAAGGGTCCAATTATTTTTGCTCCTTTAAGCAAGAGATGCCCTTTTGGGCCAATTTCTTTTTATACCAATTCAATGGTAGCTGCTCAAAGGTTGTGGCACCAACATGAGTCGCCTAGGGGTTGAATGGAATCAAAGACTTCTCATGCCAATGCCACACAAGTAGTTTAGGGAGTTCGTGCTCATTGTGTGCAAAAGTGTAGTGATGCAAGGACTCAAATGTCAACATGAGCTATTAAAATTTGGTATCCAAATTGGAATCAACTTCTTTTATCCCCAGTAGAGTCACCACTGTGAATGGGGCTTTCATCTCCCCAGAGCATGTGTGACCATGACACTGTGCCAAAAGCTCTCTTGACACTTAAGGGAACACAAATGAGCCATAGGCACGTCTGGAGAAATGGAGTCGCTAGCCAATTATTTAATTAGGAATGGATTGGGCAATCTAATCCCTCACTTCAAGACCTAAACTACTCTCATCTCTTCAGAGATGGGTTTGGGAACTTAGGTATGAGTCATTCGATCCACCCAAATCTGAATCTAGCCTTCACTAGGGTATACCAAATAAAAATACCTCATATTGACGTATAGTCCACCTAATTTGTTTATTTTACACATATTTCCATTTTCATCTTATTAAGCATGTGAGGTGATTATTCAATCGAAGCAGTAATATGTTCATACATAGAAAATGGAGGAAAATGGATTACATTTGCTTTCAAACATGGGGGATAGGGCAGAGGATTACATTGCTCTTCAGCAAATAAAGTAAATTTACTTTAACACTTCAAATATAGCATTCATTCATTCACATAAATCATACATTGAAATATCAAATATAAATAGTCAATTCGAGACTCAATAGATAATGAATTCCTCACCACTCTATGTGAGTCTATTCAGTGTCTATTAACCCTCTTCAAGCATATACTTATACATCTATTCATTATAAGTAATGGTCTCTCACCATCAATGTGAGTCTGCTATCACTTCATGGCATCATCCTAATCATGTTTCTAATCATAGTATATTCATACATTCATTTATACCAAAATACAAAGCCATAATCTAGAATCATGGCATCCTATAGATTTGATAATTCTATCATGGCATTCTTCCTATTGCTATTCTAGTATAATTCATATTAATTCATAAGGGATCATGGAATTTCTAGCCTAATCATGGCATCTTTAGATTCAAACAATCGAAAACGATCAAAATCAAACAAGGTTATTCTAGCCCAATCTAAGAATTAAAGGGGCAATATGGTAATTCTTAACTACTCTATGCTATTTTCTAGCATGTTCCAAAGCAATTATAAATCTTCCTAGCATAATTCTAATCACGTGCTCGTATGAATGATTCTAAGCATTCGCAAAGAAATTAAAATTCCTAAGCAAGATTCTAATAAAGAAGGGATAGAGGACTAATCTCGACACGCTTATTCATCTCGAAAAACAAATAGGGGTTAGAACAACGCATAATAACCCTAGCATGCTCCTAAGCATCAACATAAACTCTAATCATGCTTAATTCTAAAGAAGAAAAATAAACAAGAATATAGGAGAGAGAAGAGAGGACTGCTCTCAAAACGTACTCTTCCTGGGTTTAGAGTAATAGAATGCCTAAAAATCTTTGAACTGGAAAAGACTTATCGAATTCTCAAGCATGACTTCAAGAGGGTGAAGAGATTATTATATTGTCTTGAGAAGTGAACCAAAAGGGGGTTTGACAAAAAAAGCTGTTGGCAAACCACCAAATAGTTATTGGTAAACCATCGGGTAGTTATCAGATAGTCGGGTAGTTATCACTCAATAGCTGACTGGTTGTTAGTCAACAGCTAGGCAGTTGTTTGATAGTAGGACAACTTTTACCCTTTGGCCTTTCCTATTTTAACACTTTGCAGGGTAGTCCCTTCCAACCTTCATCTGTTCGATCACGCATAACTTTCAAATTCAACTCTGATTCATAATCTATAAACTTCTATTAAAACTAGACGTCTGTAGCTTCACGAAGTTATATGATTCATCATTAGATTCCTCATGGATTAGTTTCTATGATTTTTTGAAGTGACATATCAATTTTTAGACCTTTCATTGATTCTCTCTCACCTTTTCTTTCTTGGCCTCTAAGGGCATTTTAGTCATTTTTATTACTCAACATACATCTTCATTTCTTCATCGAGCCTAAAAAACTCAATGTTTATAGCATGTTAGTGAAGTAGGATGGAAATTTTTGCACGGTTACATTTTGTTCCTTATTTTATGGACAAATGTTCATATTAATACTTAATTGTTACTAATGTTATACTAATGATGCTTCAAGGAGATTTGGTGGGAGAATGAAGTGGTCAAAAGCGTAGAGAGAAAAATGGCCTCATATTGATGGCGAGATGTTTACCTTGGAGATTGGAAGTTCGGAAGGGTGGATAGGTGATGTTAGATGTGGATAGACCTAATTTGTCTGGTGGTGAATCGGATTGAGATAGATGTGGAAGCGAGGTCCGTCGTTGAAGTGTCAAAACATGGATATGACCATGACGATGGTTAGAGATGGATGGATTTGCGTTGGTTGGTGAAGGATCAGTTCTTAAATGGTAAATCCTTTTCTTAGTATATGGCTTATCTGGGTGCTGTGGGAGTAACACTGGGAGTGCTTTAAATTCAGTTCTTTTAACCTTATTTACCCTTGCCATCAAACTTACTTTATTGCATTAGGGGAGTAGATACCATTATGACCTCTTCATTTCACATGTTGCAATTGAATATATATTTAATTTCCTATCCTTTATTCGTGGTTAAATCACCTCACATCTAATGAAAGATAAAAATATGTTGTGTGCATGTAAAACAAGTTAGGATCTAAATAGACAATAATTACCAACTGAAAATCATGGCCTCGGTGGACCCTAGTGACGGCTGAACTCTGCCCAGGCAGATCAAAGATTCATACCTATCTTTCTGAACCCCTCTTTGTAGGGCAAAGGTGGTTTAGGTCTAGAGGCAAGAGATTGAGCTACGGTCACTCGAAACATTTGTCCTTGGCTAAATTACTCGGGTGGCGATTCCAAAGTGACCTCCCAAAGCAGCCTAGCCTTCATGGCTTGGGGCCTTGTCAATGGAAAGAGAAGGAAAAACCCCCTGTAACACTTGACTTTTAAGCTCAATGATGAAACACAAACATTTGTTAAGTAATGTGGAATGGTTGAATTGACCTTAAATGGAAAGGAAGGTGTGCTTAGGTGAAAGACCAAAAACTTAGAAAACTGACACTTGACTTTGAAAAACCATAGAAATTAATCTATAAAGAATCTACAACGCTCATACGCTATTACAAAGTTGTGGATATCTATCTTTTGTAGAAATTTACGAGTCATAAATTAGAGTTCTATACAAAAAGTTAGAAACAGTTGAACACAACTGACTTGAAATGTATAGTTCACTAACAATAGTAGTGTTCACAACTCACAGGCTCTGTTCATCCGGATCCTCTATTGATTTTTCATCAATTTTCACTCCAAAGAAAGCTTATATAGCACACCTTTGGCATACTTCTCAAAGCATCCATAAATCCTCACTCTCTCCTTCTAGGACACACTTGTGAGATTTCCAAGGAGTCCTTACCAGTCTAATATTTTTTGGACATTTTATATTACTTTAAACTTGGAAAGCATATGTCCTGAGAATAGTTTTCATTTATCCCTCTTTTTCTCTTTTGTATTTTTCTTGCTTAGTGACACATCCAAAAAAGCATTGTCTCCCAAGTATAGGAGTGTCGAAGTAATAAACCTGGTAAGACCGGGGTCGATCCATAAGGAAGGGAATTTAAGCGTTACAAATTATAAGATAAGCAAATATGATATGAATAATTCAAAGAAATGACAAGATAATATCAATAAATATGTAAGATGGTAGGCGGTATTACCGACCATTCAAATATAAAACAAAAAGCAAGAGGAGGTAAACCATCCATGGAAATAGGTGGTATAACCAACCATAGTAAATTAAATAATAATTTCATAAACAATAGAATAATTAAAATACAAGAGGAATTAATACAATCACAATGAAGGCTAAGGTTAGGGGATCCGCCCTTGATATTTCGAATAAGGATAATTAACCCATTTTAGTTATATGAATTATATTTGTTTCATTACTAATATTTATACCACTTCTTGTAAATGGGTTCAAGCATCCAATGTGCCAATCACCATATGTCTACAACAAATCAAGGTTCCTAACTAGATTCGTGTCGGTAAGGAAGAACCATACATCATCTAGAAAGGATCCAAGCATTTGATGTGCCAAGGATTGTCGACAATGGATCAAGACCTCCACTTTACGAGTGGTGTCAAGATTGATTAAGAAATTAAATATAAATCATATTGAATAAACATTATAAGATTAAGATTATTAAGCACATATTAAGGGTTAGAGAATCCTTATTCTCATATCAAGGGTTTCACCCTTTCACCTTAGCAAAAGAGAAATTAGAAGAACATTATAATAGAAAGAAAATAAAATGCAAGAAAAAGGAAATTCATTAATAACATAAACACACAAAACACAATACAAGATCCTAGCCAAAGCCAAAATGTTCCAGCCAAGGCCAAGATGCCCTAATGGGTCACAAGGCACCTCTATTTATAGATACATCCAGGGGCAAACTTGTCAAATTACAAGGGCATAATTGTCAAATATTAGTTGTAAATATCTTTGACAATTGGGATCATTAGGCACCGACTTTGACCATCAATTTTGACATCGAAATGTTGTGAATTTTAATCACATGTCTTCATGAAAGTTGTAGATATTTCTCTCAGCTTTCTAGAACATATTGATTTGCACAATTTAGATACGTATTTTGAGATATACGGTCCAAACACTGAGGCCTGGTCAGACTGGGCCGAGACTGTAGATGGGTTCACTTCAAGCCCAATTTTGGTCCACTAAAAGCCCGAATTTGATTATACTTGTGAAATGCAATCTTGTAGACAATTGAATCGGCTTTCCAAAACAGTAAGAATTGCACCATTCTGATCTATAAATAGAGTGTTATGCCTATCTTACCGAACCTATAACAAAACCAAAATTAAGAGGAATTAATTCCAAAGATGCAAATGCTACAAATATGCTTAAGTTGAGGAATTTAATGACACTATTAATGTAATGTGATGAATTAAACTCTTATTAAACATGCATATTTAAGTGTTTATCACACCCCCCAACTAGCTTATTACTAGTCCCTAGCAATTAAAGCGTTATTATTTAGAAGTGATTTATAGAATTTTACATCCAAGGTGGTCATTTATTGCACTCTCTTTGATTTTATCCAAATAAACAAACTCTCAACTGATTTTTTTTTATATGACTCACGTACCCTTCAGTCAAGATATCAATAAACCTTCTTTTTGTGCTCAGTCGACACATGATTATGGGGCTTATTAGAAAGAAGTCATATCAGTTCTAATATTTGTTAAGGCTAACAACCTTAGGTAAGGGGCATTTATTCATTATATATATATATATATATATTTTTTTCTCTCTTTTTTTTTTGAAGGAATGCATCTTTAACCCATGTAGCGAGCCTTAGGCTAATGACTCCCAGACCAGTTGGCCTTAGGGCATTAGGTGTTAAGACACCCCTTCGAGCTTAACGACTCGGGTTGCCGATGCTTTATTTTTGCTTAGAAACTTGTGGATAGTGCAATGTTCAATCCCATTAAGCTTTCTCCTTAATCCATGTAGCGAGCTTTGGGCCAATAGCTCCCAAACCAGTTGGTCTTAGGGTATTAGGTGTTGAGGCACCCCTCGGGCTTAATTGCTCGAATTAAGGAGGCTACGAGACCAAACTTTATCCACAATTGCTATTTTTTTCTTCTTTTTTCTTTTTTTATCTTTTTTTTTTTGCTTTTTTTTTTAACTTTCCCCTTCCTTTGTGTTGTTATCCTAAACAAAACAAAAGAACTCAAATATTACAACATCTCATTTTGCCACCCACAATCATACATCAAGGTATGTGTGTGTGCATGAAGAAAGGTTCATGAATACTTGCTTAATGAGTACATAAGCACACAATTTTTTTTTTTAAATGATAAGGTTGTGAGAGTTCATAGATTTGAATAATTCAAAGTGAAATGAATAAGACCTCCTTGTTATAAAATTCAAAAATCAAGACTAAATAATATCAAGTTAGCTAAAATGAGTTCACAAGATCAAAATAAAATGACAAATTGGTTAGAATAGGTTTCAAGAGTTCAAACTGGTCCTCCATACTCTGTCATTCCTGACCCAGAATGCGTCTCAAGAGGATTTGAACTCCTTACACCGCACTCTGAATCTAATTACTAACTCGCTTTTTTTTTTGCAAGAAAAATAAAATTTCAAGACACACTTATGTCTACTATCCTTCCCCCCCAACCAAATGAAACATTGTCCTCAATGTTTAAATGTAGAGAGATAAAGTATAGGAGACATTACCTGAAGCTTCTGTTATTCAAGAGAGATGACCTGAAAGACTCATAAAATAACATGCTAAAAATAAAATAAAATAAAAGACAAGAAAAGAATTACAAACGGAGATTCAGATCCAATTTGCACTTTTTGTTTTGCCCTCCTGCCCAATTAATTTGAGTACTAGCTGGGTCAGGTTCATACTCAACTTCTTGTAATTTGTCAAGTAACTCACCAGCAGAAGTGGCAGAAACAAGGATCTTTCTCGCTAAATGAGGGATAAAATTTTGTTCCACAGCTGCATCAACAAAACTTATCAAAGGATCAAAGAAATTTTTAACATTCAACAAACCTATGGGTTTTTTATGGAGATTCAGTTGGGCCCAAGAGGCAATTTGAAAAATTTCTTCAAGAGTGCCAAAGCCACCTGGTAAAGCAATAAAGGCATCTGAATTGATGAGCATATGTGCCATACGTTCATGCATAGAGGAGACCTGTAACTCCTTCCCAACCGTTTTTCTAACAATACTTTCTACAGCCAAAGCTTTAGGAATAACTCCTAAAACTTAAGTACCTCCTACAAGTCCATCTTGCACATCTGGGACAAACTTGTAACCTTTTCGCTCTTCGTTTTTTGGCATTAGAGCTTTTTCACAAACCTGGCATATGGGAAACAAGATTATCTAAAAACTCACAAGAGAATCGAACCTTGGCTTCAATTAACCATCTTAAATCAGCAGGAAACCCTTACGCATCAACAACCTTAGTCTTTCTGCACGAGCTTTATAAATTTTAAGCAAATCATTTTGAGGAAGAGAGGAAAAATGTTTGTGCAATTTTGTGAGAATGGTATCCATGTGAAGAAAATAAGAGAGAAGAAAATGGATGCAAGGTGAGCAACAGTTTTTAGGGAACTGAAAAACCGACTTTAAATGTCACGGAGTACCGTATCCGCCACTTGACCAGGAAAAATCAATCCTTAAAAAGGATCGATTAAAGCAATGGACTCTTCATTTTGGTAAAATTTTCAAAGAATGGTTTTAACCGTTGTCCATTAACTTTAAACACATTACCATTCTTTGGGTTCTCAATTTCAACTGCTCCATGAGGGAAAACATTTTTAACAATAAAAGGCCCAGTCCAACGAGACCGAAGTTTACCAGGAAACAAATGCAATCTTGAATCATACAAAAGAACTTTTTGTGAAGGTTCAAAAGATTTTCTAACAATGGATTTGTCATGAAAAACCTTCATTTTTTCTTTGTAGATTTTAGAATTTTCATAAGCCTCATTCCTGATTTCTTCAAGCTCACTCAGTTGGAGTTTACGTAACTTGCAAGCATCATTCAAATTTGTGTTGAATGTTTTAATGGCCCAATAAGCTTTATGCTCAATTTCCACAGGCAAGTGACAAGGTTTTCCATAAACTAGTCTATAAGGAGACATTCCCAATGATGTTTTAAAAGCAGTTCGGTAAGCCCAAAGTGCATCACCAAGTCTTAAAGACCAATCTTTACGATTTGGGTTAACCGTTTTTTCTAAGATCTGTTTTATCTCCCTATTAACTAATTCAACTTGTCCACTTGTTTGTGGGTGATAAGGTGTAGAAATTTTATGGGTTATTCCATATTTCTTCATTAAGGTTTCAAATGGTTTATTACAAAAATGCGTACCCCCATCACTAATAATGGCTCGAGGAATTCCAAATCTACTCAAGATATTCTCTTTCAAGAATTTGACAACTGTTTTGTGGTCATTGTTTCGACATGGAGTTGCCTCGACCCATTTTGAAACATATTCTACTACAACAAGGATATACACAAAACCAAATGACGGTGGAAAGGGTCCCATAAAATCAATACCCCAACAATCAAAGATTTCAACAACAAGAAGGAGATTCAAAGGCATCATGTTTCTTTTTGAAATGGATCCCAATTTTTGACAATTTTCACACGTTTTGCAAAATGCATGTGCATCTTTAAATAAGGTGGGCCAATAAAATCCACATTGTAAGATCTTAGCAGCTGTTTTTCTAGATGAAAAATGTCCTCCACATGCTTCAGAATGACAAAAGTTAATGACACTACTTACCTCATTGTCGGGTATGCATCTTCTCATTATTTGGTCTGGACAATATTTGAACAGATATGGGTCATCCCAGTAAAAATTTTTCACCTCGTTTAAAAATTTTCTTTTGTCTTGAGCATTCCAATGAGGTGGCATTTTCCCTGTCGCAAGAAAATTTACAATATTAGCAAACCAAGGTATAGTAGCAACAGAAAATAAAAACTCATCAGGAAAAGAATCATTGATAGGTGAAGTTTCAATTAATGTCTCTGTCGTTAGTCTTGAAAGATGATCAGCAACGACATTTTTGGCTCCTTTCTTATCCTTTATTGTGATGTTGAATTCTTGGAGCAATAAGATCCACCGTATCAATCTAGGTTTTGCATCCTGTTTAGTCATTAAATATCTCACAGCTGCAGGGTCAGTGTAAACAATTGTTGGAGAGCCAATTAAATAAGATCGAAATTTGTCCAATGCAAATACTACTGCAAGTAGTTCTTTTTTAGTTGTTCTGTAATTCATTTGTGCATCATTTAAAGTCCTACTTGTATAGTATATCACAT
>SNVD02014651.1:600000-933950 GCA_013180625.2 Boswellia sacra
ACGTATTCATTTGTTTTCTTTGTGTATGTTCTGTTCTCTATGTAAAACTTTCTCAAAAATTATGATATGTCATAATATTAGATAGTTATAAATACTCTTTTTCTTCATGTGAATCTGCATTTTACTTGCAAACACTAATTTTTGGTGGTATGGTGTTGTCTTGTTTCAATGTCTTTTCCTGTAGAAGTATTTTATACATTAGACTGGATGTACACAATGTGTCAATTTTCATGCTACTGTAAACATCTATAAGTAAATAGCTGTAGTAATATCTTGAGCTGTGAACCTTAGTGAGTGCTGGTATGAAATGGATTTGACTTGTAGAAGCTCTAGATAATTTACATTTGGGGTGGGGGAAAGGGGAAATTGATGTGGTATTCAATACAGGATAGCATGTCTAAAGATACTTCTATAGGGCTTCTATGTACAGAGACCCATTTACATATAAATTTTCTGCAATACAATCTCAAATAATAGGCTTTGTAACTTAAACTGTAGTGGCCAGAAGAAGCGCTGGTGAATTACTGCAGTTAGGTTGAAACCCCATAATAACAAAATCTTAAAGATCTGTCTATGAGAGTTTAATTGCAGTTGATTACACCTATAGGTTAGGATACATCATTCACATTGATACATATTATCAATTTTGATGTAATTGCCAGACAAACTAAAATCTCGAATTCTTCATCGTTTCTGGATGACCAAAGAAAGGCTGTTTCTCAATGAACAATGAAAGACATGAATGTGGAATAATCTGCTTCTGTCCTGCTTTTGAGAAACGATTTATCAAAAAGCAATGAAATGATGAAGAAAAAGATTATCAACAATTTCGTCCTTCATTTTACACATAACACACCAATGGGCTGACTTATTTAGGCCTTCTTTTTCTGAAGTAGATCACAAGAGTTAGTTCTGCCTTGAGAATGGTCCTAACAACAGCTTATACTTTGCCAGAAACTTTAGGTGGTGTTTGTTTGTGTATTTTGAGTTTTTGTTTTCAAAATTTGATAAGAATATGGTTGATTTAAATTTTTTTGAATTTTGAAAATGGTATGTGGTTGATATTGATATAAATGCATTGGCAAATGTGCTTTTTCAAATAACCAAGGAGGATTTAAATATATGCAAAGATGAACTATTTATCAAACAAATTGATTATATAAAGTGGTTCAAGACTCTTGTTTCATAATTTTTCTCAATACTTTTTCCTGATATTGTAGGATCTATATGTTTGAGAAAGGCAAGTATCTGTTTCTTACTGAGATTAATATATATGGTATCATTTTAGGCGTGATCAGTCCTTGCAACTGAGGTGAACATTATAAGGGTTCAAGGCAGACACATTCAATATCCTTTTTCACTTAAAGTTGAATTGACTTTCTCCATGTTTGTGCTTTGATGGTCAAATTCTGTTTTCATATCCATTAGCTTTTCTCTCCTAATTCAATCCCATATGCAGGAAACCCACCATATGTTGTATTTCCTGATTTCCCTTGCTGTTGGTGTTTAACCTTTCTTGTTTAGTTTTTGGGAGTGGGGATGGTTTTGTCTTGTTACATTTTTCTTCAAACTAATGGATTTTTATCCTATATAAACAGAGACGCTTTCTCAACCTTGATTCAGGCTGCAATGGTGTTGCCATTGTCCAAATGCGGAAGAGAGGTGGAGATCCCAGCCCCAAAGACATTGTACAGCACATGATGACCTCTGCTGCCTCAACACGGAAACCAATCTCGAGGTTCATACATGGTTTTCTTGTTAATTTAAATCGTAAAATAAACATGCATCAAGAGAAGTCTAATTTTTGTCAGGGAATTAAATGGTATATCTTCTTCTTGTGCATGTAAAGGTTCATCTTAAGAGTGCTACCAGTTGAAGTAGCATGCTATGCTTCAGAAGAGGAAATTTCAAGGGCAATCAAACCACTTGTGGAAAAGTATTTTCCAGTGGAGACTCCAAACCCCCAGAAGGTGTGATCTCTATTAGTTTTATTTATTAGAAAGAAAACTTGATCTTTAGTGACTCAAAATAACTTTTACATTCATCATGTTTGTATTAACAAACCATAATATAGTTTGATGAATTTTCATTTTTAGAAAGAAATTTTCTGCCTGCTTGCTTCTTAATGGCGGGACCCCAACCATATATCTGAAAATTAAACTCTTTGTTGTTCTGCTTATTCTAGTTTTCATCTTATTTGCCACAGTATAGGAAAATTAATGTAGATAGTCGGTTGACGTACCAGGTATTGTGGCTAGAATGTGGAATATTAATTAATGTTGCACCTCTTGGTTACACATAAATTGACATCTCTTGTTAACCTTTCACTTATATGTGCAGTTTGCTGTTTTGTATGAGGCCCGTGCAAATACTGGTATTGACAGGATGAAAATAATAAATGCAGTTGCAAAATCTGTTCCCGCACCTCATAAAGTTGATCTTAGCAATCCTGACAAAACAATTGTAGTTGAAATTATCAAGGTAAGAAAGTTTTCATTTTCAATCTTAATTAGAATGTGATAAGTTCCACATGCTTAGTGATCCTTTTAGATATAATTTTTTTTCTATAAATATTGCTTGTGGTTAAAATTTACATTCTCTCTGCCTGGTGATGAACCTTATTTACTTTGCTTCAATGTACCAGACTGTTTCATTGATCGGGGTGGTTGAGAAGTACAAGGAATTATCGAAATACAATCTGAGGCAACTGACATCACCAAAGTAGTAGCTGTTCATTACACTGATATGAGGATTGATATTTAAAACTGTTATTTAGGTTCTAAACCTTATATTTTAACTGGGGGTTTTTTAAAGGTTGTGAAGTTCTGAAAGAATTTTTAAATTAAGGATCTGAGTTTAGTTACGAGAGCAGGCGAAAATTTCTGTTCTTACTATGATTTTAATAATTTATATCAATCTGAAAGATTGTCCTTACCACAGATTTCAGAGCTGCATTTGTGGTGGTGCCTTGAAATGTAGGTTTACATCCATTTTATAAATCAGAGCTTCTAATTTCCCGGGTAGAGTCAGAATCCTTATTCTGTTATTGATATTGATAAATATCAAGGCCAAAGTCAGTAATTTCTTCTCGAGAGTATGTATATATTTAGCCTCTAAATCAGTAGGAAAGCTGTTGTATGTTGAACGGTTTTATTACTCTCTCCTAGGAGTCTCAAATCTCAAAATTAGTCTTACCACAATCCTGAATAAACTCTTAAATCATCTGGCTTTTTTATCCTTCAAAACTAAAAGAGGTCAGGGTACAGGGTTCCATCGTTCAATTACCACCAGGTTGCTGAAAAATCCACATTCATTTGGCATACTTACTTCATTTAGTCTTTGGAGTTGTTATGTATCTGTGACCTTCAGTGTTATGTTTTTATGTGCATGATGATGATAGATTTCATCAAGGAAGAAAGGCCACAATAATGACTCGAGGATTTTGCGAGGATTTTGAGATGTGTAGTAGACTTTCCAGTCTAGCATCCTGTGGCACTCAACAACTCTACTATTTTATTAAGTTCTCGCACAGACTTTGCTTCAAAAAAGGACAGTCAAAATAGAATAAATTCATAAAAAAATTGAATTATTTAAAAATAGAATAAATCCGTTGATAAGGGAAAAAGCACCTTTTATCTGTAAAGAGAGACGAGAGACAACTATGAATGAGGCACACCGAAAGAAAAGATTCATTTGATCCTCTCTACCCCCATTAATACAACAAAAGGAAAAGAGAGTTCCGTCTGTGTATCATCGATCACTTCAATCTTTTAACTTTCTCATATCAGAAATCATGCACTTGGAGGCTTGTACAACTTCTCAACCATCTTTCTATATTCTGCAAAAGTCATAGAAAGAATGAATTAAGCAGAAAACAACCAACATAAGCAACTCAAGTTATCTATGCTAGTGATAGAAGTATCCATGTGCATATTTTACAATCATACTATACCTTCTTGACTGCTCCACAGTTGTGCTGCTTGGGTGTTTAGAGGGGAACTAATGTTTGGTTCTGTAAATTACATAAGAAAAAGATAAAAATAAGATTTAATTTACCAAAAAGATCATCAATCAATCATCTCAATTAATACACAAGGTACATACCTCCGAGCAGACTCTGGATTGATATGAGTATAGTTCTCACATCATATGCTGACGACCATTTATCCTGTAAAATCAAATCAAAAGTCAGGATGATATGAAACTAAAAAGAAATAAATACATTTAAAGAGAAAACTTGTGTGCTACAAAGTACGGTAAGGGCAACTTGTTACCTGAAGAATATCCAAGCAAATATTGCCATATACATCAACATTGGGATGGAAGCAACCAGTCTCAAACTTCACCTTCGGAGGCTTGAATGGATAGTCATTCGGAAAAGAAAGAGAGAGCTTGTATTCTGTTCCTTCAAATACTGTATCTTTGCTTCCATGGATTGTCCCTTTCCAGCAGAATATGTTGTCCTCTTCAGGGAATGCAGAGATCCCAGAATCTCCACTCATCTAAATTTACAATAAATTTATTTGTAAGACAATTAATGAGACAACTTAACAAAATAGAGCTTTACAATTCCAGATTGACCGAGAAAAAGAGTAATGAAAAGTTCCCTCTTTTTGGTTATTAATTTTCTCAACATCCAAACAGAATATTAGAATAATAACCAAGAAAGAAAGAAAAAAGAAATTATACATACTATTCTTACCATTAGGGCCATCAATTCAGATTGCAACCTGTTGAACAAAACCCCCCAAAAAAGAAAAAAAGAAAACCAGATTAGAAAACCAAATAAAACCTTCAACAACAACAAAAAATAGAGAATCACCAAAACCCAACTCAAAAACTCAAAGATTAACATTTATAGACAAGCATGAAGGAAACAAAAAAAAGGGACAGAAAAAAAAAACCCAACTTCAAGTAAAAAATTGAATCTTTATTAGCAAGTATTGAACCCAAGAATCAATAACACAGAGAACGAGAGACAGAGCTATATAACATACGAAAAGCTAGTACCTTTTAAGCACAGATTGAGTGTCAGCCAATTTGGCGGTGTTGAGGGGAGCCGTTGTGGCCGTCGGAGCAGCCACGGGGGTATTTCCTTGGTACCCATTAACAGTAGCCATAACTAACTGTACTTTCTATCTTGTTAGTGCTCGAACAACGATAACTAAACAACCCAGATGCAGAAAGAGCAAGAGGAAACCAGAAGAAGAAGAGATTGAACTAGGGTTTTTTATCTTTTATCTTCTCTTCTTCTTCTGAAGATGATGAGAGCGAACAGAGAGAGAGAGAGAGAGAGAGAGAGAGAGAGAGATGGAGAAGCGAAGGCAGTGGGGTTTGTTTAAAACAGTGTGTAGTTAATGTCAAACGACGTCGGTTTGGATTTAAAAAAGCATTATTTGAACGTTAGAAGGACGGTGGGCGTTGGTGGATTCGAATTCTCTTTTAGGTTTTGTGCAACGGCTAGTTTTCATGGTTTTGAATCTTTTGAAGTTGCCCTTTCCCTTGGTCGTCGCTAGCATCCGCCACGTCGGATTTATTTGCCTTATTATTGAAAATTCTATTATCACACTATTTAATATATAAAATTCAGATATTATGTACTCAGCACATATGTATATTTAAAGTTATTTTATAACCAAAATTACAGCAAATTTTGAAAATAAATCTTTTTTTTTTTAAATTACAAACTCATTTCGCATCTGTATATTTTTAAAATATAGTTACTTTTGAAAACCCCCATATAATTTTAATTATTTTTGTAAAGATTCCTTTAAATTTTGTTTCTCTAATCTAATTCATGAGACCAGAAAGTTAACCCTAAGATGACATCGAACAAATTATAAAGAACAATTCTAGGAAATTGTTGTTGTCATCAAAAGTTAAGATATTCATTTTTGATATGAAATAAAGAAAACTATTTTGAGTATAATATTCCCCTCATTTATACATTAGGGAAAATAATTATTTTGCTTGCACTATTAAAGTCTATTTTTGTCGTCAATTATTGTTATCTTTTTACCAAGTTTTTGTCTCAATTTTGTTAGCATCGTCTGGAGACTACTAATTCAAAGTTTCATCACAATCTCTCCGTTTCTGTTAACAATTTAATCAGAAGCTTTCCTCATAGTAAGTTTAGGCCTTAACAAATCAAATTTAAACAAATGCCTTGTAATTATAAATACAATTAAACTATATTATAGATCTAAGACTAATTTCAAAAGTATATGACAAGCTAATATTACAACATAATTTCCATATATAACATAATCAGAATAAAAGAGAGCAGGACAAAAAAAAAAGGATAAGAGATTGCGAGGGTTGAGTCTCCTCGTGTAGAGCCAAATTATACGTCAGCCTATTAAAAGCTCCTTGTCACAATTGTCATTTCAGAAACAGCTTAAAATCTCAGCATTAGAAACCTTAATAGAGGACAATTAGTCAATTAGTGATGTAGCTTGATCACACGAGCTATTCTCTCAAAAAAAATCGGACACATGTTCATACTGAACATAAGTGCCTCCCTCATCCACTCCGGCGCAACCCTCTCAAAGGTTCCGAGAGATAATACACGGTAAAGCAGCTCTGATTCCTTACCAGCCGCATTTTCTACCCATGTTAAACTGAATGAGTAACCTGTTGTGGACGCAATGAAAAACTAATATTAAGTTTCTGATATAAACAACCAATCTTTAAAGAGCTCGGATAAAATTTCATAGGTTCAAATAACAGTGTAATCTGGAATCAGTGCATCAACATTGACTTAAACACATCAAAGAAAAAACATGTCTGTAAAAGATTTTTTCTGTAACGGAGATTTGAGTGTTGTAATGGGCATGAATATTGCAGTGACAAGTATCAATTAAGCATGCATCTACACGTGCATCCCATGACTTATAAATGATCCCAAAATCCATGCATGAAGCTAGCTCTCTTAAGAATACTAACAGTTTATATATATATATTCATTTTCCAACCAAAATCCACATCTGCGCCTCCCTTTGCATCCAGAAAGAACATTTTCTTCCAAGCACATATTCCCTTTTGATTTGGCCTCCAAAACCAGGTTACACTTCAGACTAGAAAACTAACCAAATTCCACCTCTCATTATTAGACTCTTTTATTTCTGTTACCTACCTAAAATATCCCATGACATCTTGGCTAAGGCATTTTGCTTGTCCCAGCTGACTTGTCAGTTTGCAAGATATCATCAAGACAAGAGCAACACCAGATTTCCTCAAGAAAGAGTCAATTGCATCATATTTCCCATTAAGATATTAACAGAAGAAAAGAATAGAAAAAGATCCTTATAATGTGAAGAGTAATTGTTCAAGGTAGATTTTACATCATATAAGCATCTTATATAATCATAAAACTGTGGTTTCACTATTCAAATCCAAATTTAACCTTAGTAATGGGTATAAGTTGATGAAATGCTATAAATTGGTATGACACACCATCAAAATAAAGCATTTTGATCAAATATTGGTTGTAAGAGTTGCTTAACTTGTTTCATAAATTTGTTCTGAATTTTCAACATTTCTGCAGTTTCTCATGATTTTCTAGTTAATTTGGCTTCCCACTTACATATTTCCCTTTTCATCCAATATGATCTTGACAAAGTTGGATGGTATTAGACATCAAAAGAACAAATCAAATATCAATTTAGATGTTGTGGAGAGAAACAATTAAAGTAATCAGAAATAATGAAGATTCAAGGAACTACAATCCATCCACAATTAAGAATTACCACTTGACTGATGCAAAGCTGAGATGCATATTCCTTCTGTTTGATTAAATGCTGATACTTTCATTCCAACCAAGTACTCAATAAGAGCTTGGAACAGACAATTTGCAGGATCACTGTCATTTATATCACCACCTAAAAAAAAAATATAAATAAATAAATTAAATAAATAAACCAGGGACATCAGGTACATGTAAAACCCACAAGGTCAATTTTCTAGCACATACCTGATTTCTCAATAGTTCGTTTGCAGCACTCTGGCTGGAAATCACAAGAAGATAGCCAATAAGAAAGGGCAAACTAAAAGTTTTAGCTCATAAAGTGTAGGGTTAGAGGCACACCAGCTGGTCCAATACAAGAGCCCCACTGGACAACGTTTCTTTTGATAAATCTTTCATTGATTCTCCTGCAATGGCATCATCTTGGCCACTGCAACTAGGCATAACTGTACCTTCTCTCTCAGTCTCAAGTTCCCTGCCACGCTTTCTTGTCATTCTTTTGGATGAGCCACGAGACAACTTTCCAGATATATTTTGAGCACCATCAGGAGTATTCAGCGGCATACTATCATTACTGTTGCCCTTTGAGCAGGAAGAAATTCCCTCTTGATGAAGCTTTTGGAGCCTCTCAACTTCTTCAGATAGTGCTTTATCTGCCACAGTTTTTAGCCTCTCAGCAATGAGTTCTGAATACTTGGCCAGAAAGTAGCCAACACAAAGTCCAAGATATAGTAAGTGCATAGAAGTCATGATTGATTTCCAGACAGATTTTCACAAAGGGTTTGTCAGCAATAGAATGCTAAGGTGGCTACAGAGCCTTTTGCTACTATGGGTTATCAAATTCATTTGAATGATTAAACAGTATAGAGACATTGATCATAAAAAAGCAACTAAAAATTTTTTGCCACATAGATAATTAGACACTTTTTAAAATTCGAATCTTGAAGGCATAACCAAATAAGAAGCTCATGCACAGGCTTATCCATACATGTGGCAGCATTTGAACTACAAATACCAGGCGGCCACAACTTTAAAAGTAGATATATATTAATCTGAATGCTTAAACTACGACAAGTAAGTATATCTGTCAGTGAGATCATCCATATCTATTTTGCTTTAAAAAATACCCTAGTGGAGACTACTAGTAATAGCATTCACGCAAGACTACGGCTTTGTTTGTTTTCATATTCAAGAAATATTTTCTAAAAACGCACATTTACTAATGTATTTCAAATCAATATCAACCGTATATCATTTTCAAAATTCAAAAGAATTTAAAATCAACAGTATATTCTAACTCAATTTTGAAAAGAAAAATACAAAATTGAAAAAAACAAACACACCCTAAGTTTCTCTAGCAACACAGAACGTCATGAATTCAATACTAGACACGTACATCTTATGATAAGATATTTCATAAAAGTAATAACATAACTTTAATTTTGGATTCTGCATCAGTTGGTCTATTTTCAGGGCTGACTCATTTCTGACTTTCGCATTCTAAGAATAAACTGCATGCAGTAGTTCTGCATGATGTTCAACACATAGAATGTTTTACTTCTTGTCTAGAATATATGCTACATGCACCAATGATATGTCAAAGTATGCTTTCCCATGATCTAGCTCTTGCCTATGATTTTCCAAAACCTCGATGATCACTACCCTCCTACCAAGAATTATGCTGATTCACTATAAGCAAGGCAAATATACATCTAAAATGGTATTAACAAGAATCAGACCAGAGTGCTCACGGTTGCAGAAGGTTGTGACAGTAATACATTAAGGTACATGAAGATCGAAGAGCTAACAAAAAATTCTATCAAAATAAGTCGTTGTTTCTTACTCTTTTGGTTCTCCTCCATTAAAAGGTTTTGGTAATCTAAACATTTCTCATTGTTGGTGGACCTGCAATGGAAGTAAACATGAAAGACTTTTGTTATCAAGCCCACCTGTCACAGCAGCTAAAAAGCATGACAAAAGAAAATAAATAACAAAAACAAACAAGAAAGCAACAAAAAGGAACTTGGGAAAGCACGCCTGATCATGTCCACTTCACTTCTCAATTTGTTAACTTGATCGCGTAGCTTGTCATTTTCACCTCTTAAGTATTCAATCAACTCCTCTGCCGCTGCAATGACAGGAAATTAAAAGCTTGAGTATGACCTAGATTCCAACAAATCCAGTACTCCAGAACTCGCCAATAAGAATAACTACTAAAATGTTAAAAATACTGCATAGGTTATATAAGCGATTAAATTTTATTAAATTGAAAACTAATCTCTTAAATAGTCATGGACTCCAAAAAATCCTAGTCTAACCCTAAAAACTCAACTAAAATTGGGCTGCGACATGTATCCTTCATCTGCAAAGACTTGTATAAGTGCAAAAGACACCAAATGCAATAATGAACAGTCACCTTTACAATGATGACAAATCACCATGGGCAGTTGATAATAACTGAATATTTAGTCGACACAAATTGAAGTATACAGAAGCAGCATTTGGAGGCAGTATTAAGATCTTTACATATGTTGTAAAATCAGTCAATATTTCATTCATTAAAGTGTCAACCCAAATACCAGTAAGATGTAGTGAAGTCCAGTGGATGAATAAGGAGTGAATCTTAAGCAGTTTTTCCGATCATATTTGAAACCACATCCATAAGTGATTGAAATGACTCAAGTCAAGCTGATTATTCATTCTAGTCATGACATTTATTCTAGCAAATAAATATAACATACAGATGAATAAAAAATCAATTAATTAGAAAAATAAATACATACCCGTGACGTAATTTAGAAACTTCAATTCTTGATCTTTGTTAATTTCGTCTAATTCACTGAACTTTTTCTTCTGAAAATTATTTTAAATTAAAAAAATCAGCTTGTCAACTCCTCAAAATAAGAACAGAAATGTTACATCTCCTTCACTTTCCTCGATTTTCTCGGATTTCACAAATGACAAAAACAGAACATAAATTTCGAGTCAGAAAATGAGAAAGATACCTTCACTTTACTGTATTTATCGTAGAGCTTGGCGTACAACGACTCCATCTACAATTCGAATTGGTAAAAGATCCAATTTTTTGTTTCAAGAAAGAAAAGAGACGAAAAAGAGGCCGGATCTTCGCACAAATTGAATTCAGATTTCTATCGTTTTCACTTAGGTTTCTCGGCAAGCAAACAGAGAAATACAGTAATTCAGTTAATGAAGAAAAATAGAGATAAGCAGTAGAGATTACCAGTTGTTTGGAAGCCAAGAAAGCGCGGGAAAATGAAATTTCAAATTTCAAAGAAGAGGCTCTCCGCTCCACTTTCACTCACTCCCTGGCTTTTGGATTCCGATGTAAACCAAAAATGATTAAAATGTCGGTATTTTCTTTTAACAAATAACCAGTTTTCAAAACAAAACTAACAATTTTATTTTGGAAAAAGTAAAAAAAAATAGCCCAGATTAAGCGGCCTATTTATATTTTAGTATCATGGTCTTTTTTGGGGTAATTTTTTTATTTAACCCCTTTTGGGGTCTCTTTTTCAAAATTGACCCCTTCTTGATATTTGCTTAATTTTGACCCCTTTTGGACATGAAAAGTCCAATTTATCCCTTAGTTAAAATGACAAGAGAAGAGAAGAAGACATCACAGAACGAGAACTCGCCCAAAACGGCTCCAACAGAACTCGCCTACACCAACTCTCCAAAACGGCTCTCCCAACTCTCCAACAAAACGGCATCTGAAAATTTTCCCACTAAAGCAGTGTGAAGCTAGTAAGTGAAGATTGAAATCCAAGAAGTTGATTGTTGAATCCAAAAAGCTAGTGAGTGAAGGTATTCATAGTTGATTTTCTCTTGAGATTTGTCTTGAGATTTGTTTTTTTCAATTTTTATGTTTGACATCTGTTGAAGTGGTCAATGTTGAAGGAAATTAAGGCTTGAAGTGGTCCATTTTTTATGTAAGGATGTTTTGCACCTTTTTCAGAAAAGGGTCGTGCTGCACGACCCTTTTCTCCAAAGGGTCGTTTTGCACGACCCTTTCTCCACGTTTCTCCAAAGGGGCGTGCTGCACGACCCTTTTCTCCAAAGCGGCGTGCTGCACGACCCTTTTCTCCACGTTTCTCCAAAGGGTTGTGCAAAAAGGCCCTTTCTCCAAAGGGTCGTGCAAAACGACCATTTTCTCCAATTAGTGATGATATATAATACTTTTGTCGAAATAGTCATGATGCATAATACTTGTCTAACGGTCGTGCAATAGAGTGAAATCTGTTTTGAATTAATTGTAATGTTTTGTATTGGTATTACAGGCTTTAGTGAATGGATAATGTTCGTTTTCCTATCGTGTATGATGGTGAATGGGTGTCAAGTGGCAGAGAATTTTTTTTCAATGGTCGTAGAAGCAAAGGTGTGACTTTGCCTATGTCAATAACCTATGAAGAGTTAGTTCGTAAAGTTTCTGAAGTCACCAATAAGTCATTAGAGGAAAACACATTTTCATTGCAATATGTGTTAAGGGCACATATTCCACTTCCTCCATCAATAGTAGAAAGTGATGAAGATTTGAAATATTTCTTGGAGGAAAACCTCAATGTGGACCCTTCAAATAGGATCCCCTTATATGCAATTGTTGAACCCCGTTCATATGAAAATGATATTGAAAATGGTATAGGTTCGAGGGAGGGTAGTAACCAACTTCTTACCAGTGTTCCGTCAACATACCCAGAAGAACGTTGTCATGCAATTCCTTCCACTATTAATGAAGATGATGTGTTGGAAGAACCATTAATTAATACTGATCTCGATCCTAGTCCCTTGGATGATGTACAGAATTTTGATCATGTCGAAGCACCAGAATCGCGTTCATGTGACATTTCTCAATCTAATCGTGAAGGTTATTTTTGTAGAGGTAATGAGTTTTCATCTAATCAAGAAATAGGGAGTAATTCTAATTCATTGGGCACTTCTAATGTTGGGTCATCATGTAGACTTTCTGATAGTAACACCGATGTATATGTAAGCAGTGTGTTCAAGAATAAGAGGGATTTGCAAAACAAGATTAGCATTTTAGCAGTAAGAAGGAACTTTCAGTTTAGGGTAAAAAAGTCCAACAAAACCCTTTACAAGATAGCATGTATAGATGAATTTTGCAAGTGGCGACTTCGTGCCATGAAAATCAAGAATTGTGATCTTTTTAAGGTGACAAAGCTTTGTGACGTACATACATGTGCTCTTAACAATCTTGAGCGAGATCATCGTCAAGCTACATCAAAGTTAATTGCTATGGATATTCATGAGAAGTACAATAATGTTGGAGTGACTTATAGCCTAATGATATCAGACATGATGTAGCAAAGAATTTTGGAATTCATATTTCTTATGGAAAGGCATGGCGAGCGCGGGAGCATGCGTTAGAGTTGGTTCGGGGTTCACCAGAAGATTCATTCAGGTTATTGCCAAGATACTGTCATACTTTAGAGAAGCATAATCACGGCACTATCACTCACATACATACTGATCCACATGACCATTTCTTATATTTCTTTTTTGCCTTGGGTGCTTCCATACGTGGCTTTAGAACTTGTGTAAGGCCCGTTGTTGCTGTGGATGGGACCTTTTTGAAGGGCAAATATAGAGGCACCCTGCTTGTGGCCGCATGCATGGATGGTAACAATCAAATTTATCCTTTGGCGTTTGGCGTTGTTGACTCTGAGAATGATGCATCATGGGAATGGTTTTTAACGAAATTGAAGGATGCTATTGGTTCCGTTGAAGATATTGTGATAATCTCTGATCGTCATAAAAGCATAGGCAAGGGGGTGGGTAAAGTGTTTCCTGATGCTCAACATGGTGCTTGTGTGTATCATATTTCACAAAATCTTAGGGCCAAATTCAAAGATGTGGTTATAAGTGATATATTCTTCACAGCCAGCAAAGTTTATCGTCAATGTGAGTTTGAGGACCTAATGCGACAAATTAATGGAATCGACCACCGTATTGCACAATATCTACACGAAGCTGGGTATGCAAAGTGGGCTCGTTCGCATTTTGATGGCAGAAGGTATAGTATTTTGACAACCAATATTGCAGAGTGCCTGAATGGTGTTCTCAAGGAAGCACGAGAATTTCCCATTATGAAGCTAGTGGATCATATTATATCAGAGGTGTTACAAAAATGGTTTTGTACACGTAGGGAGGAGGCAATTAACATGACAACTCCACTAACAACATGGGCTGAAAAACAGTTGAAAAATAGGCACGAGGAAGGCCTTTCTTATAGAGTTGTTCCAATTAGCCTGCACGAGTTTACTGTCAAAGATGGATATTTAGATGGTCATGTAGACTTGCATGCAAGAACATGTAGCTGCCGAGAATTCCAGATTGAACAGTTACCATGCAAACACGTTATTGCAGTGTGTAGAGTGCGTAACTTATCAGTCTATAATTTTACTCATCACTTTTATAGGTCCGAAGTCTTATTGACTGCATATGCGGAAGCTATCTACCCTGTTGGTTCGTCTGAGGAGTGGGATATCCCAGATGATGTCGAGGCACGTATAATATTACCCCCCGCGAAATGTCGCGGTCGGGGTAGGCAAAAGAAGAATCGAATTCCATCGTTGGGTGAAGAAAGGACATCACGTAAATGTGGGCGGTGTGGTGGCAGAAGTCATAATCGGAAGACATGCAGGTCGACGAATCCGCTGTCAACCCAAAGAAATCCGGAGGCTCCATTAAATGATGCCGGTGGGGAGTAACCACATGTACCTACTGCTTTGTAAATGCTTTACTTTATGCTTTGGATGATGTGTGTGTTGCGATCATTTATAGATGTGTGTGTTGTAATAGTTTTGTTGGACATGTTAGTGGGGGATGTTGTTGCCTAATGACTTCAATAAATAACATTATTATTAAGTTGTTCTTGTACACCAGAATGCAATATGCTATTGTAATGCAATTTCATTTCTCTTACATTGTAATTTTATATAATATGAATAGAAATCGACAAGAGTGACATCTAAAACAGGGCAAAGCATTGTGTAATAGCGCATTTGTGTACATTAAGCAATCTGCATATGAGCACAACCCGGTCGTGCAGAAAATCAGATTGTATAATGCAATCTGTCTAACTGCACGACCCGGTCGTGCTGACTGCACGACCCGGTCGTGCAGAATGGCAGATTGCATAATGCAATCTGTCTGACTGCACGACCCGGTCGTGCTGACTGCACGACCCGGTCGTGCAGAAAGGCAGATTGCATAATGCAATCTGTCTGACTGCACGACCCGGTCGTGCTTGCATAATACAATCTGTCTGACTGCACGACCCGGTCGTGCAGAATGGCAGATTGCATATGCAATCTGTCTGACTGCACGACCCGGTCGTGCTGAAAGGCAGATTGCATAATGCAATCTGTCTGACTGCACGACCCCGTCGTGCTGACTGACTGCACGACCAGAAAGACAGATTGCATAACAAGAGCAATCTAACTACAGCATCCAAAGTAGCTTTTGGATCATTGAAATTTCGAAACTAACCGTAAGGGCAGAGGCAGAAACCATGAAAAACAATCCAATCTCGATGAAAAAAACTAGGCATACGATGAAAAGGAAAAAGAATACAATAAGGCTCTAGATTTATACCCTCAGAAACGAGATTTCAAAATCCCAAGAGAAAGTTGAGTTTTTCTACTCCCACAGGCGCGACCACAGCAGCGGCACGGCGTCACAGCGGATGACTGAGATCATAGGGGCGACGAGCAAGTCACCACAGCGGCGGGAGGAGGTGGGCACGGCAGCGGAACGACGCAGCAGGCGCGACCGGCAAGCAACCAACGGCGCGACACAAGGGAAGAGCAGCGACGGAGCAAGCCGACGATGACACGATCACACCAGAGAACAGCGGAGCTACGACTGTGGTAGGAGCGGTCCGGTGAGGGCAGCGGCGGAGCATGTGACGGGGTCGTGCAATTTCGGTTATTTCCGATTAGGGTGGGGATTGATTTTAGGGTTTATGACATTTTGGTTTTGTTGACCTTTTTTAATTTGTTTAGGATAATTTTGTCTTTTCATATGTTATAAGGGGTCAACAATAGTTAATTTTGTAAAAGGGGTTATATATAGACAATGGTTTTTGGAAGGGGTTATATGGTGAAAATCGGGCGTCTTTTTTATTGCGAAATTATCTTAATACCCTTTCTTCAATAAACAAGGAGAACAACATTTTTTCTTTATTTCTTCTTCATTTTTGGATAAAATATTCTTTATACAACACTGTTTTACATAACATATTGCATTTTACACATAGTTTGTCGCATATACATTATCTGAAAAACACAGTATTAGCTTAGAAAAAATGAACTAAGCTATGTTGAAGTGATCGAGCAGTTTGATGCAAAAAAACTCGAATTTTTTAGAGAAAATTTGGGTTCTTCAGTGAGAAAGACGACTAACATTGTTGAGTGTTGAGCACTCTATCGGACATCATCTGATTGTGAAAGAGAGGTGTTGGATACTGTCAGATTTACATGATCGATAAAATTCGACACATGATGCCAAGCTTCAAGCATATAATTTGACGGAGAAATTGAGAATCAAGCGTCAGATTACTTGTAACTGATACTTCACAACCCTTGTTATCGAGTGTCAGTTATATGTAATTTGACACTCGACATCTGCTCATCTAGGCTCGTCGAGTGTCAAGTGTGAAACAAGATCGACATTCATCATCGTCTATCTTAGTCTATCGACTTAAAAACCATCATTTTTATATATCTCAAGTTTCAAATCATTCAGCAAACACTCTAAAAACAACATATACCCATAAATAACTTTTAAAACACAATAAATTATCTACCTTTGTCATCGTTTACCTTTTTTTTTTTTTCTTTTAAGGGGGAGCTGGCCCAGATCCCCTCGAAGCCCCAACCCTCGTGGTGACCTTCCCGTGAAGGTCAATCCGCTTATGCATCTGTGAAGAAGGAGTTTAGAAATAGGGAAGATTTGATGATGGCTATTGGTTATGGATGAAATAAAATGAAAATAAATGAATTGAATTGTTGAGAATATGAAGGTTATTTTTCACTCAAAAGGATCGTGGCATCAAAATATTTGGGGTGTGGATTATTTTTCAATGATGCTCCTTAATTTGGGTCTTTTTTTTATTTTTTCATTTTATTTTAACATAATGATTAAAATATCTCTAAGCCCATAGCAAAGCCCATTTAGATGGGTTTATAGACTTATAATTGCATAGGGTCCATGGGCCTTAGCCTATTTTATGTGCTTTATTTCCACAAGGCCCAGGAACTTTCTCCTAGAGAAATTTCAGGCAAATGGCGTGTGACGGTGTGAGTATTTGTTTTATTAAATTAATTTAGAAAATGAAATGGAAAAATTGGAAAATAACCCAAGGTGAGGAGCTTCTTTGATAAATAATCTTATTTCTAAAATTTTACGTTATGACCTTGTCTGACAATGTCTAATGAATGAGTTTGACACTGTTCGATAATGTTGGATAGTATTCGATAGTGTCAAACACTTAACAAAAGGTCATGACATACGAATTTTTAAAGACATGATTATTTTGCAAACAGACTTACATTTGGGATTTTTTTTTTCCAAATAAAAAATAGAAGTTGAGATTGTTTAAATTTGGTGCATTACGTGTGTTAAGTTTCGATTCCGTCATACCTAAGTAAAAAGGTGTTTAAATTTGTTTTTTTTCACTCAAGACCTTTAGAACTAAATAGATCTTAAGATTTCTTTGGTTGCGTTTTGGAGTTGGGTTGGGTTGGACTGGGACAGGGAGACCATGGAGGGGGTGGGTCTTTCCAATCCCAAAGTCAAGAGACTATATGGAAAGTGGGACTAAACTCTTGTCTCTGTTTTCCATATGAAATCTGAATTTTATTTAATCTCAAACTTCGGACATTTTTATGTTGATTGTTCTTAGGACAGAACGCTTTTTTTGAGATTAAAAACATTTTAATAAAAAATGCTATATTTTATAGCTTTTATCTTAATAGGAAAAGATCTAAATGCATTGCCTATTTTTTAGGTCTTAAAATATCCTTGAAAATTTTATTTAATTCCTATTTTTTTAAATCTTTAAATGATCTTTTTCTATCTTTGAACGCTTGAGCACTCACAACACAAACCAACAGCAATCAAACTAATATTTTAATTTTAATATTCTATTGTTAAAATATTTTTTTGAATACTCAATTATTATTTTTTAATTACATTGTAACTAAAATAATTTTATATTATAAGTGAAACACATTAATTAATAATTTAATTTTTTGGCACTGTATTATTTTAGTTTTGATTTTGTTGTATTGATTATTTACAAATATTTATATAACATATATAATTTATAATACATATAATACTAAATAAGGGTATATATGTTAAATTAATAGCTTTTAGATACTTTTAGTTATTAAAAATAATAACTTAAGACTTATTATAAGATCTTAAAAAATAAAAAAATAATCATATCATTCATGTATTTGTCAAATGCAAATTTTAGTCAAATCGGATTCATTCATATTTCTAAAAAAAAAAAATTGCCTCGTTAGTCTAGTCCCCCACTTAATCTGGGGTCTGAAATACTCTTTTAAATGAGGGGGTGGGGTGGGGGTGGGGTGGGGGTGTGTATGACTTTTGTGTTTGATTTTTCGGGAAACACTTGTTGGATATAAATATAACTCTTTATTACTTAATTTATATCACTTATTAATAGTGTTCATTTATTCTTTTATATACATCTTAAAAAAAGTGATAAGATAATATCTTATTTTAGATTTGATTAATTTACCCTTTAATAGGAATACAATATATTGATGATTTATTTGTTAAAAACTAAGATTATAAATAATTATATGCTTTTGTTTCTTAATTAATTATTTATGATTAAAATAAAAATTGCATTATAATAAATTTAACTTATTTAAATATTTTCCAAGATTGTAATTAAGTTTTTGTACTATAAATGATTAAAAATGTTTTACTAGGAAGTAGGAAGAATTAAAAATGTAAAAAGCTTAAAAGAATTAAAACAAAATAACTACAGATGGCAGGACACACACTACGTCGTTTTGCTGCAGTGGCAAAATCGACCAATTCACTTGAACTGGTTGTGCGTGAACTATCGTGAAAACCGAAGACCGGAGCTATTGCCGCTGCCAATCTGCTGCAAAGCCTACTGTCGCCTCTGGATATTTCCGGACAGTTGCCGGCCAACGGAAAAGTCTCCAAAAGTTCTTAGTTTTTTGCCTTCATGGTGAACTAATCTCCTAACCTTGAGCCAATCTATTTGTCGGGTTGCTTGTTAAATAGTTATTTTTTATCTGGGATTTGTCCATCAATTGAAGAGAATTTGAATTTCTGAGTAATAAATGCTTAGCAGGCTGCCTGTTGCTGACATAATTCGTTAAAGATTGCCAGTTGACAGTTGGGTTATGAGGAATATTATGCAGTTGTGGTGGTGGGATTAGTCTTCCATTTGGCATTTGGCTTTGTAATGCTTAAACTGAAATCCAATTCCCTTTCTACCTACCTCCCTTTCTTGAAAACTTTTCATTCCATTAGAATACAAAATCTCCGTTCTCTTCTCCAGTACCATGCTTTTGTAATCACCACTGCCTACTCCAACAACATTTTTGTTGCCTCTAAGCTTATTTCTCTCTATGCTTCTTTCAATAGATCTCATTTTGCCACTCAAGTCTTCAATTCACTTCCCACTAAAGATACATTTCTTTGGAATTCAATCATCAAATGTCACTTCTCTAATGCTCTTTTCCATCAAGCCTTACGTTTCTTTCTTGGAATGCGATTGTCTGCTACTCCGGTCAATGATTTTACCATCCCAATGGTTGTCTCTGCCTGTGCCGAATTGAACTGGGGATGTTATGGGACCTATGTACATGGCTTGGCTTTGAAACACGCCCTTTTCCGCAACAATTCTGTTGTTGGTTCTAGTTTGGTGTACATGTATGCTAAGTGTGGTTGTATGGAGGACGCACACACTGTGTTTGATGATATTTCAGTGAAAGATGTGGTAACCTGGACTGCTCTTGTTGTTGGGTATGTGCAGAACGGGATGAGTGAGAAAGGTTTGAAGTATCTTTTTGAGATGATTAAAACTGGTCGAGATGGTGAAAAGCCCAATTTTAGGACAATTGAAGGTGGGTTCCAAGCTTGTGGGAATTTAGGTGCTTTGAGTGAAGGAAGGTGTTTGCATGGTTTTGTAGTGAAAACCGGACTTGGGACTTGCCAAGTTGTTCAGTCTTCAATTTTGGGGGTTTATTCTAAGTGGGGTGATATCAAAGAAGCTTATTTTTCATTTTCTGAAGTAGTTGGAAAAGATCTTTTCTCATGGACATCGATTATTGGTGTATTTGCAAGATATGGTTTCATGAAAGAATGCTTGAATGTATTTTGGGAAATGCAGGTGAGTGGAATGAATCCGGATGGAATTGTTATAAGTTGCATGTTTTTGGGTTTTAGGAATTCTATGTGCGTCCCTGAAGGAAAGGCCTTTCATGGATTATTTTTGAGAAGGAATTATGTATTAGATCAAATGGTGCATAATGCTGTATTATTAATGTACTGCAAGTTTGGACTTGTAGCTTACGCTGAGAAGCTTTTTGAAACAGGCTGCAAGTGGAACGAGGAGTCTTGGAATACTATGGTTATTGGCTATTTTAAGGTGGGGATGGAAGCCAAGTGTATACAACTATTTAGGGAGATGCAACATCTGGGCATTAAATTTGAATTAAAGGCCTTAGTGTCTGTTATATGTTCCTGTTCCCAGTTAGGAGCTACCTATCTAGGCCAGTCACTTCATTGCTATATGGTTAAAAATCATATGGATGAGAACATCTCGGTCCTCAATTCGCTCATAGATATGTATGGGAAGAATTGTAATTTTACCATTGCACGGAGATTATTTTGTAGCACACAAAAGGATATTGTCACGTGGAACACTTTGATCTCAGCATATACTGATAATGGGCAGTCTGCTGAGGCTATTGACTTGTTTGATTTAATGGTATCAGAAAACTTGAAGCCTAACACGGCAACATTGGTATCCGTTGTTTCGGCTTGTTCTCACCTTGCATCTCTGGAGAAAGGGGAAAAAGTTCACCAATATATTAAGGAAAGGGGGCTTGAGTTGAATCTACCTCTAGCTACTGCATTGATTGACATGTATGCAAAATGTGGACAACTTGAGACATCAAGAGAATTGTTCATTTCAATGAAGGAAAGGGATGTGATTTCTTGGAATGTGATGATATCAAGTTATGGAGCTCATGGAGATGCAGAATCAGCACTTGAGATTTTTGAACAAATGGAAATGTCAAATGTTAAACCAAATGCACTTACATTTCTTGCTGTTCTTTTAGCCTGTACTCATGCGGGCCTTGTTGAAGAAGGGAAGTATGTGTTTAGTAGAATGCAATATTATGATGTGAAACCCAATTTGAAGCACTATGCTTGTATGGTGGATCTTTTGGGCAGGTCAGGTAATTTGCAGGAAGCTGAAGCACTAGTTCTTTCAATGCCTATCCGACCTGATGGAGGTGTGTTGGGAGCTCTGTTAAGTGCTTGTAAAATTCATAATGAAATTGAGATGGGAATAAGGATGGCAAAGCTTGCAATTAAATCTGATCCCGACAATGATGGCTACTATATAGTGATGTCCAACATGTATAGCTCTATTGGAAAGTGGGCTGAGGCAGAAAGGATAAGGAAAATGATGAAGGAACGGGGTGTTGGAAAGAGAGCCGGTTGGAGTGCAGTTTTGGAAGCAAAATCATAGTGAAAAGAAATAGAGAATGTCTCTGAAAAATAAAAAATAAAATTGATCAATTCTTCTGACCGCTGCCTCTGAGGTGAATTTATTATTTCGATTCTATTTGAACAATCATATAAATTCTTAGCAATTGGTATTTTATAATCATTAAATTTTGGGGATTTGCAGTGATGAGCAATGCAGAGATTTCTTCTTCTTTCCAGAAGAAGAAAAGGTTTATATAATGACTTATTTGTGCCTGCTTCACTTCTTTTTTAATGTTTCCCATCAGTTCATTTCCACGCTCATTCCCACCAAGGTAAATCAAACCCATTGGACTAAGCTTTCTGCAGTTCTGCTTATATTAGTTTTCTTATGTCAATTATGCTAATTGTTAATTACTTTTGAATCTTCTGTTATTTGAGCTTGGTTTATCAGTTCTTCCCTTTTCTTTTGTGCTTGTAGATAGCTTAAAGACTCTGCATGATAAAACATGTGGGCGGCAAGCTGAGCCAAAACGGATGATAGGGTATCTTCCTGGAGCTAATTGCATCTGACAGGCTTAGTCTGGATGAAAGGTCTGTGAAGGATATGCCAAAGAGTGATAGGTTATTGCATGATGCCCTGCTAGGCTTTGATGAGTTAAAAAACAAAGCAATTAATCCTAGGGGAAAGCCTGCAATTCACCAAGCTGGAGGCATCATGCGATGAGTGGAGGCTATGGGGGTGGAATAAAATTTTGCTTCTGCCTCCAAGCGAGCTAAGGTCTTGGCTGCCAAGGGGCACCTAAGATTTGGACAAAGACGTGGACATGTACCTTCGCAATCCATGCTCAGCTGCAGGGAAATTTGAGATCATAGAACTTTCTGAAGCAACTTTTGTATTCACTGTTGAAATAGCAAATTTTGAGCACCATTTCTCCAACTTGAAGGATTTTGAGCTACTTTGTTATTTGTTTTATCCAACTGACTCATGGGTGCTACTTGGGAATTTACTGCTAAAAGTATAGAATAGGCTCAGAAGTTCACTGTTAAAGAGCCTACATGGGTATGTTAAATTTTCTCAGCCAGTATTCCTCTGAGTTCTATTGTGCAGTGAGTCATGTGCAAGTATATGTAGTTGATGCAGTTGAGCACATGCTTGAAGATTTGATCTCTATTCAAGATAAACTTCTTGGATCAGAGGCATCAACTGACGAGCCAAAGCAATTCCTTCACAGGTGACAGCCTCAAATTGATGGTCTGCATGAAAATCTTGATAAGCAAGTTGACATAAGATGCTGTTCCAGATGACTCTACCATGATACGTGATGTTTCTGTTAAGGACAAAGGTGACCATTCTGGAATTTGTGGCAGCATCCTGTAGGAAGAGTTGCAGGGCATTCTGTTTTTAAGATCCTGATGCAGAAGGTGCGATCACTGGCTTCAAATTTTTCTGTCCTAGGGCAATATCTGGAAGAGTTGAACTCAAAATATCAGTACGTTTTCACAAGATTTTGAGAAGTAAATTGCCGAGAAGAATGCACTTATAGAAAAGATGATTTTAGATTTTAATGAATCTCGGTGATAAGGATTTATTGTATGTGAATTTTCAATTTCATTATTGTTTACTTTTGTGGTTTGAATAATTAGTATCTGTTTTCTTATAATTTAACTCGATGTTGTCATTGCAGGCAAAAGATGTTCAAAATGTTCTGTCTTGGAAACTGCTTGTTTCATTGCAAATGGATATTTTAACGAGAGAAAAATGCGTTTCTCAGGTAGAGACAATTTTTTAACATTTTTGTACACAGTTGCATCATGTTTAGCTCCTTTAACAAATTACTGCTAGATATTTAGTTAACTTAGCGTACACAATGGACATTGCAATTCGTTAAGTAAGAAGATTTTCAGTGGTTTCACGTCTGACTCAGATGATGGCACTGCAAGGTTCATGAATCTTAGGGTTACATCTGCCACATTGTACTACTTTCATTTCATTTTAATGGAGACACATATAGACCTACTCACACAAACATATGTATGTATTTATGTATGTGCATATGCAATTCGGCAAGTACAAAGATTGTCAGTAGTTTCATATTTGGCTATGATAATAGCTCAGATAGATTCATGGATCTTAGGGTTACATTTATGTTAAACTAGTTTTCTTATATTCTAACTGTAGGTCCTCTTCACATTGACTTACGTGAAAGGATTAGGAAATTAAAGATTACGAGTAATTAACAAGATTTTATTATTTAAAAGAAAACTTTCTTCTTAATAAATGTCTTCGATTTCTTTAAATTATAAGATAACAAATTTTTTCTTTGTATTTTGATTTCTGTCCTTACAACATAATAACCATTTAACGATAAAGATGAGTTAGATATGAATTTTTGAGTACTAAAATAATGGTATGATTTAAATTTGTCTTGAAATATTGGTTAGCCTCCACTGTCGTTTTCAAGCTTTGATGTAAGAAGAAATTATTGATAAGGCTCCATATTGCATGCTTTGACCCATCATGATACTCCATATTCCTCCCACTAGCTATAAATATAAATTATAATTTGTTAGGTTCATTACTTACATTTGATAAGAATAATGGCACGTGTACAATTTATTTACAATCAATCTTTTTCATAATATGAGTTGACAAAATATTAATGGATGGATAAAATATAAAAAATAAATGAAGGATGTTAAATTACATGACATGATAGTTATCCAATAACTAATATTTTGTCAACTTAGTTTGTGAAAAAAAAAAATTGTAAATGAGTTGTAAGTATAATATTATCCATTTTTGTGACGGTTGATGGGGCTTGTTGTGGCATTGGATTGCGAGTATAAAATTCCAAAAAGACAATCTAATCATAAAATTCCGTCGAAGTGCACAAATATCCGTGAGTTTCCTAAGGCTAGTAATAGCTGAACTTGGATTGGCTTAAATTTACCCACCCCACAAAGACCTTCCAAGCACCTCGTTACTGCAAAACAAATTAGTATTGCAGGTCACCAATCATATTCTGGTTAACTTTTTATGGATTGAAGCTTTTCAACCACGCTTGTTTATCAGGAATAATGTAAGATCAAAAAGGTGATTTCAATTTCACATAAACCTGCTAGCTGCTGGTGCACACATTGTTATTCTCAGAGTTAATAATAACCTAGTGGAGACTTCTTTATAATCTTGGAATGGATTGGAATCTTTAGTTCCACTTGAGTAATTGATTGTCTTTTTAAATGATTTTTTTTAAAGGATTATGAGAGATGACTTCGAATTAGTAATTGAAGTTTCTATTAATGCCATTATTATTTACTGATATATAAGAATCCACTAATACTCATGTAAGAAAAAACTATTATCTGTGGCTCTCAAATTTGAAGAAATTCGATGTCAAATCAGAAGACCTTGCATCTCAGCGCATATGTGACTGAGTACGTCACTCCTGAAGCAGAGAGCCTTGCGCCGCAGCATAGGTAAGGTTGCGCCGCGGCATAGGTAAGGTTAAAGGCAATGACACTTTTCTTGTAGCAGAAAGCTTTGTGCCGCAGTGCATGAGATGTTGAGTTGTGACGCAAGTTCGCGAACTGGGTTGTGTAAATGGTGTCCTATTCTATTTTGGAGAGACTTTTGGGAGACTTTTGAGCATTCTCTTGAGCATTTGAGCATTCTCTTGTAGGGTTTCTAGAGAAATGAAAATACACCAAAAAAGAAAGTGTAGATCTCATATGAAAGAGAGTTAAAAAACCTTGTATTCTGTTTTCATTACAGTGAAAATTATTCTGCAGCCTTTCCAATGGCTGTAGGATCATAGTAAGCCGAATCACATAAATTTTGGTGTTTTTCTTTGAGGTTGCCTACTTGATTGTGTTCCATTTAGATTTTTTCTTTATTGTGTTGCTTTGTTTATTGTTTGATTCTTGGGTGAAATTGGTTGATAAAGATCCTTAATTCACAACAAAAACCGTGTGGGTTATGAAATTCCAAAATAATTGGCCTTAAAATTACTAAAATATCTATAAAAATCCAAGTTAACCTCAACAAATTAACGTCATGATGAATTGAAGTTAATTCTGAAACGTGGGATTCTTTTTTAGAATTAGGGTAAACCTCAAGGTCATGGATAAGATATTCTCAATGTGAAAATAATTCATTGAGCTTACAAGAATGTACATGTTATTAAAGAGAAAACCAACATTACAAGAATTTTTTAAATATTTGACATATAATTTTTTCGTATTTGATGGTTTTTTAAAAAGCAGCCAGATATATCATTCATGAAAAAGTCAGACTCATTTTCTTGTCGTATTTGACTGTGAATGACTTTAACAAAACTACATATTTACTATTTGTTTATTTATTAGGAAAAATTGAAAAAATGGACACAATTAGGGGTCCTTATTGAAATTTGGACATATCCTGAAAAATTTTCATGTCATAGACACTTTGTAGACAAAAAGACTAAAATACCCTTATATATTCAATTTTTTCCAAAATCTTATTTCCCTTTTCAGACAAAAATTACCAAAACTCCACGACAACGCTCGAAACGCAAACCGACACGAGCATCGGTTGAGGATAGAGGCAAGACGACGCAGAGAGAAGCACCCATCGACACTAAGGTATGTTTATTTGTCGGTTTTTTTGTAGTTTTAGTGATTTATTTGGCTGTTTTCTATTTTGTTAGATTTGATTTGGTTTTTAGGGAATCTTAATTAGGGATTTGAGTTTCTGTCGGATTTGTGAACTTATTCTGTGTTTTTAAGGATAAATCTAGTGTTATTATGTGATTTTTGTGTGGTTGATGTGTATGAAAACTATAAAAACCGACTGATTTCGTTGCGAGTTAGACGATGACGAGTGTCAGATTTTTCTCGATACCACTCGACACTCAACACTTACATGTCGAGTCGTGTCGGATTCGCAACCGACACTCGATATCAGTCTATTTTCGAAGATATCGAGTGTCGAATGAATAATCCGACACTCGACACTAGCTTTCATCTGACATTTCGAGTATCGAATACGTGGAAACCGACATATCAACGTCTCGAACCATCTATCTAACACTCGACATGTCGGATGAAAGGTAGTGTCGAGTGTCGGATTACGCATAATCTGACATTCGACAAAGTCGCATAGTCAGTTGGAGGAATCCGACAGGAGTTTTGTTGGCTTATCTTGTCGAGATCTATCGAGCTTGTTGAGTTTCGTCGAGTTTCGTCGATCGTTTTGGCAGGTTGCTTGTTTGAGCTTTGTTTTTTTTTTTTTTTTTACCTTTTTGCTTCATATTTAACTATAACAGCCTTGTATTTGCAGGTTGAAGCAAATGGCAAGTGAATTTGGACTGTCCTTCACCCTGAAGACACTATATAATGAGCACTACCATGCGGTGATCATTGAATGGGTTCGCGCGAACTTGAGTGCGAGGCAAAAAGACATGTTTCGTGATACATGTTTTGAGTTTATCCTAGACATTCGGGAGCTGTCCTTTCCATCTCAGTTGGTGCGCAATATACTTCTATGGGAGGTTAACATTGTGGGGTACGATGAAGAGATGTGGTTCCTTATTGAAGGTAAAAATATGGTTTTGAAGTACAATGTAGTTAAAAAATCTTATTTATGAGCATCTGCTATTTGTAGTTATTTTTTTATTACCATTATTGTCTTCTTATGTTTTTTTTCCTTCTTTGTAGGAAGACTGATTCGTTTTTCTGCCCACGAGTTTGGTTTGGTTATCGGATTGAGATTTGCTTTCACGGTGCCACTAATACCGACTGTGTTGAATCTGTGCCCTTTGTTGGACATGTACTTCGAGGGCGAGGACATAGAGCTCAGGGATTTCTATGGGAGACTTCAGAATTTGAATGTGTCTCGTATGCCAGACGAGGATGTTGTGAAGCTGGCATTGTACTACGTGCTAGAGCATTATTTTTTGGCACGGGATCGACGCCGACTTGTCTCCCGTGTGTGGTTGAATTTTGTCAACACACTGGATAATTTTAATAATTATCCATGGGGTTCGGTGACTTTTGATAAGACACTTAAAGGAATAAAAAACGCATTGGACGGGAGGTTACAAAAATATAAGAAGCGAACCCAAGCAAAGACGAAGCAGGTAGAGAAATATAACTTAGAAGGGTGCCCCTGCGCTATTCAGGTACATACTGCAAAATATGTGTGTTGACATGTTTATTATTTTCTTTGGCGTACAAATTTAAATATATAGTGTCACTAAATAACCCTTATGTTATGAAGGTTTGGTTGTACGAGGCCGTACCGTACATTGGCGAGACTTTTGGGCGAGTGGGTAAGGACTGTGAGGGGACGATACCGCGCTTGTTGAAGTGGGAGACAAAGAAGACCCTGTCAGAGCACATCGTCAAACATGATGTCCTGCGGGTTAGGAGGCTGGTATGTATGGTTCCGCTGTCTTATGAACTTTTCTTGTTTTTGGTCACACCGAATCATTGTTTAATATGATTGATTATTTGTTTACGCAGGCTCGTCCACTCGTCCTTTTGGAGCCATATGAGGCGGAGCAGAGGACACATTGGTATGTTCGGCTCGCTGAAGTAGTTGACATCCAGAGAGGTGCACATGTGGCCTAGGCGACATCTATGAATGCTCCATTATTGCCCATTGAGAGGATTGAGCCACTTCCGACAGAGGATCCATCTGCTCCACCTCCTGCTAGTCAGAATTTCCATGTTAGACCTGATGTGGGGATAGCCAGAGACACAGTCAGTCCTACAGGTGATCTTCGTATGCGGTCTTCATCGCCTGCTTCCTCCGTTTGTCCTACACGTCCAGCATACGAGAGTCACATGTTAGCCCTAACGCTACATGATAATTTTGATGATAACAATACACATTGATTCATTGAGGTATTACTAATATGTTTATTTATGTGCAAGAATAAGATCATTGAAATAATTGTAAAATCAAGAAGAGGCTTTTTAAAATGAAGTGTTGAAGCTATGGAGAAGACTACATGTCAAAGGCACCAAAGTTTAAGAACAAGGTTTGACTCAAGGAATGTGATACATGAGCAATGTTCAATCAATTGATCATATATTTCTCTATAAATTTCCAAATGACGTGTTTCTTGAGCCTTTGGAAAGCTCACTGAATTTATAACATTTTATATGTTTTAAAGAAATTCAAATTTCAAGTGCAAGGTTGTTCAAATTAATATGTAAGTTAAAAGTTAAATAGAAGTAGCTGACATAAGCACCGAATATTATTTTGGTTATCTTGAGCTAGAGTTATTCAAATGACTTGATTCTTATGGCATTGAAAAGATGATTTAATGAAGCACATTTCATATTTTTTTTGAAGAAATTCAAATTTCAAATGGAAGGCTGACATAATTGACATGAACGTCGATGGACTGACACAAGGAAGAAAAATCAACTCACATGAGCACCGAATGGTCTTTTATCCATATCTTGAGCTATAGATATCCAAATGAATTGATTCTTATGGCATTGGAAAGATAATTTAATGAATCACATTTCATGTTTTTTGAAGAAATTCAAATTTCAAATGGAAGGCTAACATAATTGACATGAAAGTCGGTGGACTGACACAAGGAAGAAAAATCAAGTCACATGAGCACCGAATGGTATTTTGTCCATATCTTAAGCTAGAGATATCCAAATGACTTGATTCTTGATGCGTTGAAATGCTTATTCAATTATACAGATCTTTTATGTTTTGCAAATTTTCAAATTTTAAACGGAACATTAACAAAAATAGCAGACAAGATTTTGGTTTTTATGGTGGGTAGAAAATTTAGAGTTGGTGTCTTCACTTGATTACGTTCATCCCATTTGCCTATAAAAGGAGCCCTTCTCCCAGGTATTCAACAAGACAAGATTTCATCAAGCCACAAATAAGAGAAATATCAAGTTTAGAGAGCTTTTATATTCTTTATCTACTTTTTGAAGAGAGTTGTATTTTATTATAAACAATTATCTTTGTTCTTGTATTGTGGTAAGAGTGAGATCTTCTTGTAAAGGATAATAGTTATCCTTGAGAGAACTCTTAGTGTGGTGTTATCAAGAGTTGAAGGAAGAAGCCTTGGTGAGGTTGTTCATCAAGAAGAACTCTTGGTGTGGTGTTATCAAGCGTTGAAGAAAGTTGCCTTGGTGAGGTTGTTCATCAAGAAGAACTCTTGGTGTGGTGTTATCAAGGGTTGAAGGAAATTGCCTTGGTGAGGTTGTTCATCAAGAAGAACTCTTGGTGTGGTGTTATCAAGGGTTGAAGGAAGAAGCCTTGGTAAGGTTGTTCATCAATAAGAACTCTTGGTGTGGTATTATCAAGGGTTGAAGGAAAAAGTCTTGGTGAAGTTGTTCATCAAGCAAGTTATAAAGATTTCTACAACTTAGTGGAAAGCCTAGCTTGTGGAGCTAGGAGCTCGTGGACATAGGCAAGGTTTGCCGAACCACGTAAATTGAGTTTGCACTCTCTCTATCCCTATCCTCTTTATATTTACTTGCACTTGTGATTGTTCTTTATTGCTATTCTCTTGATTGCATTCTATTTTCATCTTGTTAAATAATTTTGATCTTTCAAGAAAAGTTTTCTAAATCTGTTTTGATAAATAAAAACCCAATTTACCCCCCCTCTTGGGTTGCCATACCTGGGTCAACATCACGATCACGAGGATCCATCTGGAACTCATGCCGCTGGACATAGGCCCCTCTATAGGCCTGACGTGGGGGTAGACATGGACACAGTCACTACCTCTATCAGTCCTGCGTCGGAGATGTTCGACAGCTATGGAGCGACAGGCGATTCAATTCCTTTGTCGGGTCGTGCGACCACCTACTGTGACATTCCCCTCCTGTACATGATGTTCCTCCAAGCTTGCAGTTATGTAATGAGAATTTAAATTCGTATTCTTATCCGTTTACATTTGCTGCTCCGTTGGTTTATGAAGGCTCTCATTAATAATGACATACAGGCGCAGCTGGTCCATGATGAGTTTCAGAGCACAGTTCTGCGTGAGCTTGCATTATTACGGGCGGAGAATAAGGAATTGCGGGAGGAGATAGTTCTTCTACGTAAGGCTGTTGTACGACTAGGTGGCCACTTCGGATACGCTGACACGGTACGCTGCAAAACGGATTATGTGATTTCTACGCTTAACCTGACGTTAAGGTTTGCTTTAATACAAGATTCAGATGGAGATTCGGATGGAGGTTCGGGCGATGACGGTGAAGGTCAGCAGCCAACTGAACCTGATCCCGTGGACACGAGTGTTTGTGCCACCGTATTCCTCCCACGTGCTTCGTTTCGTGCCGAGGTCGCCAGCTACTTTCGAGAAAGCATAAGCGAAGCCCCTTTGTCAGTCCACCGGGTAGAAAGAGGGCGAGGGTTGAGCCACAGCAGAAAGCCCCAGACGATCAGCATGTACAATCAGAGGCCCTGATTGTTCAGCCTGCAGAGAGACCAGATAAGCGGCCCACGAGGATACAGATAGCGGTCTCGTCGTGTGGACTTGAGTTCCACTATTTTACCCACGTGCCCCCCTAGCAGATGCTGATATTGATGCGTTCGATGCATGGTGGGGGGCGTGGAGGGTGATATTGATTTGGGCATCTGCAACGCTAATCGTCAGTTCTTCAAGACGCTGCTGAGGCCGTCAAAGTGGCTTGCATCTGAGGCAGTTTAAGTTCTTCTCATGGTGTCCAATTTTGCAATCTACATTTGGAATTATTATTGATAACTATTACTGTATTCAGCACATGGATAGCTACTTGTGGATGCTACACTGTAGAGCTCGTGCTATGGCCGCACGTAGGGTCCAGAGGTCTGCTTTCCTGGACACCACATTCTAGGTACGTATTTCATAAACATATGAATTTGTAGTTAATTTTTGACTCCTTCAATGCCCTAACCGAACTCACGAACTTGCATTTGAAAGTGAAGTCATTGTAGAACAGTATTCGGACAGACTGGACGACATTAACTGGGGTAACGAGGCCGATATGGTCTAGTTTGTCTTCGGAGAGATGCCCCTCGTTGGAAGACCATGGGTCGATGTGGACAAGGTGAGTACATTTATATTGAAAGAGTTAGTATGTGTCCTCTTATTTGAAATGTTGTGATCGATTTTCGTGGTGTCAATTTCCTTTTCAGCTCTATGTCCCTGTTAACATCGGCGGCGATCATTGGGTGACAGCCGAGGTGGATTTCAATCGATGACACGTTGTCATATATGACTCATGTGTTAGGCATAGTTTCACAGACACAGTCAGAGAGACAGTCCGGTGCCTGGCTGAACTGATACCTCGTATGGTGTCAATGGATGTTAACGGTCGTCCTGACAACCCCACAACCCCATGTGACATTATGCGCATCGAGGATGAGATCGAGGTGCCACAACAGGAAGCTGGGAGAGGAGCATGCGGCGTGTACTGTTTGAAGTACATCGAGTTCTTAGCGGGCGGTGTTCCACTGATAGCCATTAAGGCGTTCACAGGCGAATGCCAGTGGGAGAGAATGGTGGTACAGCTTTGGGTTAATCGTGATCATCCACAGGCAGAAGAGGCCGCCACGACCGTCACTGCGCTTGTAGAGGTTGGGGCTTTCATAGCGCCTGCAGATGTTATAGCTGTCGATGTTGCAGCCACCACAAGGACTGCTAATGTTGTGTCAGCGGATCTTCCCACTACCATTGCACATGCCGGCGTTGATTCAGCGGAGGTTGAGCAGCAGCCTAGCACGACTGTACCATGATTTCATGTCATGTATATATTATGTATAGTTACACATTTTTTTGGGTAGATAGTTTATGGATATGTACATAATATTGTATAGTGATATTTTTTGTATAGTCGCACATCTTTTTCATGTATAGTGGTACGAAAACTTGTAAATACATTAATGAAAAAGCATATAAATTCGTGTTTGATACATTAATGTTACATACATTGACGAAACACATAAATAAATGTTTCATACATGAATGTTTTATACAATGACAAAATCACATATATGAAAGTTATTAATTTGAATAAGCCACAAATTGGAATAAAATAAATAAACTACGTCGCTTTAAGCAAACAAATAATATTACATAGACAAAATAACTCCTTGCCTGCATTTGGTAGACATCATCCCCTGTCATGAAGTGGAACTGGATTTTGGCAAGTTTGACGATTGTGCTCGAAACTTCCACATCGCCCGCAAGTTCGAAACGAGCTGGACTCACCGACGGAAGGGATTCGATTCATCCGAGGACGACCGACTGGTCTCCTTATGACTGACGGTAGAACCACTCTTCTGCGAACCTCCTCAAGAACCACCCAATCCTCACTAACTCTAATAGGAACAACTGGCAGAGCATATGCATGTAGTAATGTTTCAGTCGTATACCAATGGGCACTATAATCATGGACGTCAGTAGATTCATACTTCTGCAAACAGCTAATACATGTGCACACGAAAGTTGGTCAAGATCAAACACCCGGCACGTGCATGTACGAGCGTGCATGTCAACGATGCTAACACGGTCGTTGCCTCTAACCTCACACATAGTACGAGAGATACCACTAACCCTCATACGTTCTCCCTCTTTTAAACGCTCCTCCATCAACTTGTTAGCCCACGGCGAGAGATGTAATTCCGAGTTAGCAAATAACTGTCGACGCTCATAGAACCATTGCTACAAGTTGGCTCGGTAATAATCTGCTAACAATGTTATCGGGAGGAATCGATGGTATCGCAAGCAGCTGTTCATCGACTCAGTTATATTTGTTATCATGATATTATACCATCGACCATGAAACTGTGAACGTGCCCATTTCTTGACTCCAATCTCTCGAAGATAAGTTGTAGCTGCTGGCATATATGATTCAATTTATCGCATATGATAGTTGAAATTAGCACAGTGATATGTCCTTGCAGCTCGGTAGTATATCTCTAACAATGTCTTGTCCTTGAAAGTTGCCTTTAAGTTACCCTTTAGATGATGAGTGCACAATCCATGCAGTGCATGAGGGAAAACTGCTATAATAGCTCGTTCAATGCTACGATGACGATCAGAAATGAAAACAAGATCTCAGACATTTTGTACAACATGATCACTAGGGTTGGCAATGGGGCGGGGCAGGACAAAATATAAATGAGCGGATCCAGACCCGCCCCAATCTATTGACAAGTACACAATTAAGCCCATTTTTTAACATGTTTGAAGACAATATATCTTCAAACTAAAATCATGCATACACACAAGTAGGGATGTCAATTCACTTGCCATTTGCTTCAACCTACAAATACAAGGCCGTTATAGTTAAATATGATGTAAAAAGGTACAAAAACAAAGTTAAAACAAGCAACCTGCCAAAACGCTCGACATAACTCGACAAAACTCGACGCGCTCGATAGAGCTCGACATGACTCGACATGTAAGTGTTGAGTGTCGGATGCATCATCCGACACTCGATGTCTTCAAAAATAGACTGATATCGAGTATCGGTTGTGAATCTCGACACGACTCGACATGTAAGTGTCGAGTGTCGGATGACTCGATAGAGCTCGACACGACTCGACATGCAAGTGTCGAGTGTCGGATGATGCATCCGACACTCAATGTCTTCGAAAATAGACTGATATCGAGTGTCGGTTGTGAATCTCGACACAAACTATCATCCGACACTCGACACTTACATGTCGAGTGACATCCGACACTCGACACTTACATGTCGAGTCGTGTCGAGCGTTTTGGTAGGTTGCTTGTTTTAGCTTTGTTTTTTTTTTTTACTTTCTTGTATCATATTTAACTATAATAGCCTTGTATGGCATGGGTAATTTTGACATCCCTAGATTGGTATGTTTTTATTGTCGTGAGTTGTTTACCTTGATGTGTTTATTATTATTGTCGCCATGTACTTGTTGATTTTGTTTGTTGATGACTTGGTATTGTTTGTTGAATATAGTTTACTTGAAAATTTTAGATTTTGAATGGAATGATAGTTTTTTAGTAGTTGATTCTTGTGCCGGTAACCAACACAGTAACAAGTAAATAAAAATAATGTCAACACTTTAACGAAACCAAACCAACAAGTTGATAGCACACAAGATCTACTTCCTATATGTAACACTCCAACGAAACAACCTCATAAAGATGTCATTGAACTTCCTCCTTCATCATCCAATGTTTCCTCTCCAACCACCTCTTCTTGATGAATTACACCTAGAAACATATAATAACCAAATTAATAACTAAATAAGGAAATTCAATAAAAGTAATAATAATCAATAAAATAAACATAGTATATTGAAATGGGGAATCGAGAATTATATGGCTTAGGAGATGTAATTTTATTTATATAGTCTAGTAAAATTACATGATATTGTAAAATATTATAATTTATCATAATCACCCCTAAAAATTACTTGTAAGTTCAAATACTTTTTTTTTTCATTTACATCCTAATACTGTGCGGGACGGAGCGGGTCAAACGGGGCTGGAGGGTGGACCCGGGCCTGGACCCGCCCCGAACGGGTCAAAACATATTTAGAGACCCAAACCCATCCCTAAAACACAGGTCACACCGGGGCCCCGGACCCGACGGGTCATTTTGCCATCCCTAATGATCACGCAACTATCTCATGAACCAGTTTCACGAGTCATCATTTTCAGAATGCCCAACTCCAAATGCCAAGGGATATATTTGTTTATTTTCATCCATACAAGAAGTGAAAAACATTGTACCTCTATATTTTCCTTTCAAAAAAGAACTATCAACTGCGATAACTGGCCTAATTGATGATGCAAATCCAGCAATAGAGGCCCCCATACTCATGAAAAAGCATCTAAAATGGTTGTTGTCATCGGTTTCTAAAGAAGTTTTGGTCCCCGGGTTTGCTTCTCAATCATGTACATGTACTGGGGGAGTAGTGTGAATGATTCCTCATGCGATCTGTGAAGCTCTTACAAAGTTGCCTCCTTGGCCCTCCATGCCTTGTTGTATGTGATATTAATACCCAATGACTCCTGAACATCAGACATGATATCATTTGGACGATATATTCTCGATGCCTCAACAAATTTGCTCTTAATATGTTTGTTAATGACATGTGCAGTTACCTGTTTGTGATTTGGGTGAAGTCCGGCTCCGGAGCAGGTGTGATGGTTCTTATACTTTTTCATTTGGAAGAAATGTGAATCAGCTACTTTTATGGCATGTAAACGCCATTTACAAGATTTAGCACGGTAGACAACCTCAAACCTTATTGCATTGGAGTTCCTCACCTTGAATTGAAAGTTCCGTCTTAGTGCCAAATTCGATAACTTCTCTCGAAGCTCTGTTTTGCTGTTAAACATCTGCCCAACCCCAACCTCAATCTCGTCAACTACAAACGATGAAGCATCATCGCCGTCTGTGGATGATGAATGCACAATAGGCGGCATATACCTGAATGTGTTAGCCCGACGATTGTCATTCTCAGAGCCCAAATTAGCTTCTTCATGTCTAGGATTTGCATCCATTCTCAGCTCATTATTCGACACCGAATCTTGCTGATGTCCGTATAATGGAGGAGTAGGTGCGGAGTGAATTGGAGAAGGAACGGTAAACAACACATCCTGGTTCACATCATTCAATATCTCCGTTTGTTCATCATTATCAAAATATGAACCGTCTACATCCTGGCCATCAACAATAAAATCATCCAAACCCTCAACATCATTCTCATTATGAATAGTGCAATCGTCATTGTCATCGTCAACATGCTCACTAACATCATCACTACTATTATCATTATTTTTGTAATCTTCATCACCACCATCGTCATCATTAACATCATCACTAGCATTACTAAAATCAATATTACCTAAACTCTCAAACTCTCTAATGCTATCAAGATGACGTACCAATCTCGATGGCATCGACGGGGGCACCCCTTCTTCATTTTCAACTAAGATCCCAACTGACTCATGCCCTGCATGCCCTGAATACTACTCAAACTCAATGCCAACGTCATCATTCAATTGTGGTTATGCACAAACAGGAGTGGACTCACTTAATTGGTTGCTTCCATTTGCTGAGCGAAACATAGAGGGATGAGAAGATCTTTATCGCCTACGTACTGCATCAGATCCTGACCTCTGTCTTTGCTTCTCCCTATCTTTAACTTTGACAATTAACGGTGTATATGACTGTTGGTCCTCTAAACAATGTTGTATAAAGAAACAAACATTGTTGTCAGTCTCAATAGGAGTCGGCATTGGCGGAAGACCCTTAAAAGCAAATTGAACCTCTAAACTTATGTTATGCCTACGAAGATCCCAACCCATTTTAGTACTAATACAGTCAACCAACTTATTATAGGTAGCAGACCTACGAATTATCAATGGCTTTGCCCTCCCACTGTTTTATAAATAACCAGCATTCTCTTGCATAGTCTAAGAACCATTGTATAGAATAAGTATGCGTAAAGTTTCCATTTCCTGCATGATAAAGATATATCATATAAGTCCGTGGATAATAAATCGTTACAAAATTACTTAGCAAAGCCACAAAAATGCCATTTCTGCCTAATCGCTCGATGCAACTGACGATAAACGTGTGACACTCGACACTCGACAATAAACTCGACGCACGACGACTGACGCTTGATTACCTCGACACATATACTCAAACACGAACTCGACGAAATTGGCATCTGAAACTCGTCACATTCGGCACTCCACTCGACGCACTAACACGACACTCGATCTTAGACTCGACACAACCCCTAGACACTCGACATGACCATCCGACTTGTCGAGAATCGATTCGACATAGCCCCTTGACACTCGATGACGCTCAACAAATCTCGTTTTCTTCCCCCGTCGACTGTGAGACCAGATTCTCTCATAACGATTGTCAATTTCGAGCAAATTTTGACAAAAATGGCACTATCTCTAACCTTAGTTCACATACATATCCTTATTTTAAGCTACATAATACGGTTGATAGTTACCAAAATGATAAATAGTAAAAATATTACAGCCTAATGAAATTTTCATGCCATTTAGAGAGAGATTAAGGAAAGTTGTTCTTACCTTGTTTGCTCAGCTTCAGCGGTTGAAATTGTTTTGGACAATGCTGTGTATGAAGGAGTGACTGGTTTCTTTGTTTCATTTACTTACTTACTTTTTTTTTTCTAAATTCAATTACATAAGGGTAAGGATATTTCAATCTTCTTATTTACAAAGTGTCTATGGCATAAAAATTTTCAGGGTGTGTCCAAATTTCGTCGAGGGCTCCTAATTATGTCCATTTTTTCAATTTTTCCTATTTATTTCCCCTCTTTCTCTTTTTCACAATTCTTTGCCCTAGCTGCTCAAACTCTTTCTCACGCTCTCATCTCATTTGAATCTTAGGGTTTCTTTACCCTTTCTCGTCATCGTCAACAACAAGTCTCTCCAAGGTCATCGATTGCTGCTAAAAATGTCTTCCTGTTTCTTGATTCTGTTGCAATAAACATTAATCTGTTGTTTGATTTGTTACGCGAATAAAGAGTTTTTGGAGATAGCAGCCAAGTTTCGAGGAGTGTGAGTTCGGCTTTTGATTGGTGGACCTTGGCCGATAGAGGTTGAGACCAGAGTTGGACTGACAGTTAAGAAGTTGGGGTTTGTTAATTGTTTCCAGGTTTGATCGTTTTTATTTTGCTCGTTTGAGGTCGGTCAAGGCATTAGAGGACTCAATAACTTGAGTGTCAGATGAATCTGCTACCATTTCCTGTACTCTTAAATTTTTTTTAAATATGTGAGAAATTTCAATTTTTTTTATCATTCCAATTCTAGTCATTAATTAATTCGTAATTATTTGGATTATTTAATTTATGTTATGTAAATATAAAGTTAGCCCCGGAAATGCTCGTGACAAACATTAAAAATTAATGCTTTTTTGAAAACAATTTTGGTGGTTAAAGAAGTTCATGGGTTGTTTGGAAGGTTTCATAAAGGGTGGTACTAGATTAATATGGAAGGTTAGAAACATTCTCAATTATAATTATTTTTATTTTTTAAAGGGATGAAGGATCTGCACTTGTTGTAATGGCTAATAAAGATGCAACACTGAGTTCATTGGCTGCTGCTTCTGCAAAAGGCTTTTGTGGCAAGTTTTCTAATCCTCTGCTGGTTTCACCTCTTCAATTCCATCTAACAATTCCAAATGCCCAAATGTCGCTGAGTGATATTGATAAATATTGGGTGGAAGCTGCTTATAAAGCATATGAAGGTGCTGTTTTTCTCTTTCAACATATTTATTAAGATAAAATCATTCTTAGTTGAACTTATAGTTGGGATTTTATTTGGATGAGTCGTTTTTCCATTTAACTGGGTGCATAATATAGTTACGTTATATATTTTCTATACTGGTCTTCATATTGTTACACTTCAACTATTCTAATTCTGATTTTTTTTTCCATCTCAGACTCATTTTATGCACTTCAATGAACAGGTTGCAAAAAGACAAAAGTGGCATGCAAAATTGTTAAGGAGAGAATCTTGTTGCACACAGAAGTGCGTTGTCTTTGCCACTTTTAGTTAGGTAATTTGCAAGAAAGGAGCACAATGGAGGAAGAAAATTGTAGGCTAGAGGGGTAAAATTCAATCTTATGCTTCTCTTTGGGCTTCAGTTTTCAGGACACATCATTTTCTTTGTTCATATGGTCATATCTCAGTGGTTAAAGAATTTATGCATGATTTTTTGCATAAGAACACCAACCTTTTTCTTTTCTAAATATGGTTCATTTTTGATGGGTCACTAATAATTGTTTTGTGCATAGTTGAATAAAATAATGAATTTTGTCTAGAAACTAGCGAGCACTATTCTATTTTTTGCAATCTTGTTGGGTCATTAACTTTATTTTAAAGTGAATTTTTCATTAACATATAATTATAATTATTTTATTATAATTGTTTTTTCCCTTAATGCTGGACTTAGTAAAGATTAGTAATGAAGAAATAACATATATTCCTAAATTAAATAGAATCTGGTTGTTGTCTATTGCTAGAGTAGAAATCTTGACCCGTAATTGTCTTGAATTTTTAATCATTATTGTGATCGGAGATTGCAATTGGAAAATATAACCTAAGTTAAATAATCCAAATTTGTACAAAAATTAAGGCAAACTTGCTAAGCTGAAAAATCGAAAGGGTAGCTTAGGCAAAAGTTAGGGCATGAAAGAAAAGAAGAAAAAGCCTGCTGAGTTGAAAACCCAGAAAGGGTGGCTCAGACAAAAGTTAGGGCAAGCTTGCTAAGTCGAAAACCCGAAAATGACAACTTAGGAAAAAATTAAAGCATAAAAAAATGAATGAAATGAAAAATGATTGAACCCACTAAGTTGAAAACCTAAAAGGGCGGCTTAGGCAAAATTTAGGGTTAGAAGATTGTTTCGATCTTAAAGCGATCACCAGAATGTCAGGCGCATCCCTTACAGCTCAAACTCGGGGTACGTGCCTAACATTTTGGTGACCACCTTAGGCCCAAATGTTATCAAAGCAGGCAAAATTGATATGGTTGGCATGCCAATGACTGTTATAGGCCTGGATGTTACAAGCCTAGAACTAATCTAATTATTTGATATTCTTTTTTGCCTACCCAAAAATAAGTCTTTTAGACTTAAATACAATGCCAAATAACTAAAAAACTATAACAATAACTATAATGGAAGAGTGGCATGATGATTAATAACTGATATCTTAGTGGAAGATCGTGGAAGAGTGTGGGCTGTGATTGGTACCATGACTAAAACTATAACAATAACCATAATAGGAGTGGCATTGTGATTTATAACTGATATCTTAGTGGAAGATTGTGTAAGAGTGTTGGCTGTGAGTGGTGCCATGACCAGGTGGTTATAAAGAAGTGCAGTGAACTAATGGGTTTGTTACAAGTGCAACCTACTGAACTTGCGACTTGCCCTCAAGTCTCTAACAAATGAAATGAACAACTATATCATCATAGCTTCCCAAGTTGAATCCTTCAGTGGTTTGAGTGTTTCATGTTGTGGCTCCTAGGCGTCATTTGGAGGCTCAAATTTCTTATGCTCCAAAAGCGATAGTCGAAGTCTTAGACGACGATGGCCTGGATGAAAATGCTTGTCACAATTGAAACATAGTCGTTTCAAGCAATGTTCTTATTGCTCTTTTAAGCTCAATCGCTTCACCCCTTGTGATATGTTGGTAGATTTAGAAGATGAATTAGTTATACCCATTTATTTGTCGTAGGTGGTAGGGCTGATGTTTGTTGCAATTAAGATTGGCTTTGGTTAAATGTAGCTTGAAAGTAAGTTTCACGATTGATGGAGTTGGCCATTGTTTGGAAGGTTTCCTTTTGTTAACGGGCTATAGCAGAAGTTTGGGTTAGAGTGTGTAGACTTGAGAGCTTTACCCCACTGCTTATCATATCTTGAAGTCCTGAAATAAAACATCTGATCAAAAAAACTTCAAGCAACAACATACAACGATTTGCTAATTTTTCAAACTTGGCTTGATTTTCGAGGATGTAGCTCTTTGTTGTAGTTTAGAGAGAGCACCCTTTGGATCGACATCTTCAAGTGAGCCAAATCGCGAGCATAAAGCTTTACAAAATGCACTCCGAAACTGGGAATGCCACCAGTTTTAGCAAACTATTGATACCCAGGATTGACCTCTCCAAGCAAATGAGCTATTGCAATTTCTACCATATTTTCCTTTGGTACATGGTTAAGATTTTGGAATCGTTGGCACAAAAAATCCACCCTTCCAGGTCAATTCCATCAAAAGTCAAAAAATCTATTCATGTTGGCCGACCTTGATGCCCCACAAATGTAGATGGGTAAAAGCGTGGTGGATTAGGAGGGGGTGGTGGTGTTGGAAATATGGTAGAGTCGTAGAGAGGCTATTTTGGATGCTTAGAACTGCATCAGCTAGTTGAACTGCATCAGCACTAAGGTGGGCTAAATCTTTTCGGTTGGAAGCTAGTTCATCTTTGACTTCACTAGAATTGCTAGCTGTTTTTTCAAACCCAGGAAGAGGTGGGATTGCCATACTTTGATGTTAGAATGATAAGAACCAAACTTTAACTTCAATAACTAAATTAACTCTTCAAGCCTAGAACCAATCTAATTGTTAGATGTTCTTTTCTGCCTACCTAAAGGTAAGTCTTTTACACAAGTACAATGTCCAATAACTAAAAAATTGTAACAATCACTATAATGGAAAAGTAGCATGGTGATTAATAACTGATATCTTAGTGGAGGGTCTGACTATAGTCCACATGCTGTACCATACAACAAGTGCCTTTTATTGTAAACTTTGAAGCAAAAGTTGTAATTACAACTTTTGCTCCAAAGCAAATAAGGCAAAAAGGCACTTACTGTATGGTACAACAGGTGGACGGTAGCAATTCCCCTTAGTGGAGGAAAATTGTGGAAGAGTGTTGGCTCTGAGTCGTGTCAAGGGCGGCTTTAGCACAAGTGGTCGCCTAAGGCCCCATATTTAGGAAGGCTCAAATTTTGGGCATGTATTTATTAATACTTTGTAAACTTTAGGTACAAACTTTGTATAAAGACTTTGTAAGTGTAGCATTATTCTTAATAATTATTTTAAGATTTCATTTCCTTTTTAGGTTACGTACTGTAGGAAGCTAATTTTTAGGCATCTTCCTGTTATTACTCCCATTCATAATTATCCAAAAAGTAAGATTTGTTATATTATACAAATTCTATATTTGATAATGTTTACCTTAAAAATAACTTTTTTTTAAAATAAAAATTTCATATTTGATAAGTTTTACATTATAATAAATGGTTTTAACGGTCATTTTCTCTATTTTGCTAATCTTTCCAACTTCCAATAAAAAAATAAATCCTTTTCCTTTCCAAAAAAGAAAATAGTCTATTAAAATTATTAATGTTAGAACTTACTTTTGGTATTCCTTTAAACTCTAGAAAAACCTCAAAACCAATAGACATTGAATCAACAATAATCTCAACTAAAAAAATCTTGCTCTCTTCTCTATAAAGAAAATTGAGAAGAAAATTCTTCATCATCTGCTCATTTCTTACTTTTAGTATTATACAAAGGAATATTCAACTAGTCAACTAGTCAACTTTCTAGGTGCTGTTTTTCTAATTATTCTATTTTAAATTATTATTGTTCTTTTTTTTTTACAAATTTAATATATTTTTGATTTTTTTATTGATGATATATGGCTTGTTTAATCTAAAAAAAATTATGTTTGTTTATTTGTTTGTTATTTAGAATTGAAAAACATGTCAACCAAAAAATATGCATCGTGATATGAAAAACTACAAAAAAAGGACGATAATTGAAAAACTAGTTCAATCTAAAAAACGAGCTCTTGATAAATTTGTCGCAAGTAGTAAAAGAGATATAGATTTAAGTGAAGAATTAGTTATTGATCAAACATATACAAACGAATTAAAAATGATGAAGTAGTGAATGAAAAAAAAAAGGGTCATTGAAGATGATATCAATAAAAATTGTGAAATTACAATCTTAGCAAAAGAGCGTCAGAAAAATGTAAAAGAAAATGAATCTAGTGACAAAGTTGATGTAATAAATTTATTTGTTCCGAATAATATTTATGATCTATAAAGATGGGAAAATATAGATACAAAGTTAAGAGATGTTTTAGTAGAAAAAGGCCCAATTAAAGATAATGATATAACTTTCTCAAAAGATGAAAATTCTAGGCATTTCTCTACTGCATTTTATGGATTTGGCTGATGAAGGTTTAGAGAATCTTGGAGAAGTGGAATTTGCGGAAGCCAATGCTATGAAGTTTGTGATTTAAATAGCATAAATGTTGAGCTTATGTCTTTGATAATTGAATCGGATTCAACAAACATGATGAACTTAGTTAATGTTCTCTTGAAAATAAAATAAATGTCTATTTTACTTTTTTTTTTAATTTTCTTGATTATTGTTGAAATTTAAGATATGATTAAAGATAACTGAATTTTGAGCTATTTTATGTTCCACGAAGAGTTGATGTCGAATATAAGAAGGCCTAAAAATAAGAAGTTTGCCTAAGGCTTGGAATCCCATAGAGTCGGCCTGTGTGGTGTCATGACTAGGTGGTTACAAGGAAGTAGAGTAAACTTAAGGTTTTGTATAGAATTTCTAGGCTTGGATGTTTGGATTTTGATTTTGTTGGTTTGGGATTTGCTGTGATTTGAATTATGATTTTGAATATAAGTAATGTTTAATTTAATTTTTAACCATGGTTATAAATTGATGTATCGGGTTAATTGAATGTGATTACCACCACATTACCCTTACTCTTATCAAATCTAAAGGTCATTGGTCGAAGGTAAGAGGCATTTTGGGTATTCGACAACACGGGGGCATCAAAGATTCCGCCAAACCCTAGGGGCATGTTTGGTACGTGATATTGTATAGTATAGTATAGTATTATATTATATAGCATAGCATTGTATAGTATTAAAAATAATGTTATGTCAAAATTACATGGTGTTTGGTATACTCATGTATTGTATTAATTTGTACAAAAAAGTAAGAATTTTTTTTCCAAAAAATATATGCAAAGTATAAATATATTTTTAGTTTATTTATAAAATTAGTTATTTAGTAATTTATTGAACAGTTGTTAATTGTTGAAAAAATTACTTGGGGTCCAATGCCCCCACTGGATCTATTAGACAATTTGAGTTTATGATAGCATATTAGGTGCTAATTAGTTTTAGGGAGGCAGTGGATCTTTAGTGTCACCTAGTGGGGGCGGTGACTCCCTTCATTCCTTCTTTATTTTTAGAAAATAAATTTTAAAATAAATTTTATTTTATAATTTATCTATTAAATATATCTTTATTTATTTAAAAATTTAAAAAATTAGAGGGTATTGTTGGATATATATAATTTTATAAGGATAATTTTGACCTTTTTTTGTTAGTGCTATACAATGTAATGCTAATGTCATGTATTAGCTTTACATAATTTAATACAATGTTGATGCATATAAGGGTTGTACTTTGTATTAATTAATGCTATACTAAATTAGCACCAAACATATGTATTATACTATTTAATACAGTGTAATAAAATAATACTATACAGTGTCGCACACTAAACATGCCCTAGGTGGCCAGTGGAATAAAAACCCCAAAAAAACACCTGATCTCTCCCCTTCCATCGCCTCTCTTTGATTACCTGAGAGCTGCTGCGTCCACCTCCATCACCTCTACCACTCGTACACTCCTATAATCCTTCGTCTACACCAGCTCCACCACCCCAATCGCCTCCTCCTCCTCTCCCTTTTGAATCAGGTTTCTTCTCCAATCACTGCCCTCCTCTCTCTCTCTGTCTCTTTGACCTTCACTCTTTTCTAACAACTCTCGAAACAATTTTGATCTACCTGACAATCTCCTCTTCTCTAAACCTTTTGATCGTCCCCAAAGGCCGAAAGGTGTCGTTCTTGTCAATTTTTTCTTCAATTATTTGATTCATTTATGTTTAATGTGGGTGGGCTTGTGATTTACTAATCCGCACTCGTTTCCCTTAAGTTTTTTTTAAATGAAATATTAACTATATTAATTTTTTAAATAAATTTTTAACTGATTGCTTATATTTTGAATTTTTAGTGTTTGATTTTGAGAAGATTTGGGGAAATCGACGGCATATTGTATGCGACATTGAATGGGTTGTTTTTCTTGGTCGAAGAGAGGAGTTTAGTTTTGGATTTTATTAGAGTTTTGCATTTATTTTGGGTTTCATTGTTAGTGGTGTGGTTGTAGGAAGTGTTGGTGGGTTTTGGGTTCTAGATTTCGTTGGATTAATTTGCTGCTAATCAATGGTTGATAGCGCATCAATGGAGGTGTTGGTCTGGATTTACTGTGTTTTGAAGCTAATTGAAAAGTCATAATTATCCTTACGTTGTCATTCGTTTTTAACGGTTTTGGTAATCGTGGTGAAAATAATGGCTCTGTTCTTTCTTGTTTCCTAAAAACTGTTTTCCTAAATAATTATCCTTACAAAACGTGTTCTTTTCTGTTTTTGTAATATGTTTTCACAAAACATTGTTTTTAACATTTTCGGAGTTCAAATTCATCCCTCCCTAACTCTTCTCTCTCTGTTTTCATCTTCTATTTTCTTATTCTCTCTCTATTTTATATCAATAATTCATTTCCAAACACATATCTTGTTTTTATTTTCAAAATTTTAGCTCAAGAATTCATTTCCAAACACATATTCTTAAAACCATTTTCAAATTTGCATTTTACGAATTCATTTTCAAACGCATATCCGTTACTTAAAATACATTCTCTAAATCATAGAAATTCATTTTCCAAATCATTTTGAAAACAAAAACACATGAAACAAACAAGAACACACCAAATGATTTTTTGAAAACATATGGATAGTCAACAAAAAAATTGATAATCTTCCTTCGGATGATATTTAAAAAAATAAAAACAAAAAGTTGATGGGTGATATTCATCCTCCTACCAATTTGAAACAGAATGCTAATACTAGATGTAACCTAAATAAACATTATCACGTATTCTACATTTCATCTGGGGAGGCCACAAACTTATAACACAAGTGGACTAATTAAAAATTATTTGAATGTCTTATGGACAGATAGGCTCATATCTAGCCTTTTAACTGAATAGCTATTTAACCCCTACGCACCCTCATCGATGGTAGCATCTATAGTAACATTATATGTTAAAAATCAATTTCATGGAGATTCCTAAATCAAGACTAATACACATGAGCAAGCCTTATTGAATTTTTACTTTATCATTTTGTCCTTTTAGCTCTTATATCTTAATTGTATCAATCATTATTATATGACACTTGTATTCTTGATAGAATCTTAGACTTCTCTTTTGAAGTCGGCTTAGCGATGGGATCCCATATCGAAGTTATAAATCATAGGAATTATGGTAGGAATGGAGATCTCCTCCCTAATAGGGATAGTGAACCTCGGCTGGTCAGGCAATCACTAATTTTTTAATCTACAACACAAGACATCCATAGTTAAATCAAGGGATCATCACTCAATACCCTTGATGTTTCATAAAACCATAATCAATTTTTTTTAAAATATCAAAAATACCCTTGCTGGTAGAGCGGGACTTAAAAGTAAAGGATACAAGGGAACTTTGGTAAAGGGTTGGACTACCATTGAAAAGATAAAGAGGCTAATAACAACAAACCCCTAAGGTTTTTGTAAAATGGCCATAAGCCGTTGTTAATATAGGGTTTGTGTAATAGAAACCAATCCTTAGTTATGTTGGCTTATTAGTTACAGAAATATGCGCGCCAAGGAAGAAACCTAAGCACACTATTTGGTTGAAATTGGAGTAGTTCTGTTTCCAACAAATTGGGTTCTTATGTTTCGAAGATTTTTGCTGCAAATTGAAAAAGGCCAAAAAGCTGCCTTCTAGTTTGGGTGTGTTCTTGGAACGAAGAAAAGTCAGGAAACCGACACGAGGCGTCATGATATATGCGTACAACTGGTATGAGGGGCTATCATTGGTCAATATTCTCCTGTATTATTTAGACCAAATATTCTCTAACAATGCCATTTCCATTCTGCTATAAAATCCAAGCAAAAACAAGACATTGTTTTTTTTTTGTAGTAATGGTTGTAGGCCCGTGTTGCAGAAAAAGGGTAGCTCAAGAGTGCATTTTACTCCAAAAACCATTGGACTTTCACTTGTGAGTCAAAATTACCACTTCAGATAAGAGATAATGGGAGAAAGAATAAACAAATTAAAAAAAAAAACCAGGAGGATTTCTTCCTTCCAATTTCAGTTCAATTATCTGCAATTTTCTCTTTTTTAATTATTGTCCATAATTCATTTCTTTCTTTAAGAAAACCATGTCAATCGTTTGAGAGGCCATTCTCAGTGCCTCCATCGAGTTCCTGTTCAAAAAGCTGACTTCACCTGAGCTGCTGCAGTTTGCACGCCAAGAGCAAATCCAGGCTGATCCCAAGAAGTGGGAGAGAATATTGTTGGGGATTCATGCTGTGCTTGAGGATGCAGAGGAGAAACAGAAGACAAAAGGGTCTGTGAAAATATAGCTTGGTGAGCTTAGGAACTTGGCTTATGACGTCAAAGACATATTAGATGAGTTTGCTACTGAATCTTTGCGGAGAATGTTGTTGCTTGAATCTGAAGCCCAAGCCAACACAAGTATGGTGTGCAAACTCGTTCCTACATGCTTTACCAATTTGATTCCATAGTCCCTTAAGTTCAATTCAACGATGAGGTCCAAGATAAAGGAGATCACTGTTAGATTGCGAGATGTTGCAATAGAGAAAATCAACCTGGATTTGAGGTAGAGAATTCAGGGGGAGATCATCCGCCAAAGTCATAGATACATTAACTGCAACCTCTTTGGTCAATGGAGATGGTGTGTATGGACGGGAAAAAGATAAGGACGAGATAATTGAATTGTTGCTGCTAGTTGAGCATTTGGGTGATGGAGTTTGTGTTTTCCTGTTACAGGCATGGGAGGGGTGAGTAAGACAACTCTTGCTCAACTTGTTTACAATGATGTTAGAGTGCAAGATCACTTTGATATTAAAGTTTGGGTTCTATTTCTATTGATTTTGATGTTATCAGGGTAAGAAAAACTATTCTCCAATCCCTTTCTGATGATTTTGTAGATGATAGGGATCTAAATTTGCTTCAAGTCAAATTGAAGGAGATGCTGTTTAGAAAGAAATTTTTTATTGTTTTAGATGATATTTGGAATGAGAAGTATGATGATTGGACTGTTTTATGCCATCCATTCGAATCAGCCTATCTAGGAAGTAAGATTGTTTTAACAACTCGCAATCAAGGTGTTTCAGCAATGGCGGGCACTCTTGGAGCATACCCATTAAAGGAGTTGTCAAATGATGATTGCTTATGTGTGTTTACTCCACACTCATTGGGGAAAAAAGATTTTACTGAACATCAAGACTTGAAGGAAATTGGTGCATAGATAGTAAAAAGGTGTAATGGCTTGCCTTTTGCAGCAAAAACCCTTGGTGGCCTCTTGCATGGCAAATATGATCCTAATGACTGGGAAGATGTGCTGAATAACAAATTATGGAATTTACCAGAAGAAAGAAGTAGCATTTTACCAGCCCTTAGATTAAGCTATCATTATCTTCCTAAACATTTGAAACTATGCTTCACATATTGTTCGATATTCCCAAAACATTATGCTTCTCGCGAAGAGGAGATAATTTTGTTATGGATGGCTGAAGGTTTCTTAGAACATGAAATTAGTGGAAAGCACATGGAAGATTTGGGTCACAAGTACTTTCAAGATCTACAATCAAGGTAGTTTTTCCAACATTCAGTTATAGGTATGTCTTGATTTGAGATGCATGACCTCATCCACGATCTTGCTCATTGGGCAACAGCGAAAATAAGTTTGAGGATAGAGAAAATGCCAGACGTTGATAAGGGATGGAAACTCTCTGAAAATCTTTGCCATTTATCTTTCATTGGTACAGGGTATGATCGTGTCAAAAGGTTTAAGGCATTGTATGACATCAAACATTTACGAACTTTCTTGCCACTAATGGTGTTTGATCCAGGTTGCTCTTCTTTGACTTCTGATGTTCTTTACCATTTGTTTTCAAAACTAAAATGCCCAAGACTTCTATCTTTACATGGACGATGCATCTCAAGGTTACGGAATGAAATTCGAGATTTGAAACATTTAAGGTACCTTGACTTTTCTTATACTCGCATCACAACCTTACCTGAGACAATAAGTTTTCTTTACAATTTACAGTCATTTATATTAAAAAGATGTCGTTCTCTAAAGAAATTGTGTGCAGACATAGGGAACCTGATCAACTTGCATCATCTTAATATTTTTCATGTGGATTCATTGGACGGAATGCCTCTGAGATTTGGTAAATTAACTTCTCTCTGAATGCTTTCTGATTTTGTTGTGGGCAATGGCTTAGGAGAGTTGAACTCCTCAACGCATCTTCGAAAAATGCTTAGCATTTCAAGGCTGGAGAATGTAAATGATTTTAGGGATGCCAAGAAGGCTGATTTAAACGGCAATAATAATCTTGATGTGATATTCCTAGAATAGATTAGTACTAATATTCAGAATTTGAGAAGAGCAGAAATTGAAACAGAGGTGCTTAACATGCTAAAGCCTCCTAAAGAGGTGAAAGAACTCAGTATAAGGAGCTATGGTGGTACCAAACTTCCTATTTGGTTATGAGATTTCTCATTCTCAAAATTGGTGTTCCTAAAATTTAATATTGTAGCATGTGTACTTCATTGCCACCAGTGGAGCAACTACCCTCACTCAGGTACCTTGTTATCAAAGGAATGGCCAGAGTAAAGAGAGTGGAGTCAGAGTTTTATGGAAGGGGATGCTCAGAGTATTTTCCATCACTAGAGACTTTGTCTTTCAAGGATATGGCAGAATGGGAAGATTGGATTCCTTATGGACCCGGTCTAGAAACTGAAGGTTTCTTTCACCTGAGAGAACTTACCCTTGTGAAATGTTCTAAACTGGTAGGAAGATTGCCAGAACACTTTCCTTCATTGGAAAGGCTTGTCATTAGAAGTTGTCACAAATTACTGACTTCAATTCCAAGTCTTCCAACACGCTGCAGAATAGAAATTGAGGGATGTAAAGAGATAGTTCAACGAAGTACAATTGACCTCTGTTCATTGAACTCGGTGATTCCTTCTGATATTTCAACTCATGTTTTTCTAGAGCAGTTTATGCAAAGTTAAACGGAGCAAGTAGAAAATTTAAAGATTGTTGGCTGTAAAAAGTTAACATCTTTATGGCACAATGGAATTCGCTTAGAGCAAACTATTAGCCCTTCTGGTGAAATGTTCATTCAGAACTGTTGTCAACTTCTTTCCAAGGTGGCAAAGGATAAAGCAAAGCTACAGAAGCAAGGTTTGCCTTGTCGACTAAGATATCTAGAATTAAGTGATTGTGAATGCCTTGTGAAGCTACCATAAGCATTGCTGAGCATTAGTTATCTTAGAGAGATACGTCTCTCAAACTGCCCGAAATTTGTTTCCTTTCCTAAGGCTAGTCTCCCCTGCCAGCTGGGATCCCTTAGAATTGAAAGATGTAGGTGCATTGTAATCCTTACCTGAGGCATGGATGAATGATGACAATGCATCCCTTAAAAGTTTGTGTATTGGATATTGTGATTCTTTGTTATACATTGGTGAAGTCCACCTACTGTCGAATCTAAAGTGGCTGCAGATCATATCTTGCAGTAATTTGAGGGCTTTGATTGACGATGAGAAATTGCCAACAATGAACAAGGAAAACACCTCTCCACTTAAGTACTTGGATATTGAAGGTTGTTCATCTCTCACATCCTTGTGGTCAAAGAGTGACTTGCCTGACACACTTGAACATATTAGAATTTCGGATTGCTCAAATCTTGCTTCTTTGTCATCCAGAGGCAAGTTTCCTAAGGCTCTTAAATACCTTCTCATTGCTTATTGTCCAAAGCTAGATTCAATAGCAGAAAGGTTTCATAATAACACATCTCTTGAAAGTGTTACAATATGGCATTTTAACAATCTTAAAAATTTACTGGATGATTTGCACAAACTATGCCATCTTAGGACCATTTCTTGAAGTTATTGTCCGAAATTTGTTTCCTTTCCAAGAGGAAGTTTGCATTCTACAAAATTGACAGAGATATGCATAATTGGGTGTGAGAAATTGGAGGCCCCTCTAACTTCATGCACACTCTATTCTCTCTTCAGAATTTGAGGTTTGAAAGTTGTCCAGGCATTGTATCCTTCCCTGATGATGGCTTTCCAACCAACCTTACACCTCTTAAAATTGGAGATCTTAAGATAATTGCATAAACTCATCTGCCAGACCTCATCAATGGATGATTTTCTAATGTTGTGTCATTTCCACAGGTTTCTACCTCACTAACCAGGCTAACAATTAAAAATTTTTCGGATTTGGAATGCATGCCCTTAATTGGTCAAAATCTCACTTCCTCAGAACTACTAGATCTTTCTGGTTGCCCAAAGCTCAAAAAGTTTTCAGAGAAGGGCATGCCTTGCTCCCTTTTGAAATTGTATATTTGTAAATGTCCTCTGCTAGAACAAAAATGCAGAAAGCATATAGGACAGTATTGGACCCTGTTAGCCTATATGCCTTGGATCTCCATCAATGGCGAAGAGCTCTTTTGAGCCCCACACTCAATTTTATGATCTTTCTCTTTCGATCTGTCTATAAAGGTAAATTCATTTACGAAATTTTTGGTTATTAAGATTTACTTTTCATGGAAACCTACTCGTTGGTGATTTTGGTTTCAGATTTTGGAGATTGCTTGGAATTAGAAGAGCCAATTAGTTAAATTCTCAAGACATGATACATCTGGGATAGGAAATGATTATTAACTCCAGAGTTAGCTTACTATTTGACAAACAATGTTGTTAGTTTTTTATATTCTTCTTGTAAAACTGGTTAACAATATTGTTGGTCGATTATATATAGATAGATTTGAAGCATTATATGAACTTGAACTAGTTAATTATTTATACAAGATGAGAACGAGTAGGCTGGTTGACTTTAAAAGAGTGGACAACAAGGCCCATTCAAATCCATCTATGAAGGTAAATTAATTCATTTATGAAGTTTTTAATTATTAACTACTATTTTTCAAGGTAAGCCATTATTTAGTGTTGATTTTTGTGTTTCAGATTGGACATAGTTAGTTTTTTCAAGGAATTGTTTTCGTGTCTGATGGGGAATCCGTAACAAGAACAAACTAAAATTAATCACACACTCAACAATCACTCACACTCACACACAATCAACCAACAATCTGTCTGAATACTCATTTTTTATATTAAATAATCAATGTCTACCAAAATAATTATATCAAATAATCAATGTCTAACAAAATAACAATGAAACCCTATATTTACACTAATCAAGACATATTAGAATTTGAGTCAAATTAGGATAAGTCAAAATTCCTCTTTGAGTCAAAACCCCTAAACTGATAATTTCTCAAATTAAATAAAACCATAATTAAAATCCATAATAAAATAACCATAATAATAAAATAAGCCATGCTATATCAATTCCCCCCGACTTAGAAAGACTCATCTTAGGACGAGTGGGACTACAAGTAAAAATCCAAAGCATGGGAATTGATGCGACGTAGCTCATCCTCAGGAAGCTAAGTATCATCATCGGATGGTCGTCCCTTCCAACGAACAAGGAAATGACGAAAACCGCTAGTAATAGAAGCAACAAAGTGGTCATCCAAAATGCGATCAACCTCATCATTCGGTAGAGGATCGAATGGAGGCTAACAAGGTACGACAACAGTAGGAGAACTTGTAGAAACATCAAAAATAGCTGGAGGCTCAAAATGTCCTCAGTAAGGAAACAAGTTTGTCACATTAAAAATTGGATTGATACTCTAATCAAAAGGCAAATCAAGTAAATAAGCATTAGAACCAAGCCTACGATTAACTTTAAATGGGCCATGGGCACAGGCTTACAACTTCTTATTAGCTTGTTTAGGAAAGTAAGAAGGATCAAGGCAAACCATGACATAATCACCTTCCTTAAAAACCTTTTCTCTACAATGCAGATTAGCAGTAGACCTATATTTATCATTGCTCAAGGAAATCATTTGTCTAACCTCAGAATGCAAATCACGCATATGGGTGGCAAAATCAGTAGCAAAATTTGAAGAAGGGTAGTGAGAGGGTAAGTGAACAAGGTCAATGGATTAGCGGGGTGCAATACCATAAACAATCATGAATGGACTCTTACCAGTTGACCTGTGAACAACATTATTATAAGCAAACTCAGCCATAGGTAACACTAAATCCCAAATACCTAACTTGTCGCCTACCACACAACGAAGCAAGTTCCCTAAGCTATGATTAATCACTTCAGTTTGGCCATCGGTTTGAGAATGATAAGCTGGAGAGAACTTAAGAGATGTACCAAACAGTTTCCAAAGTGTCTTCCAAAAGTAGCTAACAAACTTAACATCTCTATCAGACACAATTGACACAGGCAGTCCATGGAAACGGACAATCTTCGTAAAGAATAGTTGAGCTATATGTGAACCATCACCAGTCCTAGAATAAGGGATAAAATGAGCCATTTTAGAGAACCTATCAACCACAACAAAAATAGAATCATTTTTCCTAGTGGTTTTAGGTAATCCTAAAAGGAAATCCATACTAACATCTCTCCAAGAAGGTAAGGAATAAGGAGGGGAGTGTATAACCCTTGATTAAGTTTTCTAGCCTTAGTTAGTTGACAAGCACGACATTGAGATACAATCCTAGCAACATCCCTCTTTAAAGATGGCCAATAAAACCTATCCTCAACTAAGACAATGGTTTTATCTCTCCCTAAATGACCAGCTAATCCTCCGGCATGCATTTCCCAAACTAGAAAATCTCTTATAAAAGTACGAGGAATGCATAAATGAGAACCCTTAAAAAGGTAACCATCACAAATGATAAAATCTACATGATCTCTACAGTTATTATCTAAGAGTTCCTTATAAACGATGCCAAAATCAAGACAAGAGGGATACTCAGACTTCATCCTATCAAATCCTACAATTTCAACTTGCATGGTTTGAAGGGTGTACATGACTCTATTAGGGGCATCAGCTACCTTATTATCCTCTCCAGGCTTGTGTCCAAGGACAAAGGTGAATATTTGAAGGAACTCAGACCACTTGACATGTCTCTCATTTAATCGCTTTTGGGATTGAAGATATTTTAACGCTTGGTGGTTAGAGTAAAGGACAAATTCATTAGGCAAAAGATAATACTGCCAAATGTTATAGAGATCTAACAATAGCATATAACTCTTTATCATAGGTAGAATATCTTTGTTTAGCCTTATTGAGTTTCTCACTAAAGAAAGCAATAGGGTGACCCTCTTGACTCAAGACTCCTCCTATACCTACTATTGGAGAATCACAAGCTACTTCAAAGACTTTGAAAAAATCTGGATGCCTAAGAATAGAGGCTTGAGTCATAGGTTGCTTAACAAGCTCAAATGCCCTAGTGGCTGCAGGGGTCCATTGAAATTCACCCTTTCGCATGCAATCAGTGATGGGTGCTATAATGGTGCTAAACTCTCTAATGAATCTCCTATAGAAAGAAGCTAATCCATGGAAACTGCAAATTTCAGACAAAGTCCTAGGCGTAGGCCACGATGAAATAGCTTTTACCTTACTAGGATCAGCTTTAATACCCTCCGAAGAAACTATGAATCCTGAGAAAAGGACTTGAGACTGCATAAAAGAACATTTATTAAGATTGATATACATCTTCTCATTCCTAAGGGTACTGAAAATTTTCTTAGGATGCTTTAAATGATCTTCCTCACTCTTACTATATATGAGAATATCATCAAAATAAACTACAAGGAACTTCCTTATAAAGGGTCGTAACATATGTGTCATGACTCTCATAAAAGTACTAGGAGCATTAAATAAACCAAAAGGCATAACTAACTACTCATACAATCCATCAGGGGATTTAAAAGTGGTTTTCCACTTATCACCTGGTCTAATCCTAATTTGGTGATAACCACTCCTTAAGTTTATCTTGGAGAACCAACTAGAACCAGCTAGCTCATCTAACATGTCCTCAATTCTACGTATGAGAAACCTATACTTAATAGTTATTTTGTTGATGGCCTTACTATCAACACACATTCTCCAAGATCCATTTTTCTTAGGGGTGAGTAACACTGGAACTACACAAGGGCTAAGACTATGACGAATGAGACCTTTCTCTAACAAACCTCTATTTGCCTATTTAACTTAACTCTCTCAGTGGGGTTCATCCTATAAAGTGAAAGGTTAGAAAGTTGTGAACCTAGAACTAAGTCAATGGCATGTTGAATGTCTCTCATGGGTGGTAGCTCATTTGGTAAGTTCTCATGGGCTACATCACTAAACTCTTCGAAAAGTTCACCTATCTTAAGGGAAAAGTCTAAACTTGACTCCAGTGATCGCTCTTTTAGAACCAAAGTGTACACAACACCAGTCTCTTGGCTTTCTTTCATAAAATGAGTTGGGCCCAAAATATTCAAGTTGTGTTTCTTAAGCTCTAAGGTATTGGATCTAGATTTTGGAGTTGGCTTATCCTTTTGAACCCTAGTTGAAACCTTACAATTGTCATTAGGTTTGGCTGGTTTGAAGGTGATAGGTTTACCATAATGATTAAAAACATAGGTATTCTCTTTCCCATAGTTTATAACATCATGGTCATAAAGTCATGGTCTACCTAGGATGATATGAGCTACATCCATGGGTAACACATCACAATAGATGTTTTCTTTCTAAGAACACAACTTAAGAGGAGCAAGACATCTATGGGTGACAGGTAGGGTTGTTTTATTAACCCAAGCTACCTGGAAAGGATTAGGGTGAGGCTCTAGATTGAGGTTAAACCTATCAATTGTAGCCTTAGTAGAGATGACATTTAAGGTACTACCTCCATCTATCACTAGTTTGCTTAACTGATTCTTGAGGGGAACTAAGGTATGGAAAATACTAGTTCTTTTCCAAGAATCAGAAACTACTGGAGTATACAAGATACAACGCATAACTGACAATTGCTCATTAAACTCCTCTTCTTGAATGTCTCAATCCTAAATCTTCGCTTTCCTCTAATGGTTATAAGACCTCTCCTTCAGGATCATCATGTATTGATTCACTAGGGTCATATCCTATGGTCATAGTACGACTAGGACAATGAGCAACAACATGACCTCTACCTTGGCAATTGTGGCACACAATTAGGGAGCTAAAGGATTGGTTTGAAGCATTCATTGATCTTTCCCTATTCGAGTTGAAACGAGGATTTACATTAGGTTTGGAGGCACTAGATATGGAGTAACTAGGAGTTGACGAGTTAGAAGCTCTAGTAGTGGAGGATTGTTGATTAAAGTTGCTCCTGTTAAAAGCCTTAATTTGAGGAGACGGAGTATGCACTGAAGAAGTTTGCCTAGCATTATAAGTTTTCGCATGGAGTTCAACTTCTAGGGCTTTAGTATAGGCATCTTCTACAGTTTCAGGAGAGCTCAACTCAACAACACGCTGGATGTCAAACCCAAGTACATTAATAAATCTTGATATGTTGGCATCATTAGACTCTTCAATGTTACACCTAATGTGAAGACTATCAAACTTAGATTGGTACTGAAAGACACTAGAAGAACCCTGCCTAAGGTTAAGCAATTGCCTATAAAATTGCTTCTTATAGGATTGAGGGACATATTTTTGTGTAAGGTCCATTTTTAATTCTTTCCAAGTAGGAGAACGACGATGCTGTTGGCGAAATCTACGTTTTATAGACTGACAAAAAATCTTAGCGGTATCAACTAATTCAAGTCGAGCAAAACGAACGCGATAGGCATCTACCATGTCATTCTAATCAAAGTACTCCTCTATGACATCTATTCAATCTAAGAAAGTAGTGGGTTCTAACCTACCATCAAACTCAGGGACATTGTGTTTGACACCTTTTGGAATGTCATATGACTCATGCCTAGGATGACTTCTGATGCTTCTATGACTGCCTTTATCATCACTATCATCTTCAAACAAAGGATTATGAGTATATTCTCGCTCATGATATCTTTTAGATGTAGATCCTATGACTTCCTTACCCTTATCAAATCTATTAGATGACCCAAGATTGTTATCCTTGCGATTAGCTTGCTCTATAATATCAAGTACTGTTTGTTCAATGTGAGTGAACCTAAGTTCTAATCCATTTAACCTATTGTTTATGGTATTTAAATCAGATTGTTTAGGCGGGGGATTTGGGTCTACCATTTTTTTTTAAGTAGTAATGCTAAGTCTAGACTAAAATTTCTTATAAGTGATAAAATAAATCTGATGCTGCTGCAATGCAAATAAGGCAAGAAAAGTAAATATGCAATGGTTTTTTTTTTTTTTAGACTGAAAGTGAATGAGCTAAAGTGAAATTTAATGAAACTGTATAGGCTAACATGTGAACATTGAGGATGCAAGGATTAAATTGTAAAAGGGATAAATTACGAATTTTAAAATTCGAATAGTGGTGTAATTATGCAAAGTGGGTGGGTTTCCAGAATATTGGGCTTGATTTAATGGCAAATAACCTGAAAGCCCCTAATCAAAAATATCATCCAATTTTAAAAAGTGACAAAGAAGTCCCTAACCTCAAACATCCAAATCACTCTCGGGTGGCGGCTTCCGGCGATCGGACGGTGACAGCTAAACCTTCAGGTGCTGGATCGACAACGGTGGAAGTTTTTCTAATAGATGGTGTAAGCCGCGGTGGTTTGTATGGTGGCTTCTAAACTGAATTTTGACTTTTTGGATACTTTCTAGCAAGAATTAGTGATCGATCAAGAAGGGAAAGTTGACGGGGAGTGACTGATCTATCACTTGGTCTTGGAGGTGAGGCACCACTTGCCAGTCGGCAACGATGAACAGTAACGACGATGAACAGTTTTTGGGCGTTTTGAGGGGTTTTTGATGGGATTCTGGTGACGGTGATAAAGGGAAGAATGATGGGGATGACTCAATCTACAATTTGATGTATTCGGTGCTGGGTGATGCGTCGGTGGCCGGTGATGAACAGTAACTTCAGCGATGAGCAGTGACTGTATTTGGGGTTTATGGAATTTAGGATGAATTTTGTGGAACGATGTTAAGCTCTGATACCAAATTGACGGAGAATCCGTAACAAGAACAAACTAAAATCAATCACACACTCAATAATCACTTACACTCACACACAATTAACTAACAATCTGTCTGAATACTCATTTTTTATATCAAATAATCAAGTCTAACAAAATAACAATGAAAGCCTATATTTATACTAATCAAGACATATTAGAATTTGGTCAAATTAGGATAAGTCAAAATCTTCTCTTAGATTCTCTCTTTTCATTGTCCTTCTAATCGCTTTGTTTCCTAGAAGAAACAATATATTTCTGTCATCAGAGAGGCCATTCTAACTGCCTCCATCGATTAGTGCGTGTAACAAAAATATTATATTTTCTGATGTCTAACTGCTTTGTTGTTCAGAAGAAAGAAAGCAAAATTGGAAGTTTGAGAGATTACAGCCTGTGACAAAAATATAATATTTGCCTGACACTAATTAATCCTATATTGAGTACTAAATTCTGATATCTATCAAGGAAGTAACCATTTCATCACCCGAAAACCATATAGAAAATTAGTTATATTTAGGTAGATTTTACCTATTTCTATATCAAATGTGACCTTCAATGGAGCATCAAATAACCTCTGCCCTTATCATAACTTGTTTGGTCGAAATGCATCGAAATCGAGATGTGCAATGCACTGGAATCCTTCTCTGAAGCACAGATGAACAACAACAATATGTCTCTTGAAAGCTTGTCTATCAGATCATATAACTGTTTGTTATACATTGCCAGAATCCAGCTACTTATGAATCTAAAGCAGTTGAAGTTCATGACTTGCAACAGTTTACACCCTTTGATAGAAGAGGAAGAAGTTCCAATATTGCACGAGGAGAACATCAATAGTAGCAGCAGTGGAAAGACCTCTCTTCTTAGACACTTGCATATTGAAGCTTGTCCACCTCTCTCATCCTCGTGGTCAAGTCAAAAGTGAGTTGCCTCCCACACTTCAACATATTGCTTTTTCTAGTTGCTAATCTTGCTTCCTTGTCATCAAGAGGCAAGCTTCCTCAATCTATTAAATGCTGGAGTCAATAGCAGAGACTTTGCAGAATAACACATATCTTGAAAGGATTAGGATTTGCTATTGTGCAAATCTTAAAAATTTACCACATGATCTGCACAAACTATGCAATTTGTCAAATATTTACTGTACGTTATTGTCCAAGATTTGTTTCCTTTCCAGAAGGAGGGTTGCTATATTCTCGAAATTGACAGAGATATTCATTAAATGGCGTGAGAAACTGGAGGCCTTGCCCAACTGCATGCACAGTCTAAGCTTTCTTCAGAACTTGGGGTTAAAAATTTGTCCAGGCATTGTATCCTTCCCAATGATGGCTTACCGACCAACCTTACGTCAACTTGAAATTGGAGATCTTGAAATATGTAAGCCATTGTTCGACTGGGGACTGCACAGGCTTACCTCCCTTGCAAGACTCGCCGTCAATGGAAGATTTTCAGATGCGGTATCGTTTCCTTAGGTTTCTATCTCACTAACCAGGCTGACAATTCAATTATTTTCGGGTTTAGAATGCATTTCCTCCATTGGTCAAGACCTCACTTCCCTGGAACTTATACATCTCTCCAGTTGCCGAAAGCTTGCATCGTTTCCAGAGATGACCTTCCTGGCTCCCTTTTGAAATTTTATATCTGTGGGCGTCACCTGCTAGAACAAAAGTGCCTAGGACAATATTGGCATGCGATAGCCCACACACCTTGGATCTCCCTTAATGGCAAAGAGCTCCTTTCGCCTCACCATCGGTTTTATGATTCTTCCCCTCGAGAAGTTATACGCAACAACAAGGCCCTTCCAAATTTTGCAAAATTATTGTCATGTAATATTATTTTCTTGTAAACACACTATTGCTGATTTAATTTGTTGTTCAGATATCGGAGATTTCCTTAGACAAGGGTTAAATCATTGCCGGAATTGGAAGAGCCAACTGTATTCTTAGGCCGTGATGTATCTGGATTGGAAATGATTATTAACTGCCATATGAATTCCAGGGTTAGATTACTATTTGACAAGCAATGATGTTAGTTTTTATTCTCCTTGTTGATATGATTAACAATGTTGTTAGCTGATCATAAATAAATCCTTCAAGATTTCAAGAATTTATAAGTTTTAAATATTTGATAAGACAAAATGAGAATGAGTAGCTGATTGGTTTTGTTTATAAAATTTCTATATATAAGCTTCCTAAAATTACAATAGTATGTTCAAATTGATTAATAATATGAAATCTTAGTTTTTGGAGCTTTATGAGATCATGATTTACAACAAGTATTATCCATTTAATAAGCTCTAAAAAAATCGAGAATCTATTTATCTTTTTTCCCAGGTGGAGGGTTCTTGATTTATGTGGCATGTTTTTAAAGGCAATCAATTTATAATATTATCTTTAGAACAATTCTAAATATACAACTAATTTATACAATCAGGGGTGGCCATAGGTGTGGTCTATGCCAGGCTACAGTCCAAACGAGATTTGAGGATTTTTTTTAAATATTTTGGAAATGGGGTAATATCATACACTACCCCTAAGGTTTGACATAATATCACTCAGAAACGTAGTTTAGTATTTGTATCATTTTGATCCTTAAAGTTTGTATATTTGTATCATCTAGGTATAATTAACTAATTCTCTTTACTTTTTCACAAACTAAATTAGAATTGAATAATTATTTATGATGAAAATGAAATCAATGTTACCCCATACTTATTGAATATCTAGGTCTAGTTGATGAAAATGTCCTTATTTGTTTGTGAAAAAGAAAATGGAATTAGTCAACTGAATGATACAAGTACGCAAACTTTAAGAACTGAAATGATACAAATACGAAACTACATTTTTGAATGATATATATTATAACAAACCTTTAGGGTAGTGTATGATATTACCTCTTATGAAAATGTAATATTTCATCCTTGAGATTTGAATATATGACAACTCAATCTATATTTCAATAACATCTCTTTGGCATACAATTATATGTTCATCTTTATAAATTTTAAATCAAGAAGTATTATAATATAATTCATTCTTATTTTCTTAACAATATGACTAGAAGTTTATTAATAATTTTTAGCAATATGATGGGGCAATTAAACCAACTCTAGGATTTTTTTTTTTAACAAATTAGGTATTTTAGTTTGTTTATTAAGAACCATTAAATATCATTTGGGAACTAGTTGATTGTCTTCCATTATAATAAATGACATTTAAAAATTGATTACTACAAAAAAAGATTAAAGTTTTTTTTCTTTGCCGCTGTAGTAAATAGGAGAGAAAGTAGAATTTCTTTCTTCGTTTTTACAATTTACAAAAAAAAAAAACTTCAAAAAATCATTAAGATTATTTGCAAATAATTGCATTCTAAAATACTAATTTACAATAATGTGTTCAATAGTTTATTACTTATTAAATTATTTCTTTAATTAAAATATTATTAATAAACTTGATAAGCGGATATATTTAGTTTTTTAGTCAACTAATTAATAAAAGCACCCAAAAGATTGTTTGGGGCTGATTATTTTTTGGTTTAAAATCTGAATTTAACTTCTTCTCAGACTTCAGATCTTTTTATGATTTTTTTAATTAAGACTTAATCTAAAATATTTTCATTTGAATGGAAAAAAAACCAAAAATATTTAGCTTATATGTGAATGCAAATGTCTGAATAGTTTATATCACCATTGATTCTCAAAAATACCCCTATCTAATTCATTTTTTACCTTTTATATGTAAATTTTATATTACAATACATATTTAAATAATTATATACATAATTATACTATAAACTATTATTTTACTACTATAGAAAAAATAATTCATAGTAATAATAAAATATTTAAAATTATAAAATCATAAATATTTAAATACTTCAATATTAATGTTTTCAAAATATTAATTTACAAATATTATTAATATGTCAAAAAATACAATTGAAAACAACATCAAATAATAAGGATATATATGTAAAAAAATTAATATTAGATATTTTAATTCAAATGTTGAAATTAAAAAATAAAACATATAATTCATATTTATATATTCAGATCTATTTAGACTTCAATTTAATTTAAACCCATTTAGATTTCATACAAAAAAAAATCACCCCGTTAGTGTTTAGTGACTGGAAACCTATTTTAATTGATTGATCTTGCAATCAAAGATACTTAAGACATTAAATATTCTAAAAGAGTAGTTATATGGTTATATATATTTTATGAAATCCTCACTTTGCAATTAATTCAGGTTCAATAATTTTTAATTTTTGCCAAAACAATAAAGAAAATATCTATATTAATTACTTTATTTTTTTAACACAATAACATGATAAGCTCTTACTTTCAAAGAAAATATATTTTTACATGTTATAGTATTAGAATATTTATACGATTTTTTGGTTTTTTTTCCTCCTAATTAAACAATTTCTCTTTCTCATAATATTTTTATAAAAGTAGTTAAAAAATAATAACACTTATATTTTACTTAAGTAACAAACTATTTCTTTTAAGAATTTTTGTTTAAATAAGTTTCACAAGAGTTAAAATGACGTCATTTTGAGTTTAAATTTTTCAGCCTGCCCAAGAAAACCTTTTTTGGGTTTATCTCTGTGATGAACACTTAATATATATGTTTAATAAGAGCTTAGTTCATCATATTGCATTAATAGTGTCATTAAGTTCCTCAACTTAAGTATATTTGTAGTCTTTGCATCTTTAGAATTAACTTCCTCTTAATTTTAGTTTTGTTACAGGTTCGGTAAAATGGGCATAACTCTCTATTTATAGATCAGAATAGTGCAAATCTTAATGTTTTGGAAAGCTGATTAAATTATATACAAGATTATATTTCAGAAACATCATCAAATTCGGGCTCTTAGTGGACCAAAAATGGGCTTGAAGTGAACCCATCTGCAGTTTTGGCCCAGCCTGACCATGCCTCAGTATTTTGACCACATCTCTCAGAATACGTATCCAAATCGTATGAATCAAGATGTTATAGAAAGATGAGAGAAATATCTACGACTTTCATGAAGACATGTGATTAAAATTCTCAAAAAGTTAATGTCAAAATTGGTGGTCAAAGTCGGTTCACCTAATTACCCCAATTGTCAAAGTTGGTGCATCTAATATTTGACAATTATTCTTTTGTAATTTGACAAGTTTGCCCCTGAATGTATCTATAAATAGAGGTGCCTTGTGACCCATTAAGGCATCTTAGCATTTGCTGGGATCTTGTATTGTGTTTCTCTCTTGTGTTTTAATGTTATTAATGAATTTCCTTTTTCTTGCAATTTGTGTTCTTTCTCTTATAATGTCTTTCTAATTTCTCTCTTGCTAAGGTGAAAGGGTGAAACCTTTGATATGAGAGTAAGGATTCTCTAACCCTTTGATATGTGCTTAATTTTCATAATATTGTGTTGTTTATTTTATATTATTTATATTTATTTTCTTAATCAATCTTGACACCACTCGTAAAGTGGAGGTCTTGATTCATTGTCGACAATCCTTGGCACATCAAATGCTTGGATCCTTTCTAGCTATCGTATGGTTCTTCCTTACTGACACGAATCTAGTTAGGAACCTTGATTTGTTGTAGACATATGATGATTGGCACATTGGATGCTTGAACCCATTTACAAGAAGTGGTATAAATATTGGTAACGAAGCAAATATAATTCATATAACTAAAATGGGTTGTTTATCCTTATTTGAATTATCAAGGGCGGATCCCCTAACCTTGGCTATCATTATTATTGTGTTAATTTCTTTTACTTGCGTATTTTAATTATTCTCATCTATTGTTGATATTATCTTGTCATATCTTTGAATTATTCATATCATATTTGCTTAGCTTATAATTTTTAGCGCTAAAATCCCCTTCCTCGTGGATCGACCCCGGTCTCACCTGGTTTATTACTTCGACACTCCTATACTTGGGAGATAATCATTTTTTTAGATGTGTCACTCTGTATACAACCAAATTAATATAACCTGATTTGATACAAAATCATTAGATAATTGGGTTTCATTTTATTTATTAAAAATTTTTTAATCATCTTTTCATTTTACCTATCCATAAATTTGTATCACATAGGTTGTATGAATTTAATTATTTAAGTTAGTTGTATACCTTGAATTACGATTCTCTTTAACATTGTTATGTCTTTATTATTGTTAGAAAATTTTTCTTAATGTCCGAATTTAATTTGTAGTTGATGTCAAGAAAATTGTTCAACACTATTTATTAAAAAAGGTTGAATATATTAAAATCAAGACGGAATAAGAACCAACTTTCCTTTAATTTGATCAAGCAGTTGGGGTAGCCAGCATAGTAGATGTGAGAATATTAGACAAGAACGGGTGTTGAAAGGTCAAATTGATTATTATGACATATTAATTTTTTCGGGCTCGATGAGATCATGATTTACAGCAAGTACTATCCGTCTATTAAGTTACCAACAAAAATCGAGAACCTGTTTTCCTAGGTAGAGAGGTCTTGATGTGGCACGTTGTTAAAGGCAATTAATTTAGAAAATTCTACTTAATCTTGCTATGTTTTGGTTCAGTATCTAACTTTGTCAAGGAAAATTAAGATTTATTTTAGAGTAAGACTATCTACAACCAGAATATTATCTTTGCACTCATTATTCTAATTAAGTGTTTTTGTTATCAAATCTATCTCAATAATTTTTAGGACGGCTTCAATTAGCCAATAAAAATCAGTAGATTAAGAATTAATTTAATAGAAGAATAAAAATAATCTTCTAAAAAGTTTGATAACAGGAATCATTACTAGCTAGTAAATGGTCCTGAAGAAGGTTTTTGGATGTATAAATTAGTTTGTTTAAGTCAAGCTACAATCATAAATGATAAGTACATGGGGGGCTAGCTTGCTTGGCTACAAATATATGTTCACGAATTCTGATGACTTGCCAACAAGTTACAAAAATTTGACTTATTTTTCCATCGAAGTTTGTGATCCTTTGGAACAGAATTCTCGCTCGTGTCCCTAATCTATCATTTACCAAAAATTTGTATACTATTTTTTAAGTTCCGAAGTTATGCAACAGTAACTAACGATTACGATATATATATATATATATATATATATATATATATATAAACAACATCATATTTGCATATTTGCAAATATTACAACATAGATTTCCATCTCTAGTTGAAGCATATTTGCATTATTATTAACATCTCCCACAGAGCAGCCAGCTGCTTCCTTGTCATGGATATAACCATCATGACAAACTTCGTCTTCTCGACATCCAGATGATCAGCTACATGCTTTGCAAACTTAGCAAACAAAGGGTCCATTGCATTTTCTCCAAAATGACTAGCGAGCAAAGGTTCCGAAACAGCCGTTATATTCTTTGCAACATTTTGTCCGCATTGGTGCTTGTTGAGTGCAAAGTTTTTGCTGCTGACATCGTTATTAGGATCCCAATTGACATAAAAAATTTCTACCATATCAAGCTTGAAAGATCCCTCCCTTTCAATAATCTCCTTTATTTCGTCTGCGTAGGGACTATGCAAAGGCAAATTAAATGAATCCAAGTCATCCTTTTCAACAAGTCCCTGGATTGAACCGCAAAAAAAAAGAAAATCGTGTAAGTTTAATGTTGGCTTAACATATACATATATAATAAAATCAGAAAATTTTGAGTAAATGATGTGATTACTATAATTAGTTTTCTTTTTCACCTCATTGATCGGTTCGAGCTGCGATTTTGTCAGCAGCTGCCAAGGGTAACAGCAATCTTTGATTGAAGGATTGAGGCGGCTCCTGCCCAGCAAAGTAATAATCATGCGTCCTCCACAAACTATTTCTTCGGAGCCTAATGTTACGTCCCGTCCAATTTGCTTGTTAGAGTGGCCCAAATATGCATAAGACTTGGCCTAACTTCTAGAAAGCTTGCAAGCCCAAGCCCATCTTCTAGAATTTTCTAGCAAGATAAGTTTCTAGAATACTCTCTTGTATTTATCTAGATAATTTAGTCGATAATACTCTCTTGTACATATCTAGATAATTTAGTAGATGAGAGTGAATTAGGACCCTTAGATGCATTAGATCTTAGCCATTCATTTGAGAGGTGATTCACTATAAAAACCCCTCCAATGCTCGTTTGTAAATCATCCAAGCAAATCCAAGCAAACACAAAGCAAAGCATTGTAAAGAGCTCTTGAGTAATATAAAGCTTAGCAACACTCTCCTCTAAGCTTCCATCTCTTCTCTTCTTGCCTACAAAGCTCTTTGGCTCAACGATCCTCTCTTCTCCTTAAGCGAGAAGGCAAATCACTAGGCTTACTTAGCAACTTTCGATCAAGTTGCCTAAGTGCCACACAAGCATGCTGCGCAAACCTCTAAGCTCGTGACAGTTGGTATCAGAGCATAGTTCGAGCACAAGAGCATGCCATCCGAACTTGAAGTGACCATGGAGGAGCGAGTTTGTGGACGAGAGGAGTAAACTCAACCACACCAATAAGGAAAACGAGGTAAGTCCAAAGCTCCACCCTTGGAGTCTTTAGAGCCTCGTGTTGCTAGCTTAGAGCAAGCTATCTCGGGGATGGACAATGCAATTGAGGGCCTCTCCGACCGTCTCGAAGGCCTAGAGATGGATTATGGAGAGATAACCCAAGCAACAAAGTCCAACATCCTTGAGTTTAGCAATGCCTATGAAAAGGAGCTACACAACATTACACGAGAGCTCGTGGGCTTGCGGACCTTTGTGGAGCATGAGTTGCGAGCAATCTGTGTGGAAGTAGAGGAAACTCGCACGGAATGAGAGAAGCATCAATGTGATCTTGCTAACCCATCTTACACAAGTGGGCTAAGCACCATGCACGTGCCTACTCCCGCCATATACAATGACACTCGCAACGCCACGGAAGTTGAGAACTTCCTATTCGGCTTGGAGCAATACTTCGAAGCCAAACATGTCCATGATGACGCTTCAAGGATCGGCATTGCACCCACATTCCTACGAGATGCAGCCCAATTGTGGTAGCGTCGAAAGCATGACGATGCGGGCAGAGGCATCTTCTCCCTTCGCACATGGGAGGACTTCAAGAGAGAACTTCAGAAGCACTTCTCTCCTAGCAATGCTGAAAAGGAGGCAAGGGGCCGCCTTTGTCGATTGAAGCAAACCGGCACCATTCGAGAGTATATCAAGGAGTTCACCACCATCATCCTAGAGATCGAGGACATGTCCGAAAAGGACTCTCTCTTCTACTTCCTCGATGGACTCAAGGATTGGGCGAGGGTCGAGCTTGAAAGGCGCGATGTGCAAAATCTTGATGATGCTATAGCCGTAGCCGAATCCCTCATAGACTACACCTCCCAATCCAAAGATAGGAAGTCCAACCATGAAAAAGGTGGGGAAGAGCGGAATACCAAGAAGGACCATGCTTGAAAGGAAGGTGGTGCACGTAAACCATCCGGGGGAGACAAGCGTGACACACCTAACAAAGGTAAGTCCGACACCCCTAAACCAAAAAGTCCTTGCTTCATTTGTGATGGCCCTCATTGGGTGTGTGATTGCCCAAAGGGGAAGACCCTCAATGCCCTAGCTGCTCAACATGAGGGCATACAAAATGAGGAACCACAAGCGGGGATGGATTCTCTCCGCACCATTGGCGCACTTAAAAGACCCACCCATGTTCAAAAGGGTCTAATGTATGTGAACGCCACAATCAATGGAAAGGATGTGCGGGCACTGCTTGATACAGGAGCCACGCACAATTTCATTTCTAAAGAAAAGGCCAAACGGTTAGGCCTCAAATATATCAATGGAGGAGGCACCATCAAGGCGGTAAACTCACCCGCCAAGATAATATTGGGAGTGTCCAAGGCAACGTCGGTACAACTTGACACATGGAACGGTAAGCTTGATTTCTCCATCGTCCCCATGGATGACTTTCAAGTAGTGCTAGGCATGGAGTTCTTCGACCAAGTCCATGCTTTCCCCATACCAACCTCTAACTCCCTTAACATCCTCGATGGGAGTCAATCATACATGGTTATGGCGGAACGTGCAGCGAAGGTAAAGAGCAAGATGCTATCCGCACTACAATTCAAATGGGGGATGAAGATGGATCCAAGTTTCCTTGCCACCATTTGGGAACTAAATGATGGGAAAGACATCGCCATCTCCAAGGACCCAATGCCAAGGTAAGTCCAAGTCATCCTTGAGGAATACAAGGACATCATGCCCTAAGAGCTTCCAAAGAAGTTGCCTCCACGACGGGAAGTGGATCACCAAATCGAGTTGGAGCTCGATGCCAAGCCTCCAGCCATGGTGCCTTATCGCATGGCGCCTTCTGAACTTGCAGAGTTGAAGAAACAACTCCAAGACTTGCTCAATGCAGGCTATATCCAGCCCTCGAAAGCTCCATATGGTGCACCCGTCCTCTTCCAAAAGAAGAAGGATGGATCTCTCTGCATGTGCATCGATTATCGGGCACTCAACAAGGTAACCATCAAGAACAAGTATCTGATTCCACTAATTACGGAGTTGTTTGACCAACTTGGGAAGGCTCGATACTTCACCAAGCTTGATTTGAGATCAGGGTACTACCAAGTACGCATTGCCAAGGGTGATAAACCAAAGACCGTGTGTGTGACAAGGTATGGTGCTTATGAATTCTTAGTCATGCCATTTGGTCTTACCAATGCACCCGCTACATTTTACACTCTCATGAACAAGCTATTCCATCCCTATCTTGACCAGTTCGTGGTAGTATACTTGGACGACATTGTCATTTATAGCACAACTCTTGAAGAGCATGTGCAACATCTCCAACAAGTCTTCCAAGTGCTTCGTGACAACGAACTCTACGTCAAAAAGGAGAAATGTTCCTTTGCTCAACAAGAGGTAGAGTTTCTTGGCCATCGAATTCGGGATGGGAAGCTCATGATGGATCAAGCAAAGGTGAAGGCCATTCAAGAATGGGAGCCTCCTACCAAGGTACCGGAGCTACGATCATTTCTTGGGTTGGTAAATTATTATCGACGGTTTATCAAGGGTAACTCAGCCAAAGCCACCCCACTCACGGATCTTCTCAAGAAGAACCGCACATGGCACTGGTCCGAAGAGTGCCAACATGCCTTCGAGGAGTTGAAAAAGGCAATATGTGAGGAATCGGTGTCGGTGCTACCCGACCACACCAAGCCATTCGAGATGCACACGGACGCCTCTGACTTTGCCATAGGAGGAGTTCTCATGCAAGAAGGGCACCCCATTGCATACGAGAGCCGCAAGCTCAATGACACAGAGCGACAATACACGGTCCAAGAGAAGAAAATGCCGCCATCATTCATTGCCTACGGGTTTGGCGACACTACTTGCTTGGCTTGTACTTTGTCATCAAGACCGACAATATGGCAATGAGCTACTTTCAAACGCAAAAGAAGCTGAGCCCCAAACAAGCACGATGGCAAGACTTCTTGGCCAAGTTTGACTATAGGCTCGAGTACAAAGCGAGTAGGGCAAATGTTGTGACCGACGCCCTAAGTCGCAAAGCGAAACTCGCCACTTTGAGCATAAGTCGTCCACAAAGTGTGCTCATCGACCGCATCAAACAAGGCCTAGAGCATGACCCCATAACCAAGAATCTCCTGAACTTGGCAAGTGAGGGGAAGACACAACGCTTTTGGCTTGACGAAGGCCTACTCCTCACAACCAGGAATTGCCTCTTCGTGCCAAGACATGAAAACTTGCAGAAGGAGATCATCAAGGAGCGCCATGATTCCAAGTGGGCTGGTCACCCAGGTATGGCATGAACCCTTGCACTCATGCAAGATTCCTACTATTGACCTCAAATGCGGGAAGACGTGGAGGGCTATGTAGGGACTTGTCTTGTGTGTCAACAAGACAAGGTTGAACACCAATGCCCCGCGGGTTTGCTAGAACCCCTACCGATTGCAGAAAGGCCATGGCAAAGTGTCTCAATGGACTTCATTATGGCCTTGCCAAAATCCGAGGGATATGGAAGCATAATGGTGGTAGTTGATCAGCTTAGCAAGTATGCCACCTCATTCCTGTCTCCGCGGATGAAGCTGCTCGAGCATTCCTTATGCCACCTTCATTCTCGTCTCCGCAGATTGCACCACGAATGAAGCTACTCGAGCATTCCTCAAGCACGTGGTGAAACTTTGGGGAGTTCCACAAAATATCGTGAGTGATTGCGCCCTCGCTTCATCGGTCGTTTTTGGGGAGAGCTCTTCAAAATGTTAGGGACTGACTTGAGCTTCTCAACAAGCTTCCATCCCCAAACCGATGGACAAACTGAGCGCATAAATACCTTGCTTGAGCTATACTTGAGACATTATATGAGCGCTCATCAACTTGATTGGGCAAAGTTACTAGATGTTGCCCAATTCTCATATAATCTCCAAAGGAGTGAGGCAACAGGTAAGAGTTCATTTGAGATTGTGACGGGACAACAACCTATGACTCCACGTGCCATAGCCTCAACCTATGGAGGGAAGAGTCCAGCGGCATACAAGCTCGCAAAGGAATGGCATGAACAAGCCGACATCATGCGAGCATGCTTAGACAAGGCTGCTAAGAAAATGAAGAAATGGGCAGACACTAGGAGACGGCACCTCGCATTTCAAGAGGGGGACTTGGTGCTCATCAAGCTACTACCCCAACAATTCAAGTCACCTCGCAAAGTGCACAAAGGGTTGGTACGAAAATACAAAGGTCCCTTCCCTATTGTCAAGTGAGTAGGCGAAGTCTCCTACAAAGTTTGATTGCCAGCTAACCTCAAGATTCATCCGGTCTTCCATGTGAGTTTCCTCAAGCCCTATCATGAAGCCAAGGAGGATCCAAGTAGAAGTGAGTCCAAGAAAGCACCTACAGCCGTCGTCACCGCATTCGACAAAGACGTGGGATGCATTCTTGCGAAACGTGTGATAAGAAGGAGAGGAGTTCCACCATACACTGAATATTTGGTAAAGTGGAAAAACCTTCCAAACAGGGAGGCAAGTTGGAAACGCGAAGACACGTTGTGGCAATTTGGCGAGCACATCCAACGCTACAAAGACGAAAGCGCGTCGAGGACGTCACGAAATTAGGTGGGGGAGGATGTTACAGCCCGCCCAATTTGCTTGTTAGAGTGGCCCAAATATGCATAAGGCTTGGCCTAACTTCTAGAAAGCTTGCAAGCCCAAGCCCATCTTCTAGAATTCTCTAGCAAGATAAGTTTCTAGAATACTCTCTTGTATTTATCTAGATAATTTAGTCGATAATACTCTCTTGTACATATCTAGATAATTTAGTAGATGAGAGTGAATTAGGACCCTTAGATGCATTAGATCTTAGCCATTCATTTGAGAGGTGGTTCACTATAAACACCCCTCCAATGCTCATTTGTAAATCATCCAAGCAAATCCAAGCAAATACAAGCAAAGCATTGTAAAGAGCTCTTGAGTAATATAAAGCTTTCTTGCTTAGCAACACTTTCCTCTAAGCTTTCATCTCTTCTCTTATTGCCTACAAAGCTCTTTGGCTCAACGATCCTCTCTTCTCCTTGAGCGAGAAGGCAAATCACTAGGCTTACTTAGCAACTTTCGATCAAGTTACCTAAGTGCTGCACGAGCATGCTGCGCAAACCTCTAAGCTCGTGACAGTAAGCATAGAAACATTGAGAAATCCCTCCGGAATTGAGCCAAGTACGCCTTGTACACATTGTCAGAGCTTGATGTTGCCATGTATATATTCCCCCTATTTACAAGATTTTCCGGAACCTAGCTTTACCAAGAATTTAAACAATAATGCTTAGGCGACTGACACAAAATAGCCACACTTATCAAAAAATAAAATAAAATAAAATGGACTACTGGAATAAATAGCCAATCATTTATGACCTAGTAATGAAACATATATAAACTTTGTATACGTATTGAAAAGTTGACATTTTCCACTTCTATTCATTTTATGTTTGATCAGTTTGTATTCGAAAATTATGTAGATGAAATTTGTATGTGTGTACTATCATTCAGTAATACGTATTATTAATTAGTAGACCAAAGTGTTGAATTATGCAATTATTAGGCGGAACAGATGATTTGCTTCTTTCCTTCTCTTACAAATAATATTCGAGAATCACTAGAGGTAGGCAAATAATTAAATTAAATTTAAATTGGTTAAAGATGTTAATTAACCTGAGAAAGCCAGTGAACACTACTGGAAGAATTTATCAAATGCATACTCCTACTTGGGAAGAGCCTTCCTCATAAAATGAACCAAGAAGTCCAGATATGAAACAAGGTCCAAAGTTGTCCGCCTTGTATTTACTGCGGCTCTCATAGATTTCAGTAATAGATTTGAAGATGGTGTTAACATCATTCCCTGGAAGATCATTCAGAAACACTTGAAACTCAGGTGATCTGAGTTTCCTTCGTTGGCATATTTCATGAATGGTGTCAATAATTCCTGATTTGACCAACAAAGTGTGCGCTGGGTCCTGAAGAGTAGCCTAAGTCTGCAACATTGAAACACTGGGAAAATAGCTCATAGTTTCTTGCAGGACGGGCCGCGACTTTGATATCATAGTTTTCTGACAAAATTAACAACTAAAATACCTATTCTCTCCATCTCTTGTATTCATGTGAGGAACACTTATTCTATTCATCATGGCTTGATTATCTCTCTTTGACATATATGCAAGTTACTCTTGGCTTGTAACCCTGCATGAAGAAGTAGTGTGGGAATTTTGCTTCAATATTCGTGTGAGTGACACTTGGTACAACCATTTATATTTCTAATTTCTCTTCGATGTGTTCCCTACTCGTACACTTATTGACACTTAGTACCCCTGCTTACCTCATGGGGAAAGGCCATTGTAAAGAGTCGAACCTAGGACTTCACCGTTGGCCTTACCAATTCCCTCCTGGGCCGCCCTTACAACTTAAACCAACCCATTATGGGTGATGTTGTCAACTCGTTATAGAAAGGATTCAGAAATTAAATTAGAAATTAATTTTCTTAGATCAAAAAATCGAATTCATTAATTCACTGAATATATGAAGATATAGGCCTGCAAAACTTTGACTATACCCAAGAGATTAGTAAATCTAGAACATGATAGCTAGGAGCAGATGAAATCAGCTGAAATCTCCATCTACTAGATGAATTTTAATTACAATTAAACACATCCTAAGAGCAGGCACACATGAAACGAAAAATGTGCTTCAAAACTTGAAACAATACGAACAAGATGTCAAGATCTATTTAACAATAATTTGTTTTGAAAATTTTGAAGTCTAATTATGGTACTTGGAAAATCGTACATGAATAAATCAAAATATATCATTTTTCTTAGAAGGAGACTGCAACTCTATTTTTCTTTTAAAATACCTCTTCATGCTATTTCAAAATTAAATTTGAATCAATCAATAAATAGATTATGCTTATAACAAAAGTAATGAAACTATAGATTATAACTAATTAACTATCCTTGAAATGTTATAAAAGTTATTAACCTAATGAATAAATATATACATGAAACTAATTAATAAATAGATTATATTTCTAAGGAAAAGTAATAAAACCTTAGATTATGACTAATCAATTATCAATTAAAAATCATGTATGTAATTAGCTAGCCTAATCAATAAATGTATACATTAAACTAATTAATAAATAGTTAGTAATTTTTTGAGGTAAATTAGTAATTTTTTTTCTCTTAATTCTTTTATTGTTACTTGGGAGAAATATCTAAAATAGGGTTAATACTTTGGGGGAAAAAATTTATGAGTGGAAGTACTTGAGCAAGACAAGAAAGTAAAAATTGAGAAAAGTGAGAATCTAATGCTCAAAGGAGGACCAGTGAGTTTAGTGTATAGTAAGACTATGAGAGGTTGAGAGAGGTTTGAGAGTGAAGAGGTGGGGACGGTGTGGTTTGAGAATTGGGAATGAAAGAGTGAAGTTAGGAGCGTTAAAATGTTTTTAAATTGAGAGATAATATGAAATTGAAGGAAAACCTAGCGAGTAATGGTTCTGAAGATTTTTGGATATATAAATCAGTTTGTTTTAATTAAAGCTACGATCATAAATGATAAATATACATGTGGGCGATTCGGCTGCAAATATATTTTCATGAATCATGACTTGCCAACAAGTTACAAACATTTGACTTTTCTTTCCATCGAAGTTCATCCTTTGAAAGAGAATTAATCTCGTTCCCTAATTGATCGTTTATTGGAATTTGTATACTATTTTTTAAGATCCGAAGTGATGCAACAGTAACTAATGATTACTATATCATTGTTGTATCGTCTCATTACCCTCCCAATCGTTTATGAAGCAGTGTCAAATCGCTTGAAACACAAAGATTAGCATAACAGAAAACGGAGATGGACACTACTATCATCAATTTTCCAACAGAAGTACAATATTTAAAATTTATTCACTCATTACATTTCAGAAGAAGCTTCAACCATATAGCAAAAATAATACAAAATAGATTTCCATCTCTAGATAAAGCATATCTGCATTATTATTAACATCTCCAACATACCAGCTAGCTACTTCCTTGTCATGGACATAACCATCATGACAAACTTTGTCTTCTCGACATCCAGATGCTCAGCTACATGGTTTGCATACTTAGCAAACAAGGGATCCATTACATTTTCTCCGAAATGACTAGCAAGCAGGGGTTCCGAAGCAGCCCTAATATTCTTTGCAACATTTCGTCCGCATCGGTACTTGTTCAGCGCAAAGTTTTTGTTGCTAACATCGTTACTAGGATCCCAATTGATATCAAAAATTTCTACCATATCAAACTTGAAAGATCCCTCCCTTTCAATAATCTCCTTTATTTCCTCTACGTAGGGACTATACAAAGGCAAATTGAACGAATCCAAGTCATCCTTTTCAACAAGTCCCTGGATTTAACCCAAAGCAAAATTATCGTATATGGTTAATTTTCGCATGGCATATATATATAATCAAATCTGAAAATTTCATGTAAATGATGTGATTATTATAAGTGTTCTTTTTTACCTCATCGATCAATTCGAGGAGCGATGTTGTCAGCAGCTGCCAAGGGTAACAGCAATCTTCGATTAAGGGATTGGGGATGCTCCTGCCAAGGAAAGTAATAATCATGCGTCCTCCACGAACTATTTCTTCGGAGCGTAAGCTTAGAAACATTGAGAAATCCCTCTGGAATTGAACCAAGTAAGCTTTGTATACACTTTCAGAGCTTGATGTTGCCATGTATATATTCCCCTTGTTTTCAAGATTTTCCGGAACCTAGCTTTACCAAGAAGTTAAACAATAATGCTTAGGCGACTGTCACAAAATAGCCATGCCTATCAAAAAAAAAAAAAAAAGGTAGACTATTGGTATAGATGTTAATCTGAAATAGCTAGGCATTTATGGCGTAGTTATGAAATATACACAAATTGAAAAGTTGAGATTTTTCACTTCTATATCAATCTTCTATTCATCTTATGTTTGATCAGTTTGTATTTGAAAATTTTGTATATGAAATTTATATGTCTAATTTTATTGGGTAATACATATTATTAATGAGCAATGCTACACTTGCAATCAAATTCTATAACTAACTTCTTACAACGTGAGTTGAGTTTGTAAAAAATCACTGGAAGAGGAAAAAAATAAAAATGAAAAGAGAAGTTACAACCCAGGACATGGTAATTATATCATCAATAGAATTTTGCCAACTCAGGTTATAGGGAGGATTGGTTGTAAATTGATTGTCGGTATAGTATTATTCATTATTAATTAGTAGACCAGATTGTTGAATTGTGCAATTAATTAGGCAGATCAAAACTGTTTGCTTCTTTCCTTCTCTTACAAGTAATATTTAAGATTCATTAGAGGCAGGCAAATAATTAAATTAAATTTAAACTGGTCAAAGATGTTAATTAACCTGAGAGAGCCAGTTAACACTGCTGGAGGAATGTATCAAATGCATACTCCTACTTGGGAAGAGCCTTCCATAAAATGAACCAGGAAGTCCGGATATGAAACAAGGTCCAAAGTTGTCTACCTTGTCTTTACTGAGCCTCTCATAGAATTCAGGAATAGACTTGAAGATGGTGTTGAAATCATTCCCTGGAAGATCATTCAGAAACACTTGAAACTCAGGTGAACTTAGTTTCCTCTGTTGGCAAATTTCATGAGTGGTGTCAATAATTCCTGATATGACCAACAAAGTGTTGGATCCTGAAGAGCAGCCTAAATCTGCAACATTGAAACAACTAGGAAAAGAGCTGTTCATCAACATATTTTTGATAGTTTCTTCCAGGACAGGCCGCGACTTTGATATCACAGTTTTCTGATAAAATTAACAAAAAAAAACGAGTTTTAACAAAATCACTATACATTATATGTTGCAGTTATAATAATATTAATGAGAAACTTTCATGTTTTGAGTGGAAAATAGACCTGTATGAGGCTGTTCGTGGCATAACTAGTCTCTCCATCTCCTACATTCATGTGAGGAACACTTACAATATTGGTCATGGCTTGATTATCTCTCTTTGACATGCAAGTTACTCTTGGCTTGTACCCCTGCATGAAAGAGTAGTGTGGGGTTTTTGCTGCAATATTCATGTGAGTGACGCTTGGTAGAGCCATTAGTTTTTCTAATTTCTCTTCAATGTGTTTCCTACTCTTGCCTTGTACCCCTTTATATAGAAAGTCGTCAACCCCTTATCTATCGGCAATTTTTGTGCTATAGTTAGTAAATAGCTTAGCAAGTTGTTGGGGGCTGGAGGGCAAATCGTAGAGTTGGCTGATGGACGCTGAAATTTATTTCAAAAGCAGGGCCAGCTCAACCCCTTGACAACGAAGGTGGTTTTCTAGGCCCCATAATTTGAGAGGGCCCCAAAAAATAGAGAGACTAGACATGTACATATTGTTTTATCAGCCCTGCAATAGCCCTTACACACTACTAGAAAAATAGACTTTTACTGCACTCATCTACGGCGGGCATCTAAAAATACAGTAAAAAAATAACTATACAGCGGGCTACCACGCCCGCAGTAAAAGACTAATAACTTTACCGCGGTCTCTAATGACCGCAGTAGAAGCCCATGAAAAACATTTTCATTTGCCTCCTCTCTCTCTCTCGTCTAATTTCTTTCTCCCTAATTCGTAATCCCTAATTTCCTTCTCTCCCATCAACCCAAATCCCTCATCTCATCTGTCTCTCTGGTCTCTCCCTCTGACTCTATCTCCCTCCGTCGCTGTCGCTGCCTCTGTCTCCATCGGCGTTCAGTCGCTCTCTCCTGAAATCTTTTTTTCCATGGTTTGAGCTCTGATCTCTCTCTCTCTCTCTCTCTCTCTCTCTCTCTTCTCTCTCTCTCGCTCTTTCCATGTTGTTTTTATGTTGTTCATGGACTGTCTTTGTTTATTTTCTATTTTTTTTAAATTTTTACAGTGAGTCGTTGATGAAATTGATCAAGAGTCGGATCGATGTGGTAAGGAGAAAATGGAATGCAACGCAAAAATTTTTGAAGAAAGATATAGCTGATCTACTCGCTAATGGACTTGATATCAATGCATTTGGCAGGGTATTTTTTTAATTTAAAGAAAAGATTTCAAATTTGAAATCTCTGGAGTAGCACATTTTCTTTTATTTTTATGTTTTGTTTCATTCTACAGCCGTACTATGTGATGTTTTGGAATTTTAGGGTTTTGACGGTTTCATGTCAATGGCTCCCAAAGGGATTCCAAGTTGGAATTGTTTGGTATTGATTCACTCGTCAACATTCTGGGTCTTAGGAGGTAAGTAGTTCATTCTTATTAATTTGCACTTTTATCTTGTCAAATGTTATCTAAACCTTGAGAAAGTGTCATTTTCCATATAGATGGATGGATGTATGGATAGATGGGTGGATAGATTTCTTGCATCTCTCAATTAATTCTTATATCGGAAATATTTTTGATTAGTCGCTTTTGCTATAAGCTGTTTATTGATAGTCTTACATTTTGCTGATCCAGTATGACTGCAAAGCAAGTTGCAACACCTTCGAGTCCTTGAGATGGTAGAGATGGAGAAGATGCCCCTACTAATTAGGAGCGTCCACAGGTATGGTTATTGCTTAAGGTTTCTTCTGTTATGGATGATTTCTCTTTCTTTCCAGTTTATATGTGTGCTGGTGATACAAGCTCTTGCAAGATCTTCAACAGCTTGATATTTAATCTATTGTGTTTTTGTTGTTATTGTCATCATTGACAAATTTATGTGTTTGAGAAAAGAAATTATGGAATCAGATTGCAAGTAAAGGGATTGTAGCATTGAATAGTTGAGCGTAATATATCTATGTGTAAGATGCATGCCTATTCTTTAAGTTTCAAAAATACATTTCGTCCCTGTAGTGTGTTTATATTCTTGAAATGATTTCTGGCTGGGCTTGAAAAAATTTAATGTAGATTAAGTATTCCAGTGATCTTTGCTTTGTTAACCTTGGTTACTGTACTGTACAAGTTTTCTGATTCTTTCCATTCTCTTTTGATATACATATATCTTGCAGTCTAGGGATGTAAAATTGGGTACGATGATGAGTGTATTTATTCCATGCTTGCAAAACATACTGGGAATTATCTACTACATCCGATTCACATGGTATCCCTCACATTCCCTGATGAATTTTGGCTTTTTGCAACTTTATATGTGTATCAAGTGTTTTCTTTTCTTTTGGTATTCTAAACTCTACTGACAGAGTGCTCTAAGGTGGACTGCTAGTTCACCCTCTTTGTACCACTTTGTATTATCAATAAAATCAGTTGCATGTTTTTATGATTCAGACCAGCCATATTGTCTGTGCTGCTTTTCTGAATTTTTCAATTTGCAAGATTGTTGGTATGGCTGGAATAGGCGAGTCTCTGTTGCTTGTATCATTTTGCGGCTTGTGTACTTTCTTGACTTCAATATCTTAAGTGCTATTGCAACAAACGGTGCAATGAAGGTATGTCATGATTAGTGACAAGCAAAGCTTGTTGCTTATTTTGAATTTGGGGGAGAGGGAGGGGTGGAGATGTGGTGTGGGTGTGGCAGGGTGTAAAAGAAATAAGTTGTTCCAACCCTGAAGATTGGAGTCTAGTATTATGAAATATCATTTTTCTGACCTTTGTCATTTCCACCCTATTTGTCCTTAATTCATTTAAAACTGCCAAATAAAGTGGGAGATACAAAAAATTAGGAGGAATATTTAAAGGGGACCTAGCATTATTGTTGAACCTTTTTTTAAAGCCAAGACAGTTCCTGAAAAGTGGTATTCGGTTAGATTTGATGAAGTCAATTTTTGCAAAAGACTTTTACATATTGAGTTCTTCTCACAGTTATATTTGATTTTTAGCATACTGGAATTTGAAACATTAAATGTCTTGAAAGTGCTTTCTTCCCTGACAGTTGGTTCTATTTCCCCATGAACTATTATTTAAAAAGTAAAGAGACTATTCCTTCCCTGATGTTTGGTTCTAATTGTGCACGAATTGTTATCTAAAAGATTAAAGAGTAATATTGATATTTCCAAAATTTTATTCCAAATGATGTGGCATTATCACATGTCTGAAGAAATAATTTGAGAATGCTATGCAGATTAATTTGGTAGTGTCACTTGCCACATCATTTAGGATAAAATTTTGGTAGCAGTATTATTCGATTAAATTGCGATGGATTTGCAGCATTAACTGGGTATCTGTGGTTATTCCTTTTCAAATTTTTTCTTCTAGGGAGGAGGGCCATATTATCTCATTGGTCGTTCCCTTGGTCTAGAGGTTGGAGTTAGCATTGGACTGTGCTTTTTCCTTGGGAATGCTGTTGCTGGAGCTCTGTGAGTGTATTTTGTGATTTTTTCTTGGTGATGACATTTATAATATGTATGTTTGATTGAGGTCTGTGAGGATCTTGTAAATTAGGCTCATAATGGATGCTTTCCAATCTTAATAGCTTAAGAATATAAAATTTGTTCTCAATTACTTATGCTAACATCCATGCTTTCTCTTTTATTTTTGCTTGTGGTCTTAGGTACATACTGGGAGCTGTAGAAACCTTTCTAAAGGCTGTGCCTGCTGCTGGGATTTTCAAAGGTAGTAATTGACAAGGTGTTGCCGTTTGACAGCCACATTCTATTTTTGGTTTATTTTTTTCTCGAATTTTGTAAATTATCTGTGAGCAGCTTCTTGTAGGTTCATAGTATATGTTTCATGAACTGCAATAGTTTAATTGTAGAATGTAGGTATAATTACTATCTAAAAATGTCAGCTTGGTTCAAACCTGCAAGAAATGAGCCATTTAGGCCCAAATTTTATGCCGCGTCAGCAGAACATGGCACATTTGACATGGCTATTAGTTACATTACGCAAGTGATAATAGAACTCTTGACATCACATGTGGATTCTATTGTTTATATGTTTTGGGTGGTTTCATGTACTATTGATGGTTAGAAGATTGTTTCAATTAGTTTTCATTTGCGATCATAATCTACTCTCTACATTAATGTAAATTGGAGCGGAATCGAAAGTTAATTTGGGCCCAGACCACAACTTTTTACGGCGGGCCAAGGCCCGCGGTAAATAACTTTGCCAGACCACAACTTTTTACGGCAGGCTAGAGCCCGCGGTAAATAACTTTCCCATACCACAACTTTTTACGGCAGGCTTAACGCCTTACCGCGGGCCAAAACCGCGGTAAAAAGTAAAATTAGTTTTTACAGCGCCATTTTATACGGCAGGCTTAAACTGCCGTATGCCCGCCGTAGAAGTCCTTTTACTGCGGTTTCGGCCCGCGGTAAAAGGCCTATTTTCTTGTAGTGACAAATCCATTAAAACAATTTTTTAATTTTAATTATGACCCACGTTACGCAGCCTTCCATATTTCTCCGATAAAGTGTTGAATAAAGCATCGCATCTTGCCTAAATCTTTTAACTTATTATAGAATATTAAAGGGATAATTCTAATTTGCCCCCTAAGGTTAGGCCTAAAAAAAATTGAGGAGCTCAGTTTTCTGAAATTTAAGAATGCCCCCTGAGGTTACTGTATCGCCGTTAGATTTAACGGGAAATGTATTAAACCGTTAGATTTAATGGAAAATGTATTGAATAATAACTTAATGCTAATATTAGATTTAACAAAAAATATATTAAATAATAACTTAACGCTAATAAGCAGTAAAATAGATTATAATACCCTTTTCTAAATGGTTTCTAAAGCGTTAAGTTATTATTTAATACATTTTTCGTTAAATCTAACGGTGCTACAGTAACCTCAGGGGGTAATTTTGAGTTTCAAAAAACTGAGGTCCTCAATTTTCTTTTGGCCTAACCTCAGAGGGCAAATTAGAATTAACCCAATATTAAATTCATTTCTTGCCACAATGAATTTAATATTAAAAGAGCACGAAATTTTGCCTACTTAATTTTTACAAGTTAACCCATACTATAATTATTTATAAATTCTTCTCTTTCTCTTCTATTAATTAGTTGAATCTCGAAAGGAGCGATCTTGAAAATTTTGAAAAATCAATAGAAAAGAAATTGGTGAAATTTTAGTAAATGAGCAAGAGCAACACATACAATTAGAATCTATTAAAAAAAAAAAGATAATATCGAAGATATAATGATAATCAAATATTTAATGAAACAAATGAAGAAAGTCCCAAAAAAAAGGAAAATGAAACAAATAAAGATATCAAAATCTTGATAAAATATCTAATCCAAATAATACATTTGATCCGGGAACATGGAAAAATGTTTTTATTTTGTATCAAAAATTTAAAGCCATTGAATGAAGATTGTTTGAGAGGTTTGAAGCTAGAAAATGTTTTAAAATATGATTTGTTTTCAAATATTGATGGGTTAAATTTATTTTCAGAACTTAAGGCTTCAAAAGAAATTATAAAGATAACATAAATTTTCGAATTGAAATACTTAACTATATATAAAAAACAAAATAGATTCTTTTCCAAATGCTTATATTGCTTGCATAATATCAATAATTTGATAATAGAATCCTAGAAAAGTCAAAATCATTTTGGTTTTGTATAGAGCAAATTAATGAATCTTCAAGTGGGAATGACAATTAGTTGTCAAAGAAAAACGTTAGCTATCTTCTACTTGTACAACATTAAATAAATATATATAGAAATTGACCAAAAAATGGTGATAAAAATTGACCAAAAAATGATGACAATATATATATATATATAGTCTTATTATAGTTCCACTAATTAAATAGAACTAGTCTACGCTTACAAATTTTATATACAAATATTATTGGAAGTACAATACTAGCAGCCGCATCGTAACGATACCGGAACAGTCAAAATTCGAAAAAGAAAATATAAGTAGGGGGTGCGCAGCCCCTATATTGTTGTAGTAAAAGCTATAAATGTTGTCAACAAAACTGATACACTTGCTAGCAAAACATTCCAAAAAGAAAGGGAAACTTGAAGTCTGAAACTTTCTCTGATCTGATGCATGCTTTAATTTTGTGTTTACCAACTTTTAATATTATTGGACCATTGGATGTTATTGTAACTTTAAATTTTGCTTAGCTGAAATTTGAAAGTTAGATCAAGAGAAAAAATGTATTTAAGAGGATGGAGAATACATAAAAATGTGTTACTTTCATTTGCTTTTATGAAGTTAGAACAGTTACCTTCCATAACTAGAAATCGACATTCTTATTTAAAAAATAAAATTATTAATTTTAATATGGTAAGATTTAGATTCTTAGGTGACATCTATTCATTTATTCAAAACCCGATTAGGTAAGAATGCACAATTGTAATTTTAGTTCAACAACTGCATATAATATATATATATATATCATTCATATCTTGACTCTTCAATTTGTTCATAATTATTAGTATAGTAGTCAAAAACAATAGGTGACATCTATTCATTTATTCAAAACCCGATTAGGTAAGAATGCACAATTGTAATTTTAGTTCAACAACTGCATATAATATATATATATATATATATATATATATAAATATCATTCATATCTTGACTCTTCAATTTGTTCATAATTATTAGTATAGTAGTCAAAAACAATTTACACCATAACCATTATTTTTAGTTTAAAAAATTTATCATTCTGTAAATGATGATCAATTATTACGTTAATTTGTTTAGTATTTTTAAGTACTTAAAAATTATATATAGCAACAAATTTTGTCATGTTATAATACACATACGTCATGCAAGATGCTTAAAATATCATAGTAGCAAGATCTGCCAATCTCCAAAATAGGACCAACAAACCATAAGATCAGGTTGCCTATGCTTTAATATTTCAATAACTATTTATGAAATAAAACAAGAAGCTTCATTATCGAGCATTTGATGCATTGCTAACATTAATTTATTTAAAAAATAGCTTTCATAGCAACTATGCATGCATAAGAATAATAATTGAGAACTATATAATAAAATATTATCAAGTGAAATATTATTTGAATCAACTACAACTATAGTTGGATATTAATTAGACGTTTCACGTTTGCACGCATAAATGTATGGGCAGGATCAATGGGGTCCCTATCATTTGTTTCATTTTGTTTGCATTTGCCATATATGGCTAAGGCTGCATTAATTATGTAAGAAAAATCTTGGATGCAACTACTAGTTAGGTCAACAATAGTATTCTTTAATATAATAATTAAAAAAATTAAAAAATTATCTTCTCTATATTGACCATTATTATGAATGTTGAATTTAATTAATGATCATAAATACAATCAATCTCGCAGAGCACATCAAATAAATAAGGTGTTAGTAAAAAAAAAAAAAATTTAAAGAAAATAGAAGTTTATTAAAGGGAAATTTTCATTTTCCTCTTTCAGGTTAAGATGGAAAAAGTTCCCCTGATAAATCAAATATTGCAAATTGCCCCCCAATTGAAATTCTGGCCGAACACTTTAATAGAAATAGGGTAAAATGGTAATCCTATTGCATGGAAACAAACTTTAACCCATGAGATGACTGTAATGCCCTTAGGATAAAATAATATTTATAATATTTATGTAACATAATTATTAAACAGAAAATTCTCCTCTCTCTTCCTACCTGTTTAATCTTTCGCCTTGGAAAGTTCTTCTCTGTGTGATCCAATGCTACCATAGCCTCGATTACAACCCTCAACAACCCAAGCCAAACTGATTATATCAACACCAAATCCATCTCTAACATCACCATCCAAACCCCTCGCATAAACCGCCAACAACCAAAACCATCTCAAACACCACCAAAAATAGCCAAACCTTGATTGGGACGGCTAGCAAGGTTGATGATTCGGTTGGATTGGCTTGGGTTGAGAAGGAAGTGAAGAAGAAGGATTCGAATTAGAGGGTTAGGGTTTGTTCGGTTTTGGCGTATGTGATGACGAAGGAGAAGCAAAGAGGAAAAAGAGGGGAGAGAATGAGAGGTTTTTTTTTTTATATAATATATATTTCTATAGATTTTATTATTTGATTTAATTTCAATTTTATGAAAATTGTAGTAGATCACAATTTTAACCTTCAATTTGTTAAATCTAATGTCAGATGTTATTTTACTGTTAAAATTGTCGACCGGAATCCTAATTGAGGGGGCAATTTGCAATATTTGAGCTCTTAGGGAGAATTTTATACTGGCTTAACCTAGGAAGGAATATGTGAAATTCCCTTTATTAAATATTTTTAAGATGCTGATTCATGAAAACCTTTGTGTTCAATATATATATATATGTATACATACATATATACATACATATATATGTGTATATATACATATATGTATATATGTATATATACACATATATATGTATGTATATATGTATGTATATATATATATACATACATATATATATGTATGTATATTGTATGTATGTATACATATACATACATACATATATGTATGTATGTATATATATACATATATATATATATATACACATATATGTATGTATGTACATTTTCAATTATGTTAGGGTGGAGTTATTTGTATCCATAAAATTGATTTTCACACCCATTCTTCTAAACGCATTCTATAAATTAAATTTCGATAAATTCGATTTTATTATTCTCATTTTCAATATTTCAAAATTAATACTACCTTATTTTAATGGATTAATCCTTTTAATTGAAAAACTAATAAATTAAATTTTAAAAAATTCATAAACTTAATATAGATATTTATAAAAAGATCAAATCAACTGTTTAAAAAAAAGTCATTTTTATTGTACTTTTAACTAAATTAACCATGATCTACTTTATTGAGTTAGATATAGAATTATTTGTGAAATTATAAGGATTAATAAAGTACAAATTAAAAATTGTATAAATATTATGGTGGGTATATCTAAAAAGAAGATTGTGAAAAAGAATTGTTAGTGTCTCACGTGGCATGCTCATATACATGCAATGCACGTGATCATTTTTGTCATCATGTGATAAAAATACCAATGTGATTCTCTTCCCTAATTTTACTCACCACTTATGGAAGTCTTTATTTTAAGAAAAGACTGATTGATTGAAGCTCATCGGGAAGTTCATGTTGCATAGGAAGTTTTTATCTTAATTATCAATCTCATATATGACTAGGATATTTTTTATAGGCATCCTAAATCATCTAAGAGCATTTCTATATGACTTCCTACGTTATATAAATCATTATCTATTCATACCTTTTGAGTCTTCTTGAGGTATTGCAAGATTATAATGATGATTGGAATTGATGGCAACATACCTTATAGAGCTATTTATATAGCTTACATAAAGGAGGATTCAACATATGGAGTTGCAATCGTGGAGATTAGATTGATATATGTTGATCACTTGTTTATTCGTAAAAAGCTTTATGCTCTTATTGAGTGAGTTAAGATTGTGTAAGGCTTAAGGCAATTAAGTACTTCCATGAATTTGGTTGAAATGATTATACAGTCATTTGATCTTAAAAGAGTTGAGTGATTTCATGATTCTATAACAGTTATGTTAATTATGTCTTACTTAACTTGGTACAGTTAATTTTGACATCTTTGTGAAGTGCAGCATCAAAAGAGTTTGTGAAGGACTATAGTTGTAATCAAGGGTGATCAAGTTTACATAGACTAGATTAATGAGTGAGAGAGAGAGGCTAGCTATCACTGTAAAGAGTATTGAGTCAAGTATAAACACATACAACATAATAGATTATAACTATTGTTGTCCATAGATATAGGCTTGGTTATAACCAAATCTTGTAAAATCTTCTATTTTATTTTACTATACTGTTTACAGTTTTGTTATTCATAACTATCCATACACTACAAAACTTGCAAGAATTTTGCAAGTGCAAATAGTCTCACACATTATGTTATTGATTTGTATATAAACATTTTAAGAATAAGTCATTGGCTTATTGCTTTTAAAAAACTTTTGGATAAAAATTCACAATATCATAAGATTATATACTCATATAAAATTTGGATTCGCTTGTTCCCATGAAACATCGAAATAGCTATTTTATGTCTCAGATTTAGAGATCAGTTAGTCTTATTTTCCTCTCAACAAACATCGATCAAATACTTCAATTTGCATTAAAAAAAAAAAAAACTTATACTAGAGATCATCTTTGATCCATTATTCTCACACTAGCAACTATCGATAGCTGATTCCAGTTCAATAACTAGAATGTATTATAAAAGTTAGTTGTCAAGTACAGCGACATGCTATTATAGAATTGTAATCTAATATAAGAGAATCCTTTTTACTTAAATCTTGAAATTTGGATATTTCCTCCTATTCCTATCCTACATCACAATGGTATACTTATTTTAATGCCAGCTCGACAACTTACTAACCATAAATCATAATAAATAATCATTACAAATTAGTGCAAAAAATTTAAACGAAAAATTAAATTCCAATAGCCTAACTATATATTTTAACCTAAATTTTTTATCTGGTATAATCTAATGGTTAAAAGAAGAAGTTCTAATCGAGTTATTTTATATTATTGTATCATATGGTTGTTAATTATGGCAAATATCTTTTATATTAAGAAAAAGTAAAATAAGACTTCATTTATTAAATATTATATAAAAACTGGTCTTAACAATTTTTTATTAAACAATGAAGAGTTAATTGATAAGTGAATTTTTATTCATTATTTAAATAACTTTAAATTAATTTTTGTTTAGTTTTCGGGTGCTTTTAGCATTTTATGTTTTTTTTGTGTTTATTTTATAATTGTTGAAGGCAATTTGGAGAAATTTGGATTATGATTTATTCATGCAAAATCCGTGCTTTTTTCATGCAATTTTCGTAAAAGAAATACAAGGCTAGGCAAAATGCTTGGAGCCGCAGCATTGGATTGAAGAATCAGACATGAATTCTAGGTAAAGAGTGTTGAGCCGTGTGTCACGCCCTGCACGCATGCACCCGAAAATTACTCAAATGACCCCTGAGGAGTTAGAATTTGGGGTAAGTGTTATAGTGTTCCGAGATGCTTATAACAAGAGAAATTTAATGGCGCATAAATTGGGCGTGACGTTCCGAAAGTTTCTACAAGGTTCCAAGACGTTCCAGAATATTTCGGACACTTCTAGAATGCTCTGGAAGGTTTCGAAAGTGTGCGGAAGACATGAGAAGACCCTATAAGACTTTGGAAGGTTCTGGATGGTGATGGAAGAGAGCAGAAGACTACGGAAGCTTCTAGAAGACCATGGAGCTCTCTAGTGTCTAGGGTTCTCTAGATTTGTCTTGAGTCTTGTAGATATTTCTAGGCTACAAGATATGTTTGTAAATATCTTAGGATCCTTCTAGAGAACAAGTGGGGTGTAGACAAGTGGCGCATTGATAGCCACATGTTGAGGAGGAGCTCCTCTATAAATAGGGATGAGCACTCATTTGTAGGTAGATGTTCTCTTCTTAAGAACTTGTCCAACACGCTTCCTTGTAACACCTCTATTGTTCAATTGCCCTATAAAGTAATAACAATTGTACATTCCCTAACTCTCTCTTGCTTCCCTTGATCTTGCTTGGCATTGTCAAGTGTTCGAGGGCTTACTTAGGTGCAAGTTCAGTTCATTGAGCGCCTAAGGCCGCACGGTCTAAGCAGTGAAACATTAAGGCCGTGACATGTGGCTCTATGTCCTTTGGGTTGCGGCTTGAGTTTGAATTCAGAAATAAATCAGGATTGCGATTTCTTGCCCATTTTGGATCCTTCTCTTCATGGCTATAAATACAAATTTTTCTTTGCTGTCGAAGGGTTCGACTTTGGTTCTTGGAGATGCCTAGAACGTGGGGAAGAGCTTCTACAACAATTTGGAGATGAATTTTTGGGTTTATTTTCAAGATTTGTCAATTAATCTTTAGTTCTTCTTTGTTCCTGTGTAACCATCAATTCATTATTGAATGTTTTTAATTTTGTTATGAACTAATTTTCTATTATAACGTTAAGATGTAGCCAAAATTTAATACTTTAGATATTTAAATTCAATATATCAATTGTTTATTTCGGATTTGTTGAGTAATTTAATTATGTACTTAATGCTTATGATTTTCTGGTCAATTATTTCATAATTTGAGATGTGGATTGGTGCTGAGAAGTGATATCAATGTTAATCCTTAATTATTTTTGACATAAATATTTATTGAGTTAATATTGAATCATAATAAATATTTATTGAGGAAATATTGACTCATTTTTAAAATATATATTAATATATATATATATCTCCGCGCGCGCGCGCGCGCGCGTGTGTGTAGTATACTTTTGAAAAATAATCATAGACATTGACATAATCATTTTATGAAAAATCTATTGCAGAAGTGTGAGTTTTTATATGTAAGATGACGTGTCAAACCACATATGTAGTCAGTAAATTAGTGTGATGAATCATTTTTAATCAATTAGTGTAATGAATCAGTACCTTATTGTGCCATAACAAACTGCACATATCCTTTCTATCTTAATTAATGAATCTTAGGACAATGATTCTACATATACAGAAAAATTCATACGACCTAACGTGATGTAATATCACCAGATGCATAATTGCCTCTCGCTTATTGCTCTCTTTTATGTTATTTTTATTCTTACTCGTCTAATGACAGTGTATCATATGTTATAATCAGATTTTATAAATTAATTAGATGTATAATATTATTCATCATTAGATAATAATCATGTAGCTTTTTGATGGTCTGAATTCAAGTACAATTATGTGCTTTTTTATTTTGGGAAAAAAAGATTCATATCACAATTTTACCTAACCTTAAATCAACATTTGGAGCTGCTGAAAATGGAGTAAATAAATGGTATTTATTGAGAACTACGCTTCAGCAAGGCCTTATGGGCTTGTAACCCTAATCATTGGGCCTATACCCATTCTCCAAATGCCCGGCCCAATATTGTATTGCAGTAAGATTAATGGAGAGGGACCAAGACTAGCACATATTAAAACACAACACGTTATCAAGTAAGAAAACACAAAACTTATTTTCTTTTTTCATTGTTATTATTTTTTTGAAAAAGTTTAAAATAATAACAAAAAAAATTGAAATTCCATCATTAACAAATTAGTGTCATATATAGAGAAATGAAAAACAATATCTAAAAATGAAAGATTCAAGAAAACATTTTAGTGTCCCTTAAAGAGAAAAAAATAATAATAATAATAACTCAAAACGAAAGATTCAAGATAATACCTAGGATAGGATGTGTACATTATTTTCTTATGTTTACTCTTCTCAAGTCATGAAGAAACCATTTTAATTAGCCAGAAATATCATAGATTTACACAAATAAATTAGTAATAGTCATAAATTTACAACTTCAAACTTTTACCCTTATAAAAACATTACAAAACTATTTTAACAATTTCAAGAAAAATACAATAATTTTAACATGACAAAAAGAGTGAATGGTTAGATTGAAAAATCATGAGCTCTTTAAGGCTGATAAAGCATCCTTGGTTGTAGCCGAAATAACAGCATCCGAAGCATTTGGCAAGTAATAATATTTTCCTGCAAAACAAATTTTCTATAAATCAGAATCACTCTATAAAAACCGAAATGGCAGTGTTCTATGATTTCCGTGAAATTTATTTGTTTAATTTATTCTTAATTTTCATTCATAAGCTCAGTTTATGTGGCATCAGTCAGTTTCTGTGCATTTATACGGATAATTTGTATGTTTAAAATTATCCATAATGAAGAAAAACAAACAGTGATTAAAAAACATACCTTGAGCGACTCTTGCAATTTCTTTCGCAAAACCAGTAGAAACAAACTTGTTTTCTGTGTCAATTACCAAGAGAGACATCCCTGATTTGTATATTTTCCCAGCTACTTCAAGAATCTCATCCTTCATCAAAAAAGAAACACGTAAGACCATGAAGTCACTGTACAAACAATATTTCGTTTATACGGATGGCGATGCATTGCTTGAATGAGTTTGTATTAAGTCAAATAACCTGTTAACCCAATCACCAAAAAAAATAAAATAATGAATAATGCTACACAGCTCAAGTGTAATCACAAATTTCTCATCCCAAATTATGTTTCTTCCTGTGTGACATTAACATTATGTATTTATTGACCCAGAAAGGATACGTAAATGCTACATATGATGGTATACTATTAGTGATGGAAAATTTAAATTACTTCTTGCTTTATGCAGTATTACTATGCAATAAAAGATCTTCTCATTGTGATGACAGCTTGAAGCTATTCACCAATGCCTACCATATTCTCCCATTCTGCACTGCAATTAATGAGCTATGAATCCTATCACAGTTCTCAACATTTACCTTCAACTCTTGCGTCGAAGGTCTAGGAGCATCAGAAGTAGCTGCTTCAGGATCTGCAGATCTTTTCAGTGATATATTGGCTCTGCCATCGGTTATTGCAACAATCATTATACGTCCAACATCACCACTCTTCTCTGCATTGAGCCCAACCCTGACAGCCTAAGCATATTGAAGGCAGTGAAATAATTAGAGAATAGATATCAAGAATTTGGAAATACATAAAATGCTTTCATAAAGTGTCAATACAAAATTTATGTGAGAACTAGAAGAAACATTTTTTTTTCTCTTGCAAGGGAAAGCATCCAAGAAATGAAACAATGCAACGTAAAAGCAATGAACGATATGGTTCCTAAAAATTAGATGGGAAGTCATTTGCAACATATAAACATTGAATAGTAGTATATAACAATACAAATGTTACACAATATAGTTGCCTGGAAGTTTCAGTGAGATATTTCATTTAGGAATTCATTGTCAAGATGCAAGCAACCCAGATACTTTACTAGATCTACGTACCGTGGTTAGACCATGAGCTAGGGGAGATCCACCACCACATGGAAGTCTCTCGAGACGTTTTCTTGCCATTGCAATTGATCTGGAAGGAGGCAGGAGGACTTCTGCAGAGTCTCCACGGAAAGGAATAATTGAAACCTATTTGAAATTGCCAGTAAACAAAACCTCATGTTAGTTACAACTGACGTATACGTAAAAGAGGCTTGCAATATCAACATAAGTATCTAGAATACTATATTCTTAGAAACGAAATAAATATTTCATAAAAAATGGTGCAGAAAACACTAATTATTTCCATTCTACAATGATGTACATTGTCAAAGTAACCTTAGCAAACATTACGTTGACAATTCTTTCCCCAGGATAATAATGCACCTAAAATATCCCACCTCCTATATATGAACCTCTAAGGATCTTAAAAACACTTTATCAATTTCTCATGATTTTAAATATGCAGTTACTTTGAACAGCAATCATTCACTCAATGTATACGACAATATGCAGCTGTTCACTTAAATCTGCGCCATATTTGAATAAGCCAATTTCTTTTTATACCCAGAAATAAATTGATGCAGCATGGGTTATTTTTACAATAGGGATAATTGAGTCTTTTCAATAATTTAGTTATTTAAAGTTTAATTGAATTAAGAATTATCAATTTAGGGATTTTGACTCAATTAGGGATCTTGACTTTTCCTAATTTGATTCAAACCTAAATTGTTAGTCTAAGGATTTTGACTCAAATAGGGATTTTGACTTTCCTAATTTGACTCAAATTCCAATATGTCTTTATTAGTATAAATAGAGAGTTTCATTATTATTTGTAGACATTATTCAGACATTATTCATTGATATATTAAAAGAATATTAAGACAGATTGTTGGATTGTTAGTTGATTGTGTGTAAGTGTGAGTGATTGTTGAGTGAGTGTTTGATTTTGGTTTGTCTTGTTACGGGTTCCCCGTCAATTTGGTATCAGAGCCTAACATCGTTCCACAAAATTCATCCTAAATCCCATAAACCTCAAACACAGTCACTGTTCACTACTATTCATCGCCGGAGTTACTGTTTATCACCGGCAACCGACGCATCACCCATCATCAAATACATTAACTTATAGATCGGGCCGTCCCCATCATTCTTTTCGTCATCACCGTCACCAGAATCCTACCGAAAACGCTCCAAAATGGCCAAAAACCGTTCGTCGCCGTTACTGTTCATCACCGCCGACCGGCGAGTGGTGTCTCACCTTCACCACCAAGAGATAGATCGGCCCTCCCCGTCAACTTTCCCTTCTTTGCCGACTACTAATTCCTACTGGAAAGTGTTCAAAACTTAAAAAATCAGATTTTAGGCTTGCTTGGATAATATCAATCAGCCCCTGAACCTTTGAAAAGTTCGTGGAGTCCTTCATATCTCAGAATTTGCAGTTTAACTATTTTTGTACTGCCTTCCATACCTTTGACTTTTGCAGATTAATCCCAATGGCTTATTGGGGTTATCAAAGCAACTATGAACGTGAGAAACATGAGATTGATTTCAATAAACGCTTAGATTTCTATGGGATTCGTTGCCGTCCTTATGTGAAAATTATTCTTTCTGACTTTCGTTGTCATGTTAAAGGGATTTTTCACTGGTTTGATAGCTTGGAGCGATATTTTTATGATGTAGATCTTCCAGAAGATATGATGGTTGATTGTGGTGCAACCCAACTGAGAGATTTTGTTTTTGAATGGTGGATGGTTAAGCGCAAACATCCAGGAAGAACGGGAGAACTTCCAACATGGTATGAGATGAAACGTTTAGTAATTGATACTTTTATACCTTCACATCTTAGGCCTAGATATATGCCTAAGTGTCAAAAAGTGGTAAGTTATGGACCTTAAAATCATGAGTCTTGTGATTGAAAAATTGATTTGATACGATGAGTTTTGTAAGAACTTACCAATTGTCACTCAAACACCTCCTCAAAGTGGTCCTTCTTCTATCTTTACCCCATATCCTTGTAAGAAAGTCCAACCTACCAAGTGTGAACTTATAGAAGATAAAGTTCCATGTGCAAGAGAAGACGTTGAGAAAGATGTTGAGAAAGTAGCTACGAATGTTGAAGTTCCAAGTGAAGATGATCATAAGGTTGAGATTCAAGTTAATGATATTGAAGTCAAGAGTGAAGAGAGTCTCATTGAGGAAAAGCTTATAGGTGAAATTGAGCCTATGAATGTTGAAGATTTCAAGGTTGAAGATCATCCTATTGAAGTTATGCCAATGGTTGATGAGAAGCCAATTGAAATCATCCATCCGTCTAAAAAAGAAATCTCCACACCAAAGATTGAAGTTGAAGTCTCCAAACCGAAGATTAAAGTTGAATTATCTCATGAAGAAAAATTTTTTGAGTCTCCAAAACTACTTCAAGAAGTTATTTCCAAGTCTAATACTGAAATTGATTTCTTGGGAGTCTCTACTGTGTTAGATAAAAGCCCAAACCAAGGCATGCTTATCTCTATTTTGAAATCTCCTATGATGGGGATTGTTTCTTCACCAACATTGACGTCCATCAAAGCAACATTGTCTAGTTTTCAACCGCTAGTATCTATGTTCTTAGATTATCGTGAAGTGCAGACTTGGATCGACGACACTCCTATGTTTATGCAAGACAAGACTTGGTGCTTTATCGTGTTTTGGCAACATCCGCCTTGAGCAACTCGCCAGGAGTCGAGTTTTCTAAGCGAGGGAGAATTGATGCAGCATATTTTTACATTAGGGATAATTGAGTCTTTTCAATAATTTAGTTATTTAAAGTTTAATTGAATTAGGAATTATCAATTTAGGGATTTTGACTCAATTAGGGATCTTCACTTTTCTTAATTTGATTCAAATCCAAATTGTTAGTCTAGGGATTTTGACTCAAATAGGAATTTTGACTTTCCTAATTTGACTCAAATTCCAATATGTCTTGATTAGTATAAATATAAGATTTCATTATTATTTGTAGACATTATTCAGACATTATTCATTGATATATTAAAATAGTATTAAGACAGATTGTTGGATTGTTGGTTGATTGTGTATGAGTGTGAGTGATTGTTGAGTGAGTGTTTGATTTTGGTTTGTCTTGTTACGGGTTCCCCGTCATAAATTTTCTACAAGTCTATCGAGTTCTAACTGGAGACCACTGTCTGATCCTACAAACTTAATGATCAAGAAACCGATTCAAAATTATATTCCATATAGGTGACTCCAAGGGTTTTAAACCTTGGCTTTGAAACCAAACATTTTAGCCACTAAACCAAACCCTTTGGGTTATATTTGAAATGAGCTACCAGATCATGTGCACAGCAGTTACCTGATCCCTACTTGTATAACTCTCAGCGAGTAACTTAAGTGCAGCACCTTTAGCATTTTGCATTCTGTTCAGAGCCATGCTCCCACTTGCATCAACCACAAATATTACCTGCAAGAACTGAATAATTAAAAACTTGCTACAGAAGTAGTAGATACCTTAACTTTCTTTTACCATGTACATCCTACAAGAGAAAAATAAATAAAACAAACGAAACCCAAACAAAAGCATCCAACAAATTTGGTATAAGCCCCTAAAAACTATATTCCAGTCAGCTTCTACATAAATCATCAAAAAAAAATTGAAATTATTCATTCTTCTAAGGCAACTGATGCCAGCTGAAATAAAATAGCAAAACATTGACATGGCGACATACTACAGTCATTAGAACTATGAAGCACCAGATACATTGAAATATGTACAACAGCAAGAGGAATGTCGTATCAAAATCAGTTTCATATTTTCCACTTTCTTTTCTTTTCTTTAAAAAAAGTAATGCAAACCACAAAAAAAAAAAAAAAATCAACAGATAGTAGAGATATGATAAGAGTACCCAGACCTACCAATGCTCCAGCTTTTCTTGCCATTCTTTTCGCCCTCATGTCAGCTTTCTCCACAAAAACTTTCCTACTTTTCTGAGTGTCCTTCTCTCGACGTAACTTTTGGTATGGTGCAGCTGCCCTCAGGGTAGCATCAACAGCTAATCTTTTTACAGGACCCTATGAAGAATAGTAAAGGTTAGTCATAATGATTTAAGAGTAGTATGCATGCAGAAAATAAAGGTTGCAAGAACATAGAAAACCAGTTCACTAATTGAGAGAAAAGTATGCTTCATCCAAAATTATCCAAATACTGCCATATAACCAGAAATTATATGGTTAATAATGTCCTGGGACCAGAAAAAGGATAAATGGTTGAGAAAAAGGCAAAAATATCCCAAAAAAAAAAAAAAAAAACAAGGCATTTGTCTTCTGCAAGGGATAAAAGAGAGGCAGGTGGGACTATGGGAAGAGGACTAACCTTTGGAAGCATTGGCTTGATATATCGGCCTCTATCCTCTGAAAATATAACATTCTTTGCTCTCCCAGCCTTTCCTTGGCGTCTCTGTGCTTGTTGTGCAAAGAAGAGAAGCTTCTCATCGACCAAACCCCCTTCTGCATCAAAAATAAATTCCTCAGGTATCTGTTCCTGCTGTTGTTCATTCTCTTCATCGTTGTCATTCTGGACAGAAAGGATCACCATACTTTAATGAAAGTATTTGACTTCCAGATTTTCATCTTAAAGAGTAAAAGACAAGGCTACATCATCTAGAATATTGATCTATTTTAATTAACCTCCTCATCTTCTTCCTCATTCTCCTCCTCTCCTGAATCTTGATTTTGCGGAGGAGGCGGTGGCGGAGGCTGTTGGTTTTGCTGTTCTGGTGGGTTTTCATTAATGATTGAACGAGGAAGAATGACCAGTTCGACCTGTATTAGATAAGTCGTCCAGAAAAAAAAGGTTGTGTAAGTCCCATGTCTGTATGATTCATGATGCAGCTAATGAACAATGATTACATAATGCTGCAAAATTCACATATTGCATGTTCAACAACAATGCTGACCACATTTAGCAGCATCAAAAAGAACTATCATTTCATGTGCTTGGCATGCTATAACTTATGACAGTGCTTGACTCTCATACATGCCTACATAGAATATAGGAATGCTGTTGCAAGTTCAGTGACATTGAGATTCCTATAAGGCAGGACAAAAGCTCTGCAAGAACATGATGCTTGGTCAAGAATGAATTTGTCAATCAGGAAGGGCGTTTTAGAAACAATATAAATATAGTTTAGAAATCACAAGTAAACCAGAATTCAGATAGGTTTGGTACGAAATTTGATGCTGATTCTGCAAAACTTAAGCTTGAGCTAGAGATTTCTCCAAGTAATTATTGATAATGATATTCAGCTGACCTTTTTTTTTTTTTTTTCTCTTTTGCCAATCAAACATATGCCCTACTAATCTCATAATGACTCGAGAGTTTTTTGAAATGGTTTTAGGAGAAACAGATCATATCTATGCATCATAAAGCGTAGAAAATAGGCAAGCAACTAAAAGTCATTAGGACAAGAGATTTTCAAACATACTGCAAAGCCCAGCAAAATTCTATTTGAAAGGTGGGCAGAAAAGCGAAAATGTTCAGAATAATATATCTCGTGATAGGCCCTTCAGAAGAGCTATGCAAGAAAATGTAGCTTCAGGAATTCGCATCCCCAAGTGAAAGAGAACCAAAACTATAAGAGTTAATAGCTGGAGGGATATAGAATTTTGTAACAGCATTTCTTTGAAAATTATTGAACTTCAAAGCATGAGCATAGCCAAAAGGCAAAAAGCATACATGCATTAAGATTTAAAAGAATACTTAACAGATTTTTGCAGGTCATCCACATAAACTTTGTCACGTCCTTCTAGTGCAGCTAAGCATTTTGCAACCCTGGCTGCATATAACTCTGCCCTGTGTCCCTAAAAATCATAAAGGACAGCTAAGAGTTAGATCAAGATCATACCTGCAGTAAAAATCAATTAAATCTTTTAGGCAGGAAAATCCAACCAGTCTGGCTTGATTTTACCCCAAGTAGAGGAGAAATAAAACTCAATTAAATAATAAGATAGAGAAGTTCCAATGTCAGCACCTGGCAACCACCTCGAAGGGCTTCCACAACCAGGTACTTTAACTGCTCTCTGCAAATAGTAACATCCTTCAAATACTCTCTTGCCAATATGATCTGCAATATGTAAATATATGCAACAATATTTTACTTAATTAAAGACAGAATTTCAGTTTCCAGCATACCAGAACACCATAACAAACAAAAACTATCAAATATGCAGAAAATAATAATTAGAATTTGATTTGTTCTACCCCACTTTTTGCTTTTGTACTGCATTAGCCATGAAAAAGCATTTTCTTCCGCCAGGTGCAGGAAGATAAAATGTACATAGTAGAATATCAACAAAACTATTCATTGTTCTGCATCTATATTTTCCATGATGATACACATGCTTTGTTTTCTTTTTTTGGGTCAAAATGAGCCAGCATAATTAAGTATAGATACAAGTGAGCTTTCCCTACAGAAACTCACAAGAGTAGTCCTCAAATGTTCCAAGTGAGGCATAGTACCAACTAAATGTGGTGCTATCTTCTCAAAAGAAACTGAGCGTCATACATGGGCCATTGCTCACTCAAGAAGCAGCTGCTTCTTTCTAGGTCCATAAAATATTAAAATATTGAGATAAGGAACTTACAGCATCCATACGCATTTCAACAGTAATGGATGAACTAATTATTTATTCACACTATGCTACACAAAGCAACAGAATGAAGAAAACAGCTATGCTTCTATAATAGAATTATTTAGACCCCATATCTTTATATTTTCATCTCTAATTAAACTTCTCACAGGTATGCGTGTGTGTGTGTGTATATATATATATATATATATAGCACTCCATCTCGGGGGGGTCAGGGCAAACAACCTACTTAACTGATTAACATCTCACAAGCAAGTGATTATTGCACAATAACCTGAGTCTTTGCAAATTCTGTCTCCTCTTGAACCATTTTAAAAACTTTATTACTCTGTTCCTGAAATTTTGATGCAATTTCAACAGCTGCAACACGATCTTCAAAACTCATTGGAAGATCTGCGCTGCAGAAGAAGTGTGTCATTAGTGGAATGGAAAAGATAAGTCAAAAATAATAATAACAGTAATAAGTTCCCTCAGCTCAATACAAGGTCTATACCTCAAATTAATTGCAATCCGATCTAGCAAGTGTTCACGAACAGCACCCTCTTCTGGGTTATAGGTAGCTATCAAAAGTGGCTTGCATGGGTGTTTAAAGCTGATTCCCTCTCGTTCCACGATATTAACCCCTTCCGTCAATACATTGAGAAGCAAATTACTAATACCCTCGTCCAAAAGATTAATCTCATCCACATATAACACACCTCTATGAGCTTCAGCCAGAAGGCCAGGCTGGAAAACTGTTGTCCCTGTTTTCACGGACTGCTCAACATCAACAGATCCAATGAGCCTGTCTTCTGTGACTCCAAGTGGAATCTGTAACATGAATGGCCTAAGGAAGCTGAATAAACAAAAATGACTATACTAACATCTTTCATGAAACATACCTGAACAAAAGGAGATCTGACAATCTGTGTCTTAATGTTTCCATCAGAATCATACTCAACTTTTTCAGCCAAGCCATCTTCCCACCTTTTTATTAATAAAAAAATAAAATGTCATTATATAAAACTTAATGCATATAATTATATTATTTAGACATAATTACACATGGGATGAAAACTCAAAAATGATTTAAGCTCAAAACCCATGATCACTACTTTCATTACAGTTGCACACATTTTTTTAACAAAAACTAAATCTATTATGCAGAAATTTTCTTAAAATTCTCTGCCATTACCTTACTTGATGTCCACGTGCTATAGAGTATAACAAAATATGGACTAAGTAATGGTTACATTTTACAACTGGTGAGAATTACTTCTTAGCTTTTCAGCCACAAACTTGTAATTCAATGTTCCTCTCCGCCATAATTTCATCAGCCTCAATGAGCCTCAGAAGAGAACAATTTGGTCATCACCTTGGACTTAGAGCATCATCAATAAGTTTCCACCCTAAAAGACTATTTCCACTTTTCCAGTTGACAGGACATAAATTATGTATTTCCAACAAACCCCCAATTACAGTATATTAACTGAACATACACATGAAAATATGCATCTGAACACATTATAAGATTATCACTATACTTCCCCAAAGTCTTGCATTCAAATGCATACTATGTTTTTCACCTAATACCAAAAAATTCTTCCATGAAATGAAACAGAAAGCCTAGGTACACCTATAAACACACATATTTGTTTTCTTTTTTTTTTTTTCTTTTTTTTTTTTAAATATCCAAAAACATCCATATTAAATATATGGGACATATCTAATAAGCACCCAGTGACCTTACTCTTCTGCGCAGGTTGGATCTGCATTTGCTATTGAACCAACAACAACTTCAATAGGTGGCAGAATTGCATGTAGCCCACGTGCCATAACTGTCTTGGCTGTCCCTCGTCTTCCAGAGATCGCTATTCCACCAATTTCACGGTCAATAGCCCCTAGCAGAAGAGCAGTTTTAATAGCATCCTGCAACAAAATTATCAATCTCAGAATGCATCTATTATTTTAGCTAAACAGCACTATTTGTCATTCTATGAGCAAATGGGTTAGGTATATATTCAACTTGAAGAAAAAATTTCTCAGAATATATTCAATAAAACAAATGGAGTGGCCTCCAAAAACTTCATTAGAAGGATTCTAGAACAAACTGGCCAAAAACAATTTTTAAATTTTTGACATGAGTTCTTGTTGGACTAATCACAAGGCACCTAACTATATGTAACTTTGGGGCAATAGGTCTATAAAGTAAGGAAGAAAACAACCATATTTCTTAGTAGACAAAGTGGGAAACCTTGGCAATTTGCAGGATAAATTTTGTTTTACTAATCAATTTAGCCTTTGGTTTCAAAGGATTTTTACCATCCATATTTTTTTTCTTTCTCCATCTCAACTAGGAAGCAGCCTTGGGTAAATTGTATAAGGATTTCTTTTTGATCGGGGAGGGGTTCTATATTGTGTGGGTCAGAGATAGGTGATCTTGTACTGTCTTTGTACATGTTGGATACCCCCCCTTAGAATATTCATATTCAATGTGGATTGCTATTTCATATTTATACCCCCTTCATTAATCATTACTAACATGTTTATTTTCTTATCAAAAAAAAGACAAATCACCTTTAAGCATAAATTCCAAGTAGTTTATAAATTATCTTAAGTTTCACTTTGGGGTTTTTGGTGGGGGAAATAATGGACGATTGATAACATGAGAAAACAATATAACACAAATTAAAAAAACAAATAAAACACATAAATTATGTTAACACAACTTAGGCACTGTATTGACGGTAGCCCAAGTGAAATGATGCTTTTCTTTAATTTCTTTAAGTAGAGTACTTTAAAATGAGCAGAATAACTGTACATAAACTTTACAAATTATGTGGAGTCCTTTGCTTCGCTCTTGGCAGCACACTTCTTTGTCAAATTTCTCGCATGCCTAAGTCTCGCTCCCTACTTCAATATATATATATAATTTTTTTTTTTTTTTCAATTGGTGTCTCATGTTTCCGCTTTCACAATTCTAGTGCCTTTGAAGGCACCCTATACAGTAACCTGGCTTCTGCTCCATTTAAAGAAGCATTTAACTTTTCTCCGACTATTATTCATTCATAACAATTTATAGAAAATTTTGTCTTTCTAAAGTATAATTTGTTGAATGAAACAATTCTTGCAAAAGGCCGAAAGCCAAATTCAAAACTAATCATTTTCTCTTCTATTCTATATCAATACCACCAATCCGTTGTTTCAACAGAAAATGCAGTTGACATAATTGCCTAGCCAATACATTACATAACAGCAAAGAAAGACACAGAGAGAGTGTATAGGACCTGGCCGACGACAGCAGCTAAAGGGAAGTACTGTCGTCCAAAGGAGTCGAGGTCCTCCTTGGGAGCAGAAACTGCGCCGTTGGGGGAATGAAGAGTAGTGGCATTGGAAGCAGCAGCACGGACAGAAAGGAAGCGGCGTCTTCTGGAAGAGTTGAAGGAGGAAGAGGAGGGGGAGAAGAGAAGAGGGTGAAGCTTTAAGGAAGGAGGAAGAAGAGAATGGGATTGAAGGAGAGAAAGCGAACAACATATTTGTGAAAATGCCATTGAGAAGAAAGAGAGAAAGGGAGAAGAGTTGTTGGTTGTGTTTCTCTTTTATCTTATTATCTACAGTTTCTCAATAGTTGCAGTAGTATGACATGCTGCAGATTGCAGTTATGGTTATGCTATGGTCCTATGGTTGCTCTTTGGCTTTTTCTAGCTTTGCTTGTGGTGAGCTCATCACCGAGAGGCCCCACAAAGCTATACTATACTATTACTCCTCCACGCGCTTTTGCTTGCACGTGTGTCACATCTTCCACTTTTTTTCTGGTATTAATGAAAACAAAATAATTTTTTTATTTTTATTTTTAAGCTATTAAATATCACCAGACAACAACTACTAGACGGGCCTGTAACAAATTATCTGGGTAGAGTAAAATGACAGGTTGTGTTTGTTTGTGTATTTTAAGTTTTTATTTTTTAAATTTAGAAAGAATATATACTTGATTTTAAATTTTTTCGAATTTCGAAAATGATGTAGTTGATATTGATTTAAGTCTAGATAAATATACCTTTTTAGAAAACAATATTTTAAAAATGTTAACAAACAAAGCCTGCATTACTAGAACAGTCAGAGAGTTAAAAGTAAAATTGCTACTCGATTTTGAAATATTAATTAAAGAGAAAATAAAGTCTAATTATACAATAAGCAAAATGGTCAAGTTAAATTTTTTATTATATAATTAAGTTCAATAATATTAGATAATGTAAATATAATTAATTATACATATGTTTGGATTGTTGTTGAAATGTGCTAGACACGTTACTTAAGGATCTTATAGATAGATAGACGATTAGCATATTAAATAGGGGGGATAATGTCACCAACCTCCCCTACATTTTGGCATAATGTTATGTAGATGGTATTTTTGTATTTTCATTTTAAAAAGAGTCCTTATGTTTTAAAAAAATACGTCATAGACACCCCTTCTTACTTTTTTTATGTAAATAAGTTGAAGTAATAGGGGTACGTTGGTCTTTTATACATAAAAGTCAACAGTATATAAATTTAGCGAAAAAAAAAAAAAGGCATTTGAGCCCACCCCTGTCCTCACGCATTTGACATCCAACTTGACCCCAAATTACGCTTTGTCTCTCTCTAAGTCCACCATTCTTCTTTTCGTGTTGCTTGAGCTCACCTGACGACGTGCTTTGAAGCTGGTTTTAGACTAAAGACATCTTGTTGAAGATGGTACCGACACTCTTGGGTAAGCAATCGTATTGTTTAGGCGCGTGAGATATATGCATGCATCATCTTCTACTTTGGTTGTTGGTGATGGATGTATGTACCTTTTTTGTGGTTTTTTTAAATATTTTAATTTATACTATATTGGTTTTTGAGATTACACCATTTTTTGTATATACAGTTTCTTTGTTGAATAAAATTGGAAACCCTAATATTAAGGAAAAATTAGAGTTTTTTTTTTTAAAAAAAATTGATGAAAAAAAGCTATAATTGATGAAGTAATAAGGATGTTCATACTATTATATGCTCATGCATGCCTTAGATTTTGTATATTTAAGTAGTTTTTATATCTTGCATGTGTATTGTGATATGATCTTGTTCGTATTTAACGTTGTTTTTTTGTGTGTTTATCACTTTTATCTACGTTTTTGTGTTGTTGCTAATATTTTCATTAATGAAATGTAGTGTTGCTGTTGTTAAGCTATTTTTTTTCTGCTGTACTGTTTGTTTGTTATGTAAAAATCGAAACTTTAGGCTAAATTCTGAAAATTGGGGTCATGTTTAGTATTGACTAAGTAGCAAGCTTCTTTATGGTGTGAGGTTGCTCATGCATGCATGTGGCTTTGTTCATTTAAGTACTTTTACATCATGAATATATACTGTGTTATGAAAAATTTGCCTTTTAATGATTTTTTATTTTTATTTTTTTTGGTATTCTACTGTTTTTCATTTATTGTAATATCATCTGATGCATATGGCAATGTCATGGAAGAATTTTTTTTAACATTTTAGTTAATGGATCAAGAGATCCCATTTGGGTACATAGACCCTGATAAGGTTTCTAGGGTAGGATTGTTTAGTGCTGCTAATGATTATTGTGAATTGAGTATTCATGATCATAAGGATGTTAAGTTTAGTGTAACTTTACCTTGGAATGGTGAAGTAATAGAAATTGACCGTGACCGTGACTCTAGATTTTTAGACATTTTGAAAATGTACAAATTAGGGAGATATTTTATATAACAATTTCTGTTAAGGTTACACCTCTTGATACTGCTCCATTAGTAACTGAAATTCCTAATAGGGTTCAAGAAAATGAACCTAATTTCAGCAATATGAACAATGTGAGTGAACCTGAATTCAATGGGGTAGATAGAAATGAAAAAGATGTGCCTAATAGGATAGATGATGCAACGAGGGACGTGCCTAATAGAGTTGATGAAATGAGGGTTCTGTAGCAAATTCAATATGCCACAGTGAGTATGACCCTGAATGAGATGCTGATTATAGGCCAGATAGTGATATAGAGTTTCAATTTTAGGATAGTGGTGATAGGTAGTAATAGTAGTGGATAGGACTCACAAGATGACCAATCACACTACCAGAGTGATGGTGAGAACTTTGAGAAAATTGTAAATAGTTTAAATAAGGAAATGACTAGTGTTAGGATGGATAGGATTCATAGGAAGAACCTTTTTAAGGTTGGGTTAGAGGGAAAAGTTGAGTTAAAGGTTGGCCAAACCTTTGACAACTTGGACCACTTTAGAGATGTCTTTAGAGAGTATGCAATTCAGAGAGGGATAATGCTAAAAAGAATTAAAAATGAGAATGATAGATTGACATATAAATGTGTAGCAGAAGACTACCCATGGAGGATTCATGCCTCCCTAACCCAGGACCTAATAACATACAAAATCAAAACTAGGCTTGAAACCAGGGCCAGGTGGGTTCCATCCCTGCTCCGCTGAATTATTTTATGCAACACCCCCCCACCCAATGCCCCTAAACAGGGCGGGGCGGCGCGGGGTAAAAAAAATTTTAGCGGATCCATACCCGCCTCACCCCATCTATTTACAAAATTATAGAAAAAATTTTATTAAAATGGACTCGTCACATTTAAAAATTTCTTTATATAGCCATATAGACAAATTTTAGTGGAGTGGACCCACTTTACTTAAAAACTTTTTTTTATATGCTTTATCAAAGTTCAAGACACCCATATATATACTAAAACTTATCAAAATCATCCTTTAAAATTACTATAAGTCTCTATATTTTACAATTATTCAAATACACCCTTTTCTAATGCGGGGCGGGGATGGACGAGTTAGACGGGTCTAGAAGCCAGACCCGGCCTCGGACCCGTCCCGTCCTAGGCAGCATCCCTTAAGATCTAGACCCTGCCCTAACAAGCAATGGGGCGGGTCAAGCCATGCCTTGTCCTCACGGGTCTCATCGGGGCCTCGGACCTATCGGGTCAAATGCCCAAGCCTAATCAAGACCTTTTATCCTGAATATGACTGTGAGAAACTCAATGACACCCCTGAGGCACTTACATCTGGATAGCCAAAAAGTACGGGGAGCATTTTAGAGAAAATCCTAATCTAGATGTGGATTGGTTGGAGAAGGATTTAAAGAAAAGATATGGGTTACAACTAGCAAAACAGAATTTGTATAGGGCTAAGAATAAGGCTCCAGAGCTTGTTGGGGAGCACCATCAAAAAGCTTTGAATTTGTTACAGAAACAGGCCAACATTATCCTCCTTACAAACCCTGATAGTACATGTTATGTTAGAGCAGAGGTAGAATTAATCTTTTTTGTTCCCAAATTTCAAGGTTTTTTTCTTAGTTTTCCAGCACAGAGGTCAAGTTTTATAAGTGGTTGTAGGCCTTTTATGGGGGTGGATGGTTGTCATCTTAAAGGGCCTATGGGGGGAATCTCATTGGTAACTGTGGTAATTGATGCCAACAATGGGATGTTTCCCGTAGCCATAGCAATCTGTGAGGTCGAATGCAATTCCACATGGAATTGGTTTCCAGATCTTCTAGGTTAACACATTGGGGAGCAAGATGGGTATGAGATGCCTCTGGCATTCATGAGTGATAGGCAGAAAGGAATTTTAAATGCTTTCACTTTACAGTGGCCATATGCATCTTATAGATATTGTTGTAAACATCTTTATGAAAATTTTAAAAAAGAGCACATAGGACCAGGACTTCAACCATTATTTTGGAGAGCTTGCAAGACTGCCAATATTAATTCCTTCATTGCAGCCATGGAAAAAATAAAGCAGATCGATGATAGAGCTTATGAATGGTTGGCCAACATTGCTCCAATGAGTTGAAGCAAGCATGCATTTGATGAAAGAGTCAAAGTTGATCATGTAACAAACAATATAACTGAATATCTTAACTCATAGATCAATCGACATAAGAGTCAAACATATCTCAGCATGGTTGAAAACATAAGAAGGAAAATCATTAAAAGGATGCAGAAGAAATAAATTGCTTTTGTTTTAGATTTTTAGTTAGATATATTATGTAATTTTGCTGGTTTATTCAAATATAGCTTTATTTTGTAAAATATTTTGTAAATTTATTGTTTGTGTTAGATATTATTACTTTATTTTGTATATTTGTTGTCTTAATCAGGTGCCAAGTTTTATTTTGTATATTTGTTGCTTCCTAATGTTGTTAAGTATTTTTTCCTCCAACTTTTCCCCATTTCAAGATTAAAGAATGCTTGAAGTGGAAGATTAATGTTGGGCCAAACATTAGGATAATAATTTCTAAAAAAGCAAAGCGGGCTAATGGTCTTGAAGTTAGGTGGTGTGGAAACCTTGAATCTGAAGTTTTTAACAATGGAAGGGTGTTTATGGTAAAGTTGAATGAAGAGTTTTTTACCTATGGGATGTTTCAAGTCTATGTTACGCCTTGTGTGCATATTATTGCTTATGCTAGAGAGAGGATTGATGTGCACTAATTTGTCAACAAGATGCTACTAAAAAAGAAGTATATAGCAGCATAAGACAATGATATCAGGTCTATCCAGATCAAGATGAATGGCCTGAGGTCCCTTGCAACATCTTGCAAGCTCTCAAAATGAGGACAAAGGCAGACAGGAATAAGAAAGCTAGAAGAAGAGCTCCTAATGAGAACCCCTCCAAGCAAACTTTTCACAATGATATGTAAGAACTATGGAGGTTACTATCATAATAAAAGGACCTGCAAAAATCCCCCAAGCACTTAAAAAAAAGTTCATTATTTCTAATTTTAATTGGGATTTTCTCCACTAAAGATTATTGCATTCTTAGTTGACATCTAATTTTTGCTCTTTGATTAATAATTAAGGCAAGGACATCAACTATGGGGATATCTTCTTCAACAGCTGCAGCATAGGCTCATGGATCTCAAACAAATCTTGATGCAACATCATCCCCCCTATATAGTGTATCAACTTCTCAGCCAAGTAAAGGAAGAATAAAAAAAAAAACTCCCGATGAGAAAGCAAAAGAAGGTAAAAATATCATTTTCATGTAAGTTCAAATCATCATTTTTGCTAATTCGTTTTATTTCTCTCACTGCTCCAAGCAATACCATCAATTGAAGCAACATATTATCAACCAGCTACAAGTCAGACTTCAGCAACTTCTTCTCAGCTTAGTGCAGCTACATCCTAGACTTTAACATCTTCTTCTCAGCCTAGTGCAGCTACATCTTACACTCTAGTAGTCATTCCATAATCTCAGACATATGCAACCTCACAAGACATTGAATGCTTAGCCCTAACAGCATCTTAGCAAACTCAAACCTCAAATATAAATAGGAGAGTGTGAACAGGGCTTTCATCCTGCCAAAGAGTTTGCGACCATGACACTGTGTCAAAGTCTCTTTCGAGACTTAAGAAAACACAAATAAACTATGGGCACGTCTAGAGAATGGAGTTGTCGGCCAATTATTCAATTAGAAATGAATAGGGACAATTTAATCCCTCGCTTTAGGACCTAAACTACCCTCATCCCTTCAGAGATGGGTTCGGGAAGTTAGGTTATTTGCCTCACCTGGATCAAAATCCAATCTCCACTAAGGTATACCAAATAACAATAGCTTAAGTTGTTATACAGTCCACTTAAGTTATTCATTTTATGCTCACACTTTTAGTTTTATCTTCATTAAACAAATAAGGTGATTTTCAATCATAGCAATTGTATATCCATACAAAGAAAGATGAAGAAGAATAGAGTTATAATTTCTTTTAAACATAAAGGATAGGGGATAGGATTACATTGCTCTTCAACAATAAAGTAAATTATACTTCTAACACTTCAAATATAACATTCATATAAATAAAGTATTCAATAATGAAAAGCATATTCATGCATATTCAATACAAACATTCGAGACTCAATAGATAATGAATTCTTCGCCACCATATGTGAGTCTATTCAATATCTATCAAGCCTCTTTGAGCATGTATTCATCATCTATTCATTCATTCAAGAAGTATTCATTCTAATTAATGGTCCCTTATCATCAATGTGAGTCCACCATCACTTTATGACATCATACAATTATATTTCTAAACATCATATATTCAATATAAAATCAATCAATCAATTAAAATTCAATACAAAGCCATAGTCTAGAATCATGGCACTTTTACCTAGATTTGATATTTCTTGTCATGGTAATTCTATCTAAGCGTGGCAATTCTAACCTATTCATAGTAATCATAGATGATCACGGCATTTCTAGTCTAAATGTGGCACTTCTAGCTTATTGTAATTATAGCATTTGATTATAATTCTAAATATGGCAATTCTAGCCTAGTATGGTATTTCTAGCCTAACTCAATCAATCAATATCAAACATGGCTATTCTAACCTAGTTCAAGCAATCAATATAGCATTTCAATCAATCAAAGCAATTCTTGCCTATTCTATGTTATTTCCTAGCATGCTTTAAAAATCACGATTCTTCCTAGTATGATTCTAATCATGTGCTCTTAAGCATAATTCTAAACATATTCTCCTAAGCATGATTCTAAGCATTCGCAAAGAAAATAAACTCCTAAACATGTTTCTAATAAAGAAGGGAAAGATGACTTACTGATGAACACTTAAATATGTATGCTTAATAAGAGCTTAATTCATCATATTGCATTAATAGTGTCATTAAATTTCTCAACTTAAGCATATTTGTAGTCTTTATATCTTTTGAATTAACTTTCTCTTAATTTCGGTTTTGATGTAGGTTTGGTAAATTGGACATAACTTTCTATTTATAGATCAGAATGGTGCAAATCTTAATTTTTTAGAAAGATGATTAAATTATCTACAAGATTGTATTTCACAAGCATCATCAAATTTGGGCTCTTAGTGGACCAAAAATGGGCTTGAAGTGAACCCATCTATAGTCTCGACCTAGTCTGACCATGCCTCAATATTTTGACCATATCTCTCAAAATATGTATCCAAATTGTATGAACCAAGATGTTCTAGAAATTTGAGAGAAATATCTACGACTTTTATGAAGACATGTGATCAAAATTCTCAATAATTCAATGTCAAAATTGGTGGTCAAAGTTGGTTCACTTAATTACCCTAATTGTCAAAGTTGGTGCACCTAATATTTGACAATTATTCCTTTGTAATTTGACAAGTTTGCCCCTAAATATATCTATAAATAGAGGTATCTTGTGACCCATTAGGGCATCTTGGCCTTTGCTGGGATCCCTTGTTATTGTGTTTTTCTCTCTTGTATTTTTATGTTATTAATGAATTTTCTTTTTCTTATAATTTGTTTTCTTTCTCTTATAATGTCTTTTTAATTTCTCTCTTGCTAAGGTGAAAGGGTGAAACCTTTGATATGAGAGTAAGGATTCTCTAACCCTTTGATATGTGTTTAATTATCATAATCTTGTGTTGTTTATTTTATATGATTTATATTTATTTTCTTAATCAATCTTGACACTACTTATAAAGTGGAGGTCTTGATCCATTGTCGATAATCCTTGGCACATCAAATGCTTGGATCCTTTCTAGATGTCGTATGGTTCTTCCTTACAGACATGAATCTAGTTAGAAACCTTGATTTGTTGTAGACATATGGTGATTGGCACATTGGATGCTTGAACCCATTTATAAGAAGTGGTATAAATATTGATAACGAAGCAAATATAATTCATATAACTAAAACGGGTTGTTTATCCTTATTTGAAATATCAAGGGCGGATCCCCTTACCTTAGCTTTCATTATTATTGTGTTAATTTATTTTACTTGCGCATTTTAATTATTCTCATCTATTGTTGATACTATCTTGTCACATCTTCAAATCATTTATATCATATTTGCTTAGCTTATAATTTGTAACGCTAAAATCCCTTTCCTCGTGGATCGACCCCGCTCTTACCGGGTTTATTACTTCGACACTCCTATACTTGGGAGACAATCCTATTTTCGGATGTGTCAAGTTTTTGGCGCCGTTGCCGGGGAAGGTAAAATTTGGCGTACAAAGTTGTAAGTATTTCCTTTTCTCATTTTTTTATTTTCATTTTTCTTGCATGTGTTCATCTTTTCTTTCCTTTTGCATTAGTTGGTAGAATTGTTAGAAGTCACTCATCTTCCTTAAAAACATGCTCAAACCTAACTTAGAACATTAATGGACTACAAAAATCATAAAACTTGTGCACAATCATGCATAGTCTTCCCTCATGATGCAATATATTTCAACAATGAATCGGATTTCATTCAATTCTTACCTCACTTTCATGGCCTAGATGTTGAAAACCCATATTTGCACTTGAGAGAATTTGAAGAGTTTTGTAACACATATAGTGACCTAAATTGTAGCATAAACATATTTAGATTAAAGCTTTTTCCTTTTTCTTTAAAAGATGAAGCTAAAACATGGCTACAAAATCTTAGGTCAGGATGCATTAGCTCATGGGATGAAATGCAACAACAATTTCTTAAAAAATTCTTTCCTCCCTATAGAACAAATTCTCTCAAAAGGCAAATCATCAATTTCACTTAAAAACAAGGAGAGACCTTTTACCAATATCTGAATAGGTATAAAGCATTGCTTAATACTTGTCCTCACCATGGTTTGGAAACATGGAGACTAGTTATAATTTTCTATGAAGGTTTTACACATCAAGCTAGGCAAATGGTAGAATTAATGTGTAATAGACAATTTGAAAATAAAGAACCTGATAAAGCCATGGATTACCTAGACTTACTAGCAAAAAATGCTCAAAATTGGAACAATGTTGGCACCTATGAGGTACCAAGAACATCTAGTAGAGGCATTAGGGAGAATCATGATCTTCATGCTAAATTTACATCCCTAGCTAGAAAAGTCGAGGACTTAGAAATGTGGTCTATGCAAGAACTTGTCTGTCACACTTGTAATACTAGTGATCATCCTACGGATGATTGCCCAATTATGCCTACCTTTAGGAGAAGTCTCCATGACCAAACCAATATTTTAAAAACTTTCCAAAGGTCAAATCCTAATCCTTACTCACAAAATTTTAAATGGAAAAATTGTTAGCCCTAAGGCTACATGATAATTTTGATGATAACAATACACATTGATTAATTGTGATTTACTAACATATTTATTTATGTGCAAGAGTAATATCATTGAATTAATTATAAATCAAGAAGAGGCTTATTAAAATAAAGTGTTGAAGCTAAGGAGAAGACTACATGTTAAAGGCACCAAAGTTTAAGAACAATGTTTAATTCAAGGAATGTGACACATGAACAATATTCAATCAATTGGTCATATATTTCTCTACAGATGTCCAAATGATGTGATTCTTGAGCCTTTGGAAAGCTTACTCAATTTATAACATTTCATATGTTTTAAACAAATTTAAATTTCAAGTGTAAGATTGTCCAAATCATCATGCAAGTTGAAAGACAAATGGAAGCAGCTGATATGAGCACCAAATACTCTTTTGGACATATCTTGATCTAGAAAACTCAAAATGACTTGATTCTTGGGGCATTGGAAAGAGGACGTAATGAGGCACATTTCATATGTTTTGAAGAAATTCAAATTTCAAATGGAAGACCGACATAATTGACATGCAATTCGGTGGACTGACACAGAGGAGAAAAATCAACTCATATGAGCACCAAATGATGTTTTGTCCATATCTTGAGATAGAGATACCCAAATACTTTGATTCTTAATGTTTTAGAAATATTATTCAAATATGCAGATCTTTTATGTTTTGAAGAAATTCAAATTTCAAACAGAAAGCTGACAAAATTATCATTCAATTTGGTGGACTGATACAAGGAAGAAAAATCAAGTCACATGAGCACCGAATGGTGTTTTGGCCATATCTTGAGCTACAGATATCCAAATGACTTGGTTCTTGATGCGTTGGAAAGCTTATTCAATTGTGCAGATCTTTTATGTTTTGTATATTTTTAAATTTCAAACGAAACATTGACAAAAATGGCAGACAAAATTTTGGTTTTTATGGTGGGTAGAAAATTTGGAGTTGGTGTCTTCACTTGATTAAGTTCATCCCATTTGCCTATAAAAGGAGCCTTTCTCCCATGCATTCAGCAAGTGAAGAGAAGCATCTATCAAGCAAAAAAAATAAGAGAAATATCAAGTCTAAAGAGCTTTTATATTCTTTATCTACTCTTTGAAGAGAGTTGTACTTTTGTTGTAAAAATTATCCTTGTTCTTGTATTGTGGTGAGACTGAGATCTTCTTGTAAAGGATAAAAGTTATCCTTGAGAGAACTCTTTCCTTGGTGAGGTTGTTCATCAAGAAGAACTCTTAGTGTGGTTTTATCAAGGGTTGAAGAAAGTTACCTTGGTGAGGTTGTTCATCAAGAAGAACTCTTGGTGTGGTGTTATCAAGAGTTGGAAGAAAAAGTCTTGGTGAGGTTGTTCATCAAGCAAGTTGTAAAGAATTCAACAACTTAGTGGAAAGCCTAGCTTGTGAAGCTAGGAGCCCGTGGACGTAGGCAAGGTTTGTCGAACCACATAAATTGAGTTTGCACTCTCTCTATCCCTTTCCTCTTTACATTTACTTGCTCTTGTGATTGTTCTTTATTGCCATTCTCTTGATTGCATTCTATTTTCATCTTCTTCACCTTTGTTCTTAAAGAAAGATTTAAATAATTTGATCTTTCAAGAAAAGTTTTCTAAATCTGTTTTTATAAATAAAAACCCAATTCACCCCCCCTCTTGGGTTGCCATACCTGGGTCAACAAGTGGTATCAGAGCAAGGTTGCTCAATTTTTTAAATCTTAATCGATTTTTGAGCTATGGTAACTTTTAATTCAACTTCGTATGTTGAGGGACTTTCTATCTCTAGACCTCCATTTTTTAATAGAAGTGATTACTCTTATTGGAAAACTAGAATGAGTATTTTCTTGAAATCTTTTGATTATGATTTGTGGTATATTATTTTGGAAGGACCTTTTGTTCCTACCAAAATTGAAAATGGAGAAAGCATGCTTAAAGAACCTAAAGAGTTTAGTGAAGGTGATAAAAAGAAATTGAGTTTGAATGCTAAAGCTATGAATGTGTTGTATTGTGCTCTAGATAGAAATGAGTTTAATAGAATATCTACTTGGTCTATGGCACAAGAAATATGGCACACACTTGAAGTAACTCATGAAGGAACTAGTCAAGTTAAAGAATCCAAAATTAGTATGCTAGTTCATAGTTATGAGCTTTTTAAGATGAAATCGGATGAATCAATTTCTAAAATGTTTACTAGATTTACGGATATTATTAATAGTTTGAAATCTCTTGGAAATCTTATTCTAATGTTGAAATGGTGAGAAAGATTCTTAGGTGTCTACCAAAATCTTGGGAGCCAAAGGTGACGGCAATTCAAGAAGCAAGGGACCTCACCAAACTACAATTAGAAGAACTTATGGGTTCTCTCATGACTCATGAAATCACCTTGAAGGAGAATGAAGAAGAAGATTGCAAAGTGGCAAACATGTGCTTCATGGCTTTAAGAGAAAATGAGATAAGTATTCTAAGCCATGATCCTAAGCTTTCATACGATGAATTACTTGAAGCATTCCAAAATTTACATGTGCAAGTTGATAAACAAAATTCAAAAATCAATGCTTTCAAAAGGAAGTCAAAAATCATGTTATCTCAATTAGAAAAGTTGGTGGAAATAAATGAAGCTTTAGAAAATGAAAATAAAATTTTAAAGCAAAAAGATTTTGAAAGTTTGGAAAGTCAAATACATTTTTTAAAAACTGAAAATGAGATTTTAAAACAAAAGGATTTTGATAAATTAGATAAAGAAAATGTTATTTTGAAAAAGGAAAATAATGACTTAAGAAATATTGTTGATAGTTTTACAAAAAGCACAAAAAATTGGAATTCTATGTTACAAAACCAAAGGTGTGTTTTTGATAAAAGAGGTTTAGGATATAAAACTCATAAAAATCAAAAGTATTTTAAAAATTATTTTGCTAATGCATCTTCTAGGAATAATCCTAATCATTCATGTACTTATTGTGGAAGAAAAGGACACAAAGTGTATTCTTGCTATATTAAGAGAAATCCTAATTTGAAACAAATATGGGTTTCAAAAAGTACCATAACTAACCCCCAAGGACCCAAGAACTTTTGGGTACCAAAAAGTCTCTCTTTGAATGTTGATTATATAAACAAAGGAGTGGCAAACACAAGTGTTACTTAGATATTGGATGCTCAAAGCATATGACCGGAGATGCCTCCAAGTTCTCAAAATTAATCATGAAGAAAGGAGGATATGTGACCTTCGGTGGTGATGCCAAAGGAAGGGTAATCGGACATGGTGATATTGGTAACCCTTCTTCACTTATTATTGAAAATGTATTGCTTGTTAATGGTTTAAGACATGATTTGATTAGCATTAGGCAATTGTGTGATAAGGGATATTTTGTTACTTTTGAGCCTAATAGATGTGTGATTAAGGATGTTAGTAACAATAAGACATTATTTGTTGGTAATGGATGTGGTAAGATTTATACAAATTGATATTGATGATAATGATCATGTAGAAAAGTGTTCCATTGTTAATCATGATGCTTAGTTATGGCATAGAAGGTTAGGTCATGCTAGCATGGACACAATTTCAAAAATTTCTAAAAATGATTTAATTGATGGTTTTCCAAAAATAAAATTTGAAAAGGATAAGATTTGTGATGCTTGTCAATTTGGAAAACAAGTGAGAACTTCTTTTAAACAAAAAGAAATTTATTTCAACAAATAAACCTCTACAATTACTTCATTTGGATTTATTTGGACCATCAAGAACTCATTGGTGGAAAGTATTATGTTTTTGTTATTATGGATGATTATTCAAGATTCACTTGGGTATTATTCTTGAAAACTAAAAATGAGACCATACAAGCTTTTTCAAAATTTGCAAAAAGAGTCCAAAATCAAAAAGGGTTTTCTATTGTGTCCATTATGAGTGATCATGGTGGTGAAGTAGACAATGTTGCATTTGAAAATCTTTATGATGAAAATGGTTTTAAGCATAATTTTTCCTCACCTAGAACTCCACAACAAAATGGTGTTGTTGAGAGGAAAAATAGAACTATCCAAGAAATGGCTAGGACCATGTTACTTGAAAATAATTTGCCAAAATATTTTTGGGCCGAAGCCGTTAATACCGCATGCTTTATAATCAATAGAGTACATATTAGAGTTTTAATAAAGAAAACTCCTTATGAACTTTGGAAAGGAAGAAAGGAAGAAAACCCAACATTGGATTTTTTAAAGTTTTTGGATGTAAATGTTTTATTTTAAACACCAAGGATAACCTTGAAAAATTTGATGCAAAAACCGATGTTGAAATTTTTGTTGGCTATTCTAACCATAGTAAAGCATATAAAGTTTTTAACAAAAAGACTCTTACTATTGAAGAATCTATGCATGTTGAATTTGATGAAACTAATGTTATTTCTTCAAAGAATTTAGATGATGATATTGTTGAGGTAGAAAGGCAAATCAAGGAATCAAGGCTTGATGAAAAGAGTCAAGATGAATTACAACTTCAACAAGAAAAGCTTGAGGAAGTAAATGATTCTTCCCAAGAATTACCAAAGGAATGGAGGTATGCAAAAGCTCACCCTAAAGATCTCATTATTGGTGAACCATCACAAGGTATGAAAACTAGATCTTCTTTTAAGAATTTTTGTAATCATTTTGCTTTTGACTCTTAATTTGAACCAAAATCTTTTAAAGAAGCCGAAAATGATGAAAGTTAGATTTTTGCTATGCAAGAAAAATTAAACCAATTTGAGAGAAATCAAGTTTGGGAATTAGTCCCTGGACTTAAATTTGACTAAACCCCTTAGTCAAGATAGATTTTGCATAATTAGAAGAGAAGTAGGCATGTTGGATATGTCTTAATTTTTCTTTGAATGGTAGCATATGTCAAGGAGAAGCATATATTTAGAGGGAGTAGTTAATTTGATTACATCTTTTTTATGATAACAAAAAGGGGAGAAATAGTTGGATTGCTTATATTCATAACAAGTGCCATTTTTTTGTTTATTCTTGATTTTATTTTCATTCTTGATTTTAGATATTATTTAAAAGCAATCAATGGTTTGTCATCATAAAAAAGGGGGAGATTGTTAGCCCTAAGGCTACATGATAATTTTGATGATAACAATACATATTGATTAATTGTGATTTACTAACATATTTATTTATGTGCAAGAGTAATATCATTGAATTAATTATAAATCAAGAAGAGGCTTATTAAAATGAAGTGTTGAAGCTAAAGAGAAGACTACATGTTAAAGGCACCAAAGTTTAAGAACAAGGTTTGATTCAAGGAATGTGACACATGAACAATGTTCAATCAATTGGTCATATATTTCTCTACAGATGTCCAAATGACGTGATTCTTGAGCATTTGGAAAGCTTACTCAATTTATAACATTTCATATGTTTTAAAGAAATTTAAATTTCAAGTGCAAGGTTGTCCAAATCATCATGCAAGTTGAAAGACAAATGGAAGCAGCTGACATGAGCACTAAATACTCTTTTGGACATATCTTGAGCTAGAAAAATCAAAATGACTTGATTCTTATGGCATTGGAAAGAGGACTTAATGAGGCACATTTCATATGTTTTGAAAAAATTCAAATTTCAAACAGAAGGCCGACATAATTGACATGCAATTCGGTGGACTGACACAAAGAAGAAAAATCAACTCACATGAGCACCGAATGATGTTTTGGCCATATCTTAAGATAGAGATATCCAAATGCTTTGATTCTTAATGTTTTTGAAATATTATTAAAATATGCAGATCTTTCATGTTTTGAAGAAATTCAAATTTTAAACGGAATGCTGACATAATTATCATTCAATTTGGTGGACTGACACAAGAAAGAAAAATCAAGTCACATGAGCACCGAATGGTGTTTTGGCCATATCTTGAGCTACAGATATCTAAATGACTTGATTCTTGATGCGTTGGAAATATTATTCAAACGTGAAAATCTTTTATGTTTTGCAGATTTTCAAATTTCAAACGGAACATTGACAAAAATGGAAGACAAGATTACGGTTTTTATGGTAGGCAGAAAATTTGGAGTTGGTGTCTTCACTTGATTAAGTTCATCCCATTTGCCTATAAAAGGAGCCCTTCTCCCATGCATTCAGGAAGAGCAAGAGAAGCATCTATCAAGCAAAAAACAAGAGAAATATCAAGTCTAGAGAGCTTTTATATTCTTTATCTACTCTTTGAAGAGAGTTATACTTTTGTTGTAAAAATTTACTTTGTTCTTGTATTGTGGTGAGAGTGAGATCTTCTTGTAAAGGATAAAGTTATCCTTGAGAGAACTCTTTCCTTGGTGAGTTTGTTCATCAAGAAGAACTCTTGGTGTGGTGTTATCAAGAGTTGAAGGAAGTTTCCTTGGTGAGGTTGTTCATCAAGAAGAACTCTTGGTGTGGTGTTATCAAGAGTTGAAGGAAGTTGCCTGGGTGAGGTTGTTCATCAAGAAGAACTCTTGGTGTGGTGTTATCAAGAGTTGGAAGAAAAAGTCTTGGTGAGGTTGTTCATCAAGCAAGTTGTAAAGAATTCTACAACTTAGTGAAAAGTCTAGCTTGTGAAGCTAGGAGCCCATGGACGTAGGCAAGGTTTGCCGAACCACATAAATTGAGTTTGCACTCTCTCTATCCCTTTCCTCTTTACATTTACTTGCTCTTGTGATTGTTCTTTATTGCCATTCTCTTGATTGCATTCTATTGTCATCTTCTTCACCTTGTTCTTAAAGAAAGATTTAAATAATTTTGATCTTTCAAGAAAAGTTTTCTAAATCCGTTTTTATAAATAAAAACCCAATTCACCCCCCCTCTTGGGTTGCCATACCTGGGTCAACAAAAATCACTTGAATTTTGATTTGAGAAATGATAATCATGCACAATCTTACCAAACTCCTTTTCAGTCATATCAAAATTTTCAAAAATCTCATGACCATGCATCTTATGAGGATCTTGAAGAAACATTGGATTCATTCATTGCAAAGCAAGAGGCTTTTAATAGTTAAATTGCTCAAACTATGGCAAACTTGAATGATGCTATTGAAAAACTTGCATTTGCACTTAATACTCATGAGAAATGTGAGTTTCCATCTCAACTAGAGCCAAACCCCGTCAATCCACTTGTGAGTAATCCAAGGGGCCAACATCTAGATGGAGATTCGATAAGTACTCTTCATGATGGTAAGGTTGATAAAGAACATATTCTTATCCCTTATAAGATAGATGATGAATCAATCTCAAAGGCTAAGGAAGAGGTTACTGAACCTACACCTAACAAGGAAAAAACTGAATGCTCACTTATGCCCTCATGTCATCATGCAAAGGAACTTAACCAAAATATTGGCATTAATGAATTTTTCAAGCATGATGAAAATGAGGAAGCTAATGTGGAAGATTATATTCAAAATGAGAATTTTTCAAGTCCTTCAGAAATCGGGTTAACTAGTTCATTTGGACCAAGTGTGCAACTAGAAATCATTGTTTCTAAAAAATTCTCATTACTTGATTTTGTACAGATGAAGGAGATTAAGAATTGGAAGCCATGTTTTGAAAAACACCAGGAAGAAACATCCACACTTAAGAATGCATGCCTCAAGGACAAACAAACTCAACAAGTAGTAATCTCTTCCATTGTCACAAATAAAGGAAAAAGAGAGGTACCACCCCAATGGCATATTTTTTACCATGGTAAATTACTTTCCAAGGGATTCCTCTTTTAGCTTTTTTTCACGACTAATCAAATTTTATCCGTTTGTGCTATATTTTCATTTTTATTTTTATTCTTGATTTTTGCTATCATTTCTAGTTTGTTCTTATTTTATGTGCTTTTATTTTATTTGTGTGTTTACATTTTGTTTCCCGGTCAAGTGGCGGAGACGGTACTCCGTGACTTTTAAAGTTGGTTTTTCAATTCCCTAAAAACTGTCGCTCACCTTGCATCCATTTTCTTTTCTTCTCTCTCATTTTCTTCACATGGATACCATTCTCTCAAAATTGCACAAACATTTTCCCTCTCTTCCTCAAAATGATTTGCTTAAAATTTACAAAGCTCGCGCAGAAAGACGAAGGATGTTGATGCGCAAGGGTATGCCTGTTGAAGTAAGATGGTTAATTGAAGCCATGGTTCGATTTTCTTATGAATTTTCAAATAATCTTGTTTCTCACATGCCAGGTATGGGAAAAAGATCTTATGCCAAAAAGCGAAGAGCAAAAAGGTTACAAGTTTGTCCCAAATGTGCAAGATGGACTTGTAACCAGCGTTGCCGCTCATTGGGATATTTGTCTAATAATCGGGAGGATAAACTACAGTTCATCAAGAATGGACTGAGTAAGGAGTCTTTGTATGATATCCGAACGACTCTTGAGACGCATTCTTGTGGACTTGTGCAGCGTGAAATTTTTAATTTGTGGACACAATTCCGAGATGAGCAGGAACGCTATAGTCTTGGGAATCTGGCTCAAAACGACCCTATTTGCCAGTTTATAAGAAAACTGGATGGGAAGCATATCCCCAACTCATAGAAGGTGTTTAAGCCGTTTCTGGACGTAAAACCAGAAGGAGATGTGAGCCACAGTCACAACTACCTGTACATATGCATGCATGCCATCATTTTTGAATTTTAATGCCTTATAGCTGTCATTTTTGAATTTGTATCTTTTGTTTGACTTATGGTGTCTTATTTCATCATCTTTTTTTTTGAATTTCTATGCATAATTGTCAAATTTTTCAACAAGCAGCCGAGCTACCTATTTGGATGTTATCATTAGCATACCTTTTTGCACTCCATAAATACCACATCTCTTATTCTCTTCTTCACACATAGTTAGAGAGTTGCATAGATATGGAGGGAACCTCAAAACGTCGAATCCAAAGGATGTGTATTCTGTGGATCTCGACCAGGTAAAAGTAAGAAGTTTGTAGAAGCAGCAAATTATCTTGGTAGGCTACTGGCTGAAAGAAAGATTCATGTGGTTTGTAGGGGAGGTAGCCTCGGGTTAATGGGTTGTGTGTCAACAGCTGCATATGTAGGAGGTAGTCAAGTTTTAGGAGTTATTCCTAAAGCTTTGGCTATAGAAAGCATTGTTGGAAAAACGGTTGGGCATGAGTTACAAGTCTCCTCTATGCATGAACGCATGGCACATATGCTCATCAATTCATATGCCTTTATTGCTTTACCAGGTGGCTTTGGTACTCTCGAAGAAATTTTTCAAATTGTCTCTTGGGCCCAACTGAATCTCCATAAAAAACCCATAGGTTTGTTGAATGTTAAAAATTTCTTTGATCTTTTGATAAGTTTTGTTGATGCAGCTGTGGAATAAAATTTTATCCCTCATTCGGCGAGAAAAATCCTTGTTTCTGCCACTACCGCTAGTGAACTACTTGACAAATTATAAGCAGTTAAGTATGAACCTGACCCAGCTAGTACTCAAATTAATTGGTCAGGAGGGCAAAACAAAAAGTGCAAATTGGATCTGAATCTCAATTTGTAATTTTTTCTTGTCTTTTATTTTATTTTATTTTTAACATTATATTTTATGAGTCTTTCAGGTCATCTTTCTCGAATAATAGAAGCTTCAAGTAATGTCTCCTATACTTTATCTCTTTACATTTAAACATTGAGGACAATGTTTCATTTGGTTAGGGGGGAAGGATAGTAGACATAAGTGTGTTTTAAATTTTTTTGCAAAAAAAAAAGTGAGTTAGTAATTAGATTTAGAGTGCGGTGTAAGGAGTTCAAATCCTCTTGAGACGCATTCTGGGTCAGGAATGGCAGAGTAGAGAGGGCCAGTTTGAACTCTTGAAACACACTCTAACCAAATTGTCATTTTGTTTTTGCATTTTTTTAAGACTCATTTTAGTTAACTTGATATTATTTAGTTTTGATTTTTGAATTCTAAAACAAGGAGGTCTTATTCATTTCACTTTGAATTATTCAAATCTATGAACTCTCACAACCTTATTATTTAATAAAACTGTGTGCTTATGTACTCGTTAAGCAAGTATTCATGAACCTTTCTTCACATACACACATACCTTGATGCATGATTGTGGGTGGCGAAATGAAATGTTGCAATATTTGGGTTCTTTTGTTTTGTTTAGGATAACAAAAGGAAGGGGAAAGTAAAAAAAAAGTGAAAGCAAAAAAAAAGTGAAAAAAAAAAGAAGAGAGAGAGCAATTGTGGATAAGTTTGGTCTCGTAGCCTCCTTAATTCGAGCAATTAAGCCCGAGGGGTGCCTCAACACCTAATACCCTAAGACCAACTGGTTTGGGAGCTATTGGCCCAAAGCTCGCTACATGGATTAAGGAGAAAGCTTAATGGGATTGAACATTGCACTATCCACAAGTTTCTAAGCAAAAATAAAGCATCGGCAACCCGAGTCGTTAAGCTCGTAGGGGTGTCTTAACACCTAATGCCCTAAGGCCAACTAGTCTGGGAGTCATTAGCCTAAGGCTCGCTACATGGGTTAAAGATGCATTCTTTCAAAAAAAAAAAAGAAAAAATATATATATAAAATGAATGAATACCCCCTACCTAAGGTTGTTAGCCTTAACAAATATTAGAACCGATATGGCTTCTTTCTAATAAGCCCCATAGTCATGTGTTGACTAAGCACAAAAAGAAGGTTTATTGATATCTTGACTGAAGGGTACATGAGTCATTAAAAAAAATCGGTTGAGAGTTTGTTTATTTGGATAAAATCAAGGAGAGTGCAATAATGACCACCTTTGATGTAAAATTCTATAAATCACTTCTAAATAATAACGCTTTAATTGCTAGGGACTAGCAATAAGCTGGTTGGAGGGTGTGATGAACACTTAAATATGTATGCTTAATAAGAGCTTAATTCATTATATTGTATTAATAGTGTCATTAAATTCCTCAACTTAAGCATATTTGTAGTCTTTACATCTTTTGAATTAACTTTCTCTTAATTTTGGTTTTGATGTAGGTTTGGTAAATTGGGCATAACTTTCTATTTATAGTTCAGAATGGTGCAAATATTAATGTTTTGGAAAGATGATTAAATTATCTACAAGATTGTATTTCACAAGCATCATCAAATTCGGGCTCTTAGTAGACCAAAAATGGGCTTGAAGTGAACCCATCTATAGTCTCGACCCAATCTGACCATGCCTCAGTATTTTGACCATATCTCTCAAAATATGTATCCAAATTGTATGAACCAAGATGTTCTAGAAAGTTGAGAGAAATATCTACGACTTTCATGAAGACATATGGTCAAAATTCTCAATAAGTCAATGTCAAAATTGGTGGTCAAAATTGGTTCACTTAATTATCCTAATTGTCAAAGTTGGTGCACCTAATATTTGACAATTATTCCTTTGTAATTTGACAAGTTTGCCCCTGAATGTATCTATAAATAGAGGTGTCTTGTGACCCATTAGGGCATCTTGGCCTTTGCTGGGATCCCTTGTTATTGTGTTTTTCTCTCTTGTATTTTTATGTTATTAATGAATTTCCTTTTTCTTATAATTTGTTTTCTTTCTCTTATAATGTCTTTCTAATTCTCTCTTGCTAAGGTGAAAGGGTGAAACCCTTGCTATAAGAGTAAGGATTCTCTAACCCTTTGATATGTGCTTAATTATCATAATCTTGTGTTGTTTATTTTATATGATTTATATTTATTTTCTTAATCAATCTTGACACTACTTGTAAAGTGGAGGTCTTGATCCATTGTCGATAATCCTTGGCACATCAAATGCTTAGATCCTTTCTAGATGTCGTATGGTTCTTCCTTACCGACACGAATCTAGTTAGGAACCTTGATTTGTTGTAGACATATGGTGATTGACACATTGGATGCTTGAACCCATTTACAAGAAGTGGTATAAATATTGATAACGAAGCAAATATAATTCATATAACTAAAACGGGTTGTTTATCCTTATTTGAAATATCAAGGGCGGATCCCCTAACCTTAGCTTTCATTATTATTGTGTTAATTTATTTTACTTGCGCATTTTAATTATTCTCATCTATTGTTGATATTATCTTGTCATATCTTCAAATCATTCATATCATATTTGCTTAGCTTATAATTTGTAGCGCTAAAATCCCCTTCCTCGTGGATCGACCCCGGTCTTACCACGTTTATTACTTCGACACTCCTATACTTGGGAGACAATCCTATTTTCGAATGTGTCACTTACCTTGACACGTATTTTTACCTTGCAAAACAAATAATAATTAAACAATTCATAAAATCCTAAACATACTTCTAAACATAAATCATAAACATGCTTATTCTAAAGATGAATAAATCTAAACATGCTTAATTCTAAGGAAGAAAATAAAGAAGAAAAATAGAGGGAGAAGAGAGAACTGCTCTTAAGACTTACCATTTCCAGGTTCAGAGTAATAGAATGCCTAAAAAATTTAAACTAGAAAAGACTTCTTGAATTCTCAAGTATGTCTTTAAGAGGAAGAAGAGAGGATTTTGATGTGTGTTAAAAAGTGAGGAGGATGGGGGTTTATATAGTTGAAGGGTTAAGTTGAAAAAAGGAAGCAAAGAAAAAAAAAAGGAAGGTCAGAGGTGTAAATTCCCAAAATTACATAGAGAACATCTGGCCAGTTGTGGGAGGACTGCCAGCTAATAGTGGGACAATCGACTAATGCTTATGGTGAAATAGACTATAGCAACAATCACAAGTGATAGTTTTTGGACAGTTTTTTTTGTATATATTTTGCTATAGTTTTTGGACAGTTTTTTTTTTTTGTATATATTTTGCTACATTAGCACACACAATATAGTGGCTAATTTTTTTGCAAAGGAACTACTTAAGTCATTTAGGTAGGCCTACACACAATCTATAAATATTATTCAGTATATGACACAATATAAGTCCCATTTAAGGCATAATATTTTAACAACTGCAAGTTAACTTTAAAGGTTCAATGGCATTGTAATTTGATATGCTATTTTGTTTATATAATTGTTATAAGTTTATGCAGGCAAATTACTATATTTGTTCAATGACTAATGGTAGAAATATCACTTATTCTAAATCTTATATTATATGCATTCTATGTTTTTATATTCTGAGATAAGCATTTCATAGACAACTCACACATATTAAATACAATTCATAATACTACAATATTGTAGATAGTACTGCATTTCATACACCATTAATTGAAATTACATGCATCTCAATTACATTATCTTTAGAAGTAGTGCTATCAAAGTAAGCAGCAACATATAGAATAGGAACTTGTTTACTATTACATCATTGTTGTTTTATCCATTCATCTACACAACCTTTTCATTTAAGGTCAACAATTTCTTCATGTTAGTTTGCATCTCCTTTAAGATCATTTTAGCATCATCCTCTTTAGCTTGATCCCCTTTTTCCAACACATCAGTGCAGTTCAACATATCAATTAGATCAATGTTGACTTCATCAACATCAGGATCCTACCACGTATTGAAATTACATGTACCATTTTTGCATATGAAATAAAGCCTACCAGGATTATTAGAAGACTTAGAAATCATAACACCTGCCCTTGACCCATACTTCCATTTCCTATTCTTGAATTTTATCATGTTGCCATTTAGCATTTTACATCTGCCCATGTTTGATGACTTGTTGTTGTGCCTTGTTCAACTTGATAGTGATTGATTCATTTCTATGCTGGAACTAGAACTCATGTTTCAAGTGATTCTGGTTTGCCTTACTATGTTTGATGATGAGTTGATTTGCCTTGTAGTGTGGGATGTGTTGATTTCTTCATGTGTCTGATTTGTAAATTGTTATTTTAGTGATGAGATAAAGTTGTATTATGGATATGTAGAATAAGCTTTATGTCTATAACAAGGATTTGAAGCTATTTTATTACTATCCAAATTGCGAATTTGCTGGGTTGGTGGTCTTTCTTATACTGCTTCAAAGCCATGTAGGCATAGGCCAACAGCTAGATTCCAATGGATACTTGGCCTGTTTTATGAGTTTTAATTGTTTATAGCGTAAAAGAGTCTTTTTACATTGTCAAATTTGCATGCAGATTTCTATTTTTTATTTAGCTTTTCAGGGGTAAAATCGTAATTTAATCTCTCATTGTTTATTTTATTTTTTGTAAATATTCTTTTTTAAATATGAACAAGGGTATTGCAATAATTAAATTATAAATGGATGGAAAGATTATGTCATTTAACAACAGATGTAATAGAAGGGATGTTTATGACGCATTTTGAAAACACAAGTACTTTTTTTAGAAAAAAAATACAAAAAGTGTCATCACCATAACATTATACCAAAAGGTAAAAGAAAATTATCAAGAATAGCCCCTATTTGAGGGCCTTTTTTATTTTTGGCCTCCCTTCCCAAAATTTTCAACACACTAGCCACCAACTCCTAAAATTACACAAATACCCCTCATGCAATAACTTCTCTAACTAACTCATAACCACCACCTTAACTCTCTCTCTAACAATTCTAACTCCTAAACCAGCTCAAAAAAATTAAGAAAATCAAATATCACAAACATTACTCTACATTTAATAACTAAGAAATCGAAAATAGGGAAAAAACGGATTTGGAGAGCTTTGAAAACAATTTAAGATAATTTTCTTCTCTAAATAAGCTTCAACTCCATCCTTTTGACATTTTATCAAGTTTTAAATGTAAAAATCCATCCCATATGTGTATAAATAAACAAACAATGGTTGGAAAATATATATTGGGGTTTTTTCTACAATTTCGTTCTAAAAACTCAGTTAATGCGATTTTCTGGGTTTGAAATCGTGAATTCGACAATTTGACCCACATTCGACAACTCAATAGTGAAACTGTTGTCATTAAACTTCAGTCGAATTGTCGAAGACATGTTGAATATCTGACGGAGTGATACCTAATTGTCCAATTGTGCATCGTAGTTTTCCGTCGAACTATCGATTACATCTGCTTGTCGAACTGTCAAATTTTTTGATAGAAAAGCACATTTTGAATAGTTATCAAGGAATTTTTTGCATTTTATTATTTTTTCATTAATTATTGGACATGTTTGACTTCACAGATGGACGGTATCAAATTTGCTCTATTTTTTGTGGTAATTTAGAGGTTTTACCCAATGGGAACTATGTTTACATGGGCAGAGAGTGGTTTTCATTATTGATTGTAAGAGACTGTTCATACGAACAGTTTTAGCAGTTGATATGTGAAGAACTTGGGTTAGATTGTCGTATAAGAAGGCTGAAATTGAGTGCCCAGTATGATATTATAAGGTATGTTAGGCCTCTCCCAATAAGCAATGAGCGTGACTATAATTTTTTAATTGGAGATAGTTGAAAACATTTGAGTGAATACACACCATAATATGTTGAGGTTGAGCGGCATGAAAGTCGAACATCTGGACCAACCATTGTTGATCGTACACAACATATTGAAACGTCAAAAGGGGAGGCATTTGAGCAATATGGACAGTGTAGTTACCATATCTGCCTACCACGAATGCTAGTGGTGCTGTTAATGAAAGTAGCGATGTTAATGTCGGTAGTGATGTCAATGTTGGGTGTGATGGGGCGTCAGAGGCATTGGTGTTAATGCTAGAGGTAATGTTAATGTTGGAGGTGATGTTAATGTAGGATGGGGTGATTCATTTAGGGTGAGTGTTGCTTATGGTCTTGATAGCCTCAAAGAAGAATTAGGAAAGATGTCAAGAGTAAGGGACAGTTAGTTATGAGGGTGTGTTGAGGAAGAAAATATTATAGATAGGGCAAACGAGGAATGATGTGTTGAATGCGAAGGTGGTTGGCATGGTGATGATAATGATGGTGATGACAATGAAGCGGGTGGATTGTATCTATCAAATCCTGAAACAAGTTCTGTTAGCCGGACGAATGCTGATACATCTAGCAATGTGAGTTTTTGATCCGATTCTATGAAGAGTAGAGGACATCTTTCGGTTCATGTCTTCGTTACCACCATCCACATGCGAAGTTCAACATGAAACACATGAAATTGATAGTGGCAAAATATTGGTAGGCAAATTATTGGAAACAAAACCGAACTTCGTCACAAGTTGGGGAACACGGCATTGCAATATAACTTTGAATTCAAGGTAACAAGGTCAACAAAATCATGGTTCAAAGTTACTTATCGTGACGAACGTTGTAAATAGCATTTGAGAGCTACAAAGGTTAATGACACTGATTTTTTTTCAAGTGAAAATGTTCAACAACAAACATAAGTATGATGGTGCTAGTCTTCACCCTTAGCGTAGGTAAGAAAGTGTTGATCTCATTGGAACATGGATTAAAGAGAAGTTTATGAATGACTCAAGAATATATTGTCCAAAAGAAATTATTGCGGACGTTCAGAAAGAGCTTTACATCACAATAAGCTATCAAAAGGCTTGGAGTGCAAAAGAGACAGCCCTAAATCAACTTCATGGAACCGCAGAAGAGTCATATGCTCTATTGTCTTTATACTCCTACATGGTAAAGCAGAAAATCTTGGAACAGTGACTGCACTTGAAGTTGATCCTGATAATCACTTCAAATACTATTTTATGGCATTGGGTGCATCAGTTAGTGGTTTTTTAACATCGATTAGACGTGTTGTAACTGTTGATGAATGAAAGGGAAGTATAAGGGCACATTGTTCACGACACAATGTCTGGACAACAACAATCAGATTTTTTCCATTGGCCATCAAGTTCAATCATTCAAAGAGCAACAAATCATGGAGTTAGTTCATGTCGAGGCTTTACAGTGTGATTGGACACGTCGAAGACCTAGTTATCATAGAAGATCAACATAAAAGCATCGCTAAGGTCGTGTGTAACATCTTCTTATAGGCCATTTCTAGAATTTGAATGCATCATTTGGAGTGTAATCTGAAGACAAGGTTCAAGAACAACTCCCTTCTCACAGCATTCATTAATGCAACCAAGGCTTGCCGAGAAGCAAACTTTTAATCGATTTTTTGAGCACATTAGAGACATCAGTGAAGGTACCGCAGAATATCTGATCCAGGCTGACCCACATAAATGGGCGAGGTGTCACTTTCTTGATCTTAAATACAACATCATGACAACCAACATTATTGAGTTTATGAACAACCGGATGAAAGAAGCAAAAGGATTAGGCATAAACCTTATTTGTGAATACTACCATTAGATTAGCTTTGTCATAAGGTTTTGTAATTACGACTTACTACTTTTTGCCTTGATGCTAACTGTATGTCTAATTTATGTGCTCAGGTCTTGCAAGAGTGGTTTTATCAATGACGGTCTGCAACTGCTCAGTCTTCGTCTATTCTAACCAAGTGGACTGAGGCACTACTAACAAAAAGAAAAGATGAGTCAGACAACCTTTGATGTGGAGGAAGTTGTCACAACAGAAAAACATGTAGACATCCCTTACCTCTTCACAATGATACGAGTGCAGCGGGACTGTCACATTAATCTTAATTCCTTGTTAGCGATGTATTTGTTTATAGTGATTTGTCATTAGTTGTGATACTTTTGACCATGTTTGACAACATACGTTAATAGTTTTAAGTATAACCCGATGTTGTATATGTGATTTTGTCTTCGAATTTATGTATGTGCAATTTGCTTAATTACATGACATTTACCACATTTCATTTTATCATGGTAATATCATTTGCACAATTGAGACAATAGTAACACCAAAAATCAATGTACAAGTACTAAAACTAAACAGTGTTCAGTGTATACTAAACTACTTATAGACATGATAACAAACACTGTAAAAACCTTCATCCTGAGGCCACTCCCTCAACGAGTACCTCCAACATGCCTCAATGTGGTCTATGGCCCCCAAATGCCATATTCTCATCGCCATTAGCTTCCTCAACCTCTCCTCACCAATATGTGCTAACGCCTTCATGCTGACCCCTGAACTAAGTAAATCTACAAACATGGCACGTACACACCGCATGCATCGCTACCTAGAGGCTGCTGAGGGACCACCTCCCTAGCCCCAAATATGGCAAACGGAGTGGTGTCATGAGAGACGTCAGTGCAGGTTGGAAAGTGAATGGATGTCTCCATCAAATGAGGGTCAGGACAGCAAGAGTCAAGTAGTAGTCAATCAACTTCTGGTGGCTATCTTCCTCTTTCGGTATCTGTAAGTAGTACAAAACGACCTCTTGATCCTTAAACGAAATCTGTGATGGAACCTCATGTTGTCAACTAATATTTATAGGGCCATATACCTGTAATGGTACATTATTCAATTTATTAGTTACGATGTTGTTACAACTAGATGAAATACTACAAGATAGTATTAATCCTTATACGACTCACATAATCCACCTCGAACCACATGAATCCATCACTCCTATTAAGACCATCTGCTTTTGGAAAAGAAGGTCCTCTAATACGATGCTAGGCAGGCTATCTTTGCACCTTTCTTAGGTGCTAGCCATCGAACACTACATCAAATAATGCAATGTTAGATGAGAAGGCAAAATGTTTAATGCAAAAATAGACAATGTATGCAAACTCTTGTGAGACTTATAAAGAATCTGTGATCGAGGGTTGTGAATCGCTGAGATTTCACCTTAGGGTTGTGGCTCCGCCGAACCTGAAGGAAATACATGAAGGCATTAATGTGATGGAAAGATAAACAAAGTCAATTATGTTAATAAAGTTAGTTAAAAATAATTTGACGTTGGATGTCAATATACCATAACTGGAATCAAGAAACTCACATCATCCCTTAGCCACAAGCCTAATTTAGTGATATCGGTAAACCAAAAAGCCCCATTTTCATAGTAGTCTGGTCCAAGCTAGATCCATAGGTGATCGACAGCGCGCCACGCATCGTAGCACGACTCAAAATATGGGTCGAACATAAACTCCCACTCGGAGGGTGAAGACGATGGTGGAGTCACAACTAAAACCTCATGCGACGAACGGTCCACTCACTTTCTATTTGCCCGAGGGTCTAGATCAATACACGAGCAACGCACGGCAGCCGTCTTCCGTCGCAATCTGCCTTTGTAAACCTTCACCATCAAATACGTCACAGGCTGGGACCAAGAATGCAAACACTCTCACTAGGCGAGTCACTATGCACGTCTTGGGATAGGTGCACGATCAAGACCTCCGAGGTACTACCCTCCAACAAATACACAACCTCGTCGACTGTAGGATACAACTGTGCTAGGTCAGGAATCTGGACCTTGTCAATCAGGACCTCCGAATTACTACCCTGTGACAAAGGAATTAGTTGTTGTAGTATTACAAATAATGAGATTAATGTAATTTCGCAAATAATGAAATTGATGTAATATCAACTAACCTCGACATCCTTAACAAACACCGCTTGCTCCTCTTTTAGCTCGCAAACCTCTTTGCGTAGCTCATGGACCTCATCACGTAGAGACCACATCTCATGGGCGTGTCCAACTTGCATCTCATAGATTGCTTTAAGATGATCAGCAAGCGTAGTAGTCATCTCTACACGATAGACTGTAAACTCGTGCCCAATAGCCTCCAAGAGAGCCGGAGGAATCGCGAAATCAGAATAGGCCTGCACGTAGCCAAAAACAATTTGTTACATGCATGAAAAACATAACCCATTTCAATAAAAAAGTTATCTGCTTGAATATACTCAAAAAATACTAACATGGCCCTTTGTTGCACAAAATGAGCCTCAACAACTTCAGCAGATGATCTAGGACTGGGAACCTCCTGCTCTGGTTGCTTGTCCTTCACATTCTACTAGACCTTTCATCGACGGGGACTGGTAACTCATTTTTGTTGGCCCACTCAACTAGTTTGCCTCTAGGTCCATTTGTCTAACGCAGAATCTCTATATACAGGTCGTTGCTCAACTCTGCGGCCACTGGACGTAGGCTCACACTGGGAATATCCCCCTAGTTCAGAAAAAATTTAACATACTTAAGATTACAATGCAAAGAGAGTTAAATAAGTAACCTTTGACAAATTAAGATTAAACACTGTAGTGTCCTTACCTGACGGGTTCCACCAAACACGTCCCTCAAAACCTCTGCCTGTATGATGGGTCTATCAACACTGGTCTACCTCAAAATGCAGGGGATTTCTCTTCATACTCTTTGCCCTTCCATGCGTACAAGGACCCCACAAATGGAGTCGCCTCATGCAACCAAATTTGCAAACACAAAAGTCGTATATAAGATACGTCGACATATTTTATGTCATTTAAGTATATGACAATCAAACTAAAGTTTATAAATATGAAAATATTTCAAGTATCTAGAAGGCATATGCACATCCGTAAAGGTTGTATTTCTCCTTTTTGTGTGACTTCTTCGTCTTGCACCTTTGTCGATCTAACATGCAAGTCCTTAGACCGTTATACGTCTCCTACCATGCAGGTTCGCCCCAAGGATAGTCCTTGAACTTATCAAAAGATAATCTAAATTTTTTACACCGATTTTTAACAGACCCAATATAAGATGCTCATCACCCAATATGCAGTTAACTTCACTACATCCGAATTCCTCAATTTACTAAAAGCCATCGACTCGATCCAGGATTTGAATTCAATAATCTTCATATTTTTTCCACCCAGATACCTATTCCTTAAGCGGTACTTAGGGTTCTTCTCAAAATCAAGCAACCAACCGAATTTCAGCTCTATGATTAATGCAAACTCATGTCTAGAGAATCTTATAGCGTTCCCTATATGATCAACAATTCCAATGTCAATACAAACATAAATAGACATTTCGCACCACAGTAGTAGAACAACAAGGTCTTACCAAAAACAAGGTACCATAACTCCTCCGCCTTCATGTCACGCATCTTCAACTTGTGTAACAACACGTTGTTGACCAGTTTTTCTGGAAAAGTAAGGTCTCGTATCTGTATCAAGTCACCAAAGCCCATCTTCTCGTCAAAGATCCTTTTTTGCTTTTTGGTAAGTTTTTTGTACACAGAAATGCAATCCAACCCCACCGTCATTGTAATCACTCCATTAAAATGGATGGTTTTCGATGGTTTCAGGTTGAAAGTGATTCTCGGCTTCATGGGCTCCATATGTAGACCTGAAATGAAGGGTTTAATAGGTTAGAACCAAAAAACCATGCATGACATGTACAAAAAAAGTCAATCTGCTAAAAAATTCGACAGTTCAACCATAGGCAAATCGAACTGTCAAATTACACATTTCGATAATTCAACAGCACAGAGATCAATTCAACAAATGTGTGTATCAACTTCGACTATAAAGTTCAACAGTTCGACAAAACAAACATAAAATTCGAAGACAGCTCGACAAGGTACCAAATCACCCTAAATTAGATGATAACTAATTCAACAGTTCAACACATGTTCGATGACAATATGTGCTTGTTTAATGGTTCGACGGTTCTATGACTACACATCGAATGTTGAATAAACAATTCCTTTGATAATATCAATTCGACAATTCGACGACACCTAGCATGTAATTCGACAATTGTTCAACAGTACATCAACTTAATTAGATAGTTTGACAGTGTTGTTGGACGAAAACAATGCAACTATTGGACAGTTCAACAATGGTTCGACAATTCGACACCATCGACCATCGTCGTCTCCGACCTCTATATTATACATAATTCACTAATTTCACAAACAAAACATGCATAACTCACATAAAATATCACAATTAACCAAAACCCTCACTTTATAGCATCTATTAATTATAAATTACAAATAACATGGGTTTAAAACCATTCGTGATTTATCAAACACATAAAGCATCACAATCAACCAAAACCCTCACTTTATCTATCTAAAAAACGCAAGGAGGTCATCGCAAAATCAAAATCAACAAAAAGGCAGAGCATGAAAAAGATAGAAGGGTACCGTGAGCTACTCAGGATGCTTTCTCTCTCTACAATGGTTTCTCTCTCTACAACGCTTTCTTTCTCTACTTTATCTCTCCAAAGAAGCCAAAATACACAGACGATCGACAAGAATGTGCACACAGTCGATCGAATCGGTAGGTGGGAGGGAGATGCTACATCAAATTTTGGAAAAGGAAGGGTTATAACAAATGAGGGCACTCTGGTCATTTCACTCTATAGAGGCTATTGTGCTAAAAAAATTTCTAGAAGAGGCCAAAAATAAAAAGGTCCCCCAAATGGGGCTATTCTTGATAGTTCTCCAAAGGTAAGAGAGGTATGTGACATTATCCTATTAAATAGGTGTCCAACAAATTGTCTAAATCGAAATATGTTACTTCTGATTTCCTGAAAATTAATTATTTCTTCCAATATCTTCAAAATGCTTTAGGAGTATAGTGGCATCCATTACCGAGATGGATAGATTCTTAGATGGCCCTTAGTTGAGATTTGGTGATCACCCAAGCCCACACCCATGATCGCTAATATTTCTGTTGTTTGAATACTTAATATATTAAATTGACGAAAATACTATTGATATTCTAAGATATGTATTCCATATCTTAAAAATTAACTTCTAACTTTATATAAAGTAATTTATTTGAAGTGTTAAGTTTTATTATTATTATTATTATTATTATTATTACTTAATTTTAACACTAATCAAGCTGTTTATTTTTTCAAAACTTATCCAAACCATTTATCTATTACAATTTAGTGATAACAAAAATAAAATGATTATAAATGGTAACTCAGCCCCTTATAAAAAGAACAGTAATACTACATCTATATTTCTTCACTACAACCAACCTCCCTACAATCTACAATATGGGGTAACAAAATTTCACTAAATAAATAAAAATAAATAAATAAATTGCATATCATTATCGAATGAAATTTTATCAATTCAAATTATTCAACATTTTTTGTAAATTTAGATTATAGATGTAGGATGATTCATAAAAGAAAACCAGACTATGTTGTGAGGTGAGTAAATGGCTTCTCACGTTGGTAGCATATTTTCACACTTACTCGGATTATGTTTAACATGAAAGGTTGAAAACGAGAACTTCATCAAGACTCAAAAACTAAAATAAAATCAAAGAATCATAAAAGGGTTACGGATCCATCAGGCATCTTTCCAGAAATTTTATGAACTCACAGGGCTGAGCATTTTTAGCCAAAAATCCATCCAAATGGCCAACATCTTCTCATTCATTCCATATAGAGTTAAGGGATACTTAATTCTCATAAGAGAGGCATCATCAAATCTTGTTAGCTAGCCAAGTGCAGCATATGATCCACCCACAAAAGGCATAAGTGTCCCCAGCAAAGCAAGCTTACCAGCTAAACTATCCATATTCCAGAAAAAATGATGAAATTAACTGGCAGAACTTTTAAATAAAAACTGAGTGCTTACAATACTCGAGAGTTGTACTTGGGCAACAACTCTATTGAAAATTAATCGTTTGCACTAGACACTAAGCTAAAAAGTAATCTAATAGCACCTAACAAGAGTGAGCCTATGTGATTTTGTCGAGCAACATAGTTTTTGATATAATATACTTAAGACTCACAATTAAGAATAAATAAACACATGATAATCATCATAAAAGGCTTTTTCTGGTCGAAATGAGTCAGTACCTAGCTCTCATAACATTTCCAAACATGTCCAACAGAAAGAAGAAAATAAAAATAAAGTTTTTTCATGTGATACTTTCTAATTTCAAATAAGTTTTCATACTTAAATTTCTTCTGTTATTTCTGTGATGATTTTACATCCTGCCATCCTTCAAATTATGAAGCTCATAAGCCAAACGCAAATGAACGCCTATATGTTAATTCTGAGTCAAGTTCATTGAGCTAAGCTTGTGCAGCCTCCCTGGCTTAACACAATTCTTTCATGGTATTATATGTTAAATGCTTTAAAATGGGAAAGCAGAGAGTAAGAATGTATAATCAAGACCAATAAAGGAAGATATATGCAGAGAACATGCACATTCAACCAAGACTACTGCTTTAACAAGTAAAATAAGCCTAGTGCTGATCTCTGTTAGGATGACGCATATATTCTTCCTTCATAATCCAAATCCTAAGAGTCCATTACTGGATTCCCCTTCAATTAATAGGGCCATGAGATCCTGTTCATTGAAAAATAAATGTGAGAGCTAACAGCTAAAATAAACAAACAAATTTGAAACCAAAAATTAAATAGCAAATTTATTCTTTATGGCATGTTAGGAGTTTGGCAAGCAAATAGGCTTAACCCTATCCCAACATGCTTCATAAATTCATTACTTTGGATTACCTTTTTTTAAGAAAAAATTGTACAAAAATTGTTCAAATAGAAGTTCAGAAAGTCAACTCTACAAGCACAAATAAACCATTCTTATTCTCAATCTTCAAACACAATGGTCGTAAGGGAAGGAAAAGAAGTAAGTCTAACAGATGAAAAAAGATATCAACAAAATGCAGTGCAACTGTGGGCAACAACAGCATATTTATACTAGCAGAAAAGATAACTCACCAAGCACGGTCAGGCAGCCATGACATTCTAATCCCAGTAAAAAGCAGGTAAGTGATTAAAGTTGCTCCAGCCATGTCAATGGTAAAATTTTCAGCACACGGTAACAGAGTCAAGCATACAATGCTGTCCCTTGTACATTTGAATTTCAAATACCAGGAATACCATATTAGAATTTAAAAGAAGCAGTAAATTCAGTAAGACATTGCTTCCTGTTCAACAGAAATTCCCTGAAAAAGGGTGGCAGTGGAATTTGCTCACCTAAGAATCAGGTAAGACAAATTTATCCAGAAAAAGGGTTTCCCCTTGGATAGGTCTTGATAACTTAGCACATGTTAAGGAATTAAATTAATTAATATAATTATATATGTTTAGAAAACTAGAAATAAATGTTTAAATTAAATCAAATAATGTGCTTACGCTAAGAAACATTATCGAAGCATAAGCATTTCATCAAGAAAAACAAAAAACCATTCAGGCTGCAGTTTCAGTGAGAAGAATACTAGCAAACAGGTAATACATCAGATCTACTATTACTATTATGCTAATTGCAGAGTCTCCAACAGTAGAAAAGCACCAGAATTACATAAATTATGATTTATATACATTACATCCATGATCTATGCTCTCCGTCATATAATCTTCTCAAGGACCTCTGTCATAATATTTTCAGGCAAATAATTTGTCATACTAAATAAAGCCAATAATAATAGGAGTTTTGAGTTACTTAAGTAATAACCCTAAAATAACCCTCTGCAAATTTTATTCCCATTCTAGTCAAAAGGACAGCAAACTCCTCAAATTTTATGATTCCACGTGTAACTAGTTGTGCTTCATGTGCACGTTAGTACAATATGTGTTTAGATTTCCTAATTGTTTTAGATTTTATTTTTTCTTCTTTATTCTACTTTAATCAACAATTTACAAAAACTATCCAATCCCATAGCTAAAACCTGACTAAAAAGTGAGCAATTATCTCTCCTATAAACCATTTAATGCAATTAAATTTATTTGCATATATTTTGAATCGTTAATGAGTTTTACAGTAGCATTATTTACTGCATAGCTACAACCTGACTAAAAAGTGAGCAATTATCTCTCCTATAAACCATTTAATGCAATTAAATTTATTTGCATATATTTTGCATCGTTAATGAGTTTTACAGTAGCATTATTTACTGCATCATGTCTAGACAAAAATAAAACATACAGGAAAAGGTCATTATAATAACAATGAATATGCAATCAGAAGTTGAACATATGAAGAATGACATTCACGAATGAAGATCACAACAAAGAAGAACTTTCCAAGCAACCAAAAATATAAATATTTCATAATCATCAAATTATATCATGAATCAGATGCCTAAATCTAAATGTCAAAGTCAATGGCCTTTCAAACCCCAAAACCTTACAAAAGACATGTGCAACATGGGAGGGGAAGAAGCCTGCCCAGATATCCAAAAAGATAGATAATTCATCACCAATATTTTGCTACAGAAAGAATGTATACATGATAAGCCTTCACGACACCAATCAGTGGCGATTTTAAAACAATATCTGCTGACCTGGTCAAGAATTTCCATGCCTATCCTACACCTTTTTCCCAAGCATAAATCATCCTCTGCAAATTTTATAACCATAATACCATATGCAACAGGAGGAGTTCAGGAAAATCAAAGTTGTTACGGTTTATGATCACAGATAAGCTCTTATTTTCAGTTTCAAATGAATCATTCTAATGTAAAAATTATGCCAGGTTTAGTCATTATCAGAAGATTTACAAGTAACTCTAGCCTTACAGATCACTCTAGCCTCTACAGTTGGGCAAGTCTTCTTACACCAACCAAATGAAATATTGTGAAACTAATCTAAACTGTTTTTTTCTCTCTCATCTACCAATTCACCTGATGTCACGTGTCTGTGAATGCAACCCAGTGGAGTCCACAAGGGTTCCATCCACAGGAGGTTTTAGGGTGGCTGTGGTTTTCACTAAGTTATCCTTTTCCTCATCACGCTGTAATGATGCTGATTCAGCGTCCATCAAATCCACATCAACCTTGCAGGAAGGAACCTCTGCCTGATCATGCAGAGTATCAGTGACGTCACTTACCATTCTGACTGTATTCCCCTCCAACACACCATTCACCGGAGGTTTTGGGGTGGCTGTGGTCTTCACTAAGTTATCCTTTTCCTCATCATGTGGTAATGATGCTGGTTCAGTGTGCATCAAATCCACATCAACCTTGCAGGAAGGAACCTCTGCCTGATCATGCAGAGTAACAGTGACATGACTTGCCACTTCGTCTGTATTCTCTTCCAACACACCATTCACTGAAGGTTTTAGGGTGGCTGTGCTCTTCAATAAGTTATCCTTTTCCTCATCATGTTGTAACAATGCTACTTCAGCATCCATCAAATCCGCATCAACCTGGCGGGAAGGGCCCTCTGCCTGATCATGCAGAGTTACAGTGACATCACATACTACTTCAACTGTATTATCCTCCAACATACCATTCACATTAGATGTTAGTACACCAGACATAAAATCTGCATTAGAAATATGGATCAAATCTGCATTCTTCTCCTCACTGGGAAGTGCAAGCTCTTTTTCTGCTTCCAACCTAGATTCCAACATACTACTATCTAATACCTCTTCCTTCTCAAAACACACATCAAGTGGTAATGAACCTTGAAGATCATCATTCGAATGAGCCTGTTTCAATTTTAACTCACTCAATGGTAGGACAGGGTCACATACATCAGCAGATTCTATACTAGTATTTTGCAACTCAACCTGTTGGGATCCATCATGTCCCGCCACGGGTACCCTAAAAGGACAGACAGGAGGAGTCCTCTTAAGACACACATGGCACCTAAATCCAATAAGCTTATTGCTCTTCTCCGCATTAAGCCCATAAGCATTTCCATGGTACCACTCTGCACAAGAGACGAACAATTCAAGATGAATATTATAAAACAATACAAAACCAGAAAGATGGGGAAAAAATTAGGATACATCAGAAGAAAGTGTCTGTAATCAGTTTATAACTTTGGTATATCTAAAATGAGATAATAAGAATTTGTTACCCCCACAAATTTCACAAGCAATATAATTTGCTGAAGACTTCTTTTCAACTTCACAACAAAGATAGCATTTGGGTTGCTCAAGAATATCAGTCAAATGTTCAAAAGCAGCAAAGAATTTTTTCCTCCTAAATTGCATCACTCGTTCATCCTCAGGCTTTCTAGATAATCGAAGACCATTAAGCCAATAACAATAATAAGTCTGTGTTCTCTTCTTCTGCAAAGAAATAGCCTTCGTTGGTTTTTTGGCTGTGTTCTTTTTGGACTTCTGTTGTCCTTTCTTACGTCCTCTATGCTTTTTGTTTTGCACTGACACAAATTTAATTTTTCTAGTCGAACGGCGCAGAGGTACAGCAGCAACCTTTTTATCATTTTGTTTTCGAACTGGTCTCCTGCCCACGACTGATTTTTTACTGTTCTTTAGTTGCACTAACTTGCTTTTTGTTGTCAGCTTTTTATTATTTTGTGATTGAACTTTTGCACTTCTTGTGTTCACTTTCCCTTTTTTTGTGTCAATTTTAGCAGCTTGCCTGCCAGTCTTCTTGAACCTTCCATCTTGGCATCGGTAGCATGTATATACACAATCAGTCATGACAGCTCCAGCTGACTTCTTGATATGCCTCTTATGAAAGAATCCTGAGATATTATACAATAAAAGTCAAAAATGCAACTTAAGACGTAGATAAGTGCATGCTAGACACTAGATTTAAGCTTACACATAATTGCAATAAGGACAATCTTCAATTAATTACATCAATCATATATGCGTCAAAATAAATCTAATCAATACAACAGATACTGCTTAAAGGGGACAAGAGTGCACACTCATTTTTTTTTTTTTTGTATAATAAACCCATGCTTTATAAAGATCCCAATTTTGGCATGCAAATCATAAGATTAAAACACAAATAGTAAAGTTTCAAATTAACTTAGCTGCTTACCTTTGCAATACTGACAGCAAACAGCTTCCCTGACAATTTTTTCCACAAAAAAAAAAAAAGATGAGAGAGATGGAGCCAATATAAAAGAAATTAAAATAAAAATTGAGGAGAAATATAACAAATTGTAAATTGCACTGCATTCTTAAATGAAAGAAGAAATGATCAAGTACAATGAAACAATATGTTAGAACCTGATCAGGACATCCTTGTTGCAGTGCCCACATTGATAATACTCGGACCTTTCTGCTTTTGAAAAAAGATAAGAAAACCCCCTTCTCCTTAGGGACTTCTTTGTGACCCTACTAGCCTCTGAAAGTTTAGCAGAATTCAGCTTAGTAGACTTCCGAGCAATTCTTTTTTCTTCAAAAACTTTCAGAAGATGCAAGGGCACATAAGACTCCTTGAGCCAATATTTCTTCCTCCCACTAGATGATTCTTCAACCATTGACCCTTGTTTCAAAACGATGTCAGGAACATTTCTCCTCTTTCCAAAATCAATAAGATAGTTCACTCCATCTTCTTTTAGGCACTTCCTTCGGATAATAGACTTCTTAAACAGCCTAATTGATTTTCTAAATTCCTTGTCCATAGCACAGAGAGGATGTGTGTTTTCAATATCATCCCAGCGAATATTGGAATCAAATTCTCTAACCTGCATGTATAACACAGATTAATGGAGCAGAAAACATGAAAGTTGACTAGGAAAGTTAGTCAATCTATAAAATAAATCAGAAATAGAGAAACATTGACATAAAAAAATGCTCTGCCTGACAGTAAGAACTAAAATAACATTAAAATAAATGGTATGTCTCTAATAGTACTACCAAAACGTCGAATACATAGCAGCAATAACTAAAACACAGAGATGTATTCAGGTAATGATATGCAGGAGGTAAACAATATTGCATCAATTTTTCCAGTACTCACCCATAGCCTAACAGGCCTAAGCCATTAATTCAGACAGCACATTACAAGCTGAACAATGATCCCGCCAATATAGTTTATTATCGTAGCTTTTGATTTACCATCAAATTCACTTTTCAATTTCAGGGGATTAATAAAGGATTATGTCCTTTTCTTTTCCAGCACTTTGAAGTGATACAAAAGCTATAGAATCATATGACCCAAAATTCTATACAAATTAATAGTACACCAATCCCCAAATCAGCTGGACAGATAACTCCAAGATACAAAATAGTCCAGGGCCAAGTTAATTAAGAAAGTGCTGTTAGTTATTATCGCTTATTTGAGATGGTCTTTAATGTAATATTGCCCTTTTCTCCCAAAACTCTATATTCCATTAAAATAAGACTTGCTCAATGATGCCAATACTGAGACAGGAACCTTTCTAAGCAAAAGAACACCACATCTTAAAGCCATGCAATCCAAATGGCCAAAACAAATGAATTTAGGTATATTTAAATTTGGGAGACAACAGTATCCGATTTATTTAAAATTTATTCACCACCTATTACAGAAAAGGGGCATCCATATTCAAAGGCTAGCATTTCCTAGTACTGCTCCCTCACAAAGAGAATTCAAGAACAAGATGCTCAAGAACACAAGAAAGAACTCAGGAATGTGATTTCCGTGCTCAATTGTCAAAGCAAAAAATAAGTTATCATCACTAGACGTAAAAATAAAAGTGAAGCAGAACAATTAATACCGAGTGATCATACCTGGATAGCTAACTGCTCTACAGTGGTTGAAGACTCAACTGCAGCTCTCCAAGCAACATTTCTACTTCTTTTTGCAAAATCTGAACTCTCAGGGTATAATATTCCCGGTACTTTTATGCAACCAGCTGCAGAATTTTAAACTTCAAACAAATTCAGAATATTTATTCAGTTGACTAAAGTGCAAACAGCACCACCTCAGGCTGAATACAAGATAGAGAAGAAAAATTGCATACCTTGTCTAGCAGCCTTGGAAACCAAGGAGCGGGGTAAGACCTTCCAATTGAAAAGCTGACAAGAAACCCTGCCACCTCTCCACCAGCACAAACTCAAACCCCCGGCACCATTTGAGGAAGGATTACCTTCAAAATCTGAGCACCTGGACCTTTTTCTACCAATCCCATGCTTTGAGGACGTCCGAGACGAAGCAATCACAATGTGAGAAGCTGAACCCATTGTAACAAGAGAATCCACATGTTTCGACCACTCTGCTGATATTGCAAGATGATGCAGATTTGACTCTAACTGTACAGCACAACAACATGCACAATAATAAGAGAAAAAAAAAATCAATCCATATACATAAAATCAACAAAATAGATAATCCAAGTTGTGGAGCAACTATGCTATTCCAAATCAAAAAATGAAATTTTTGCCAAAGTTAATCCATAAGGAAAGCATAGGTTTCAAGGAAACCAGAGTTGTTTCCAATGATTTGGTTCAGGTGACATTAATACTTGGAATTAAGTCACTCAACTCCATAAGGTAAATAGCCAATCTTATATCTATTAAAAAACCTTTTAATGATAAATAATTTCTTTTAAACAAATAAAAGATTAACCATCTATTCCAAACCATTAATCCTGTTTGAATTATAAACCAAAAAAAAAAGGTTGAAAGTCTGAACAAGCATCACATCAGAGTGGGGTAGTTTCATAGCGAACCGATTTTGTCCGAACTGCATTACTTTGAACCTAGGTCAGCCCCGATTTTCAGCTGAGGCACTAAATCATTGATTCAATTAAAGGTGATATAATCTAAAACTGCTAAGATACACCCAAATAAATAATATCTGAAATCATAAGTTCAAAGCTTCAGAACAAAGGCAAACCCATTACCGCTAGTAGTAAACGTTTTACAGAAACCAAATCAGCTGCCTTAAGCGCATTTTTACGCCAGAGTTTGGAATAATGTGGATTCAGCCATGGACCTACTAGCAGCCCATGCAACCGATCTTCAATGGAGAGGATGTGGCATATGACATCTATAAGATGCCCTTTCTTGTTCCTCTTTGATTGAATGCCGAGCACCTCACTTTTTAAACCTCCCCAAACATGACCCTTATTCATGTTAAACAAGCAACCCATTTCATCAGTTGGAAATCTGCAAGGGAAGCACCAACCACATTTTTCTTTCAGTGTATCTACATTTAGATTCTGAACATCTGGCCAACAAAATTTGTCTGATTTCTTCAAAATGGTCTTCATCTGCGCTGAAATTATCTTCTCCTCTGATTTTACAGACTCTTCTTTGCCTTCATTTGATGACTTATGCAGTAACTCCTCTGCAACAGATGAGGCTGTTTGAGCAAAACTATAACGGTTCATGTAAGCACTTTCACACTGCACTTGTGATGTGTCCCCTTTTCTTGCTTTTATTACAGATGTCATGCAGCCAGGAGATGCAAATTTCTGCTTAATATCAGAACCAGTAGATGTCATAGAGCTGTCCCCAACAGGTGGTGATTTTCCAGTTATGTCGGACTGATTTGAGAGTTCAAAAGCTTTAATACAGTAATCAGGCCCTTGTTTCTGAAGATTTTGAATGACTGAACTTATTTGTGTAGTTTCAGCGGATCCTTCAGAACTTACATTTGGCATTTCCATCACTGTCACTGAATCTAATGCACTCACTGACTTAAAAACCTCAGAGTCAAGATGACCAGAATATCCAGCCACGGGATTTTCTTCAGGCTTTCTTTCATTAATAGACTCAGTCATAACAGCATGAGTTTTGGTAGATTCCAAAGGAATACTAATTGCAGGAGCTTCTATATTCATATGCATGCTAGAATGTACATTATCCGACGATTCAAAATTACTATGTGATTCATATAAGCCAACTGGAATATCCCACTGCTTGTATATTGCATTTATTATGCCACCACAAAAGTTATCTAATGACTTTAGCACATCAATAACAGCATACAGATCATTTTTATGGTAGTAGTTGAAAGTGCATTCTGTGTCACAAGAATCCGACCTGCAGGTTCAACAATATATTAAACCAATGTAATTCCCAAGTATGCACAAATGCAGTTAAAAACAATATTTTTGAAAAATAATATTTAGGTAAAGACAGCATGAACCTACAGAAAGTACAGAAACAGTTATAGAAGAAAGAATCTACAAATCTAAGAAAGAACTAGAGACACAATAATATATCCAGGAGAGAGAGTGAAAATCTTTCCATGAACAAATGAAATTACAGGTATTTTCATTTATCATATCATTTCTATTTATATGTAGCACACATATTGACGTAACAATAGCTTTGAAAAATAAGTATAAGTTATATCCTTGCCGAAAAAATTTAAATTCTCATGGAGCAACCAAACAATAGCTTTGAAAAATAAGTATAAGTTATATCCTTGCCGAAAAAATTTAAATTCTCGTGGAGCAACCAAACGTACTTGGCAGGAGAACAACACCCTAACATCTTGGCCAAGGTACTTTATTCAGATGATCTAATAGTATATGGTAATTTGTAAATACGGTAAACTCCTTTAATTAAGCAGATAATAATTTTCTATTTATAGGAAGATTTTTCCCCATAGCAATTTCAAAACTTTCTCCTGGTCTAAACAAAATTTCATGCACCAAACTCATTTTATTTGCTCCAGCTCACAAGCATACTAGTAGCTAATTCTGAAATTAAATTATTAAATAATTACACATTTATGGAGGAATTAAATCAACCCTCTACTGTTATATTGTAACATATTTATGTAGGAATAAAATAAACCTTTTATATCTATGAACAACCAAATGATAAAACAGCACAGCTACTAACAAGTCAGAGAGGCAAGAAAAGGAAGAAGAAAAGAGAGGCAGCCCTAGTAGTCAACAACGAGTTGGGCTAAAGGTTTTGCTGCCTTAAATGGTCATTAATTTTAGTTTCTTAATTAATCAATAAACATCAACTTTATAATTCACATAGGGAAACAAGACTCTAAATAAAAAATGAGAGATGTTGTGAAATTTTGATTGCTCTTCATGAGATTGTAAGGCAAATAATATATTTGACTTTCGTGCCTAAAGATAACAAAAACATACAATTAATCAATAAATGACACAAATAAAATAAGTTAAACAAACTTACACCAACAAGTAACCACAACTGCTAATATATGTCCGGCCATGAGGATCAACTCCCAACAGCTCTGCTCCTCTAAGTGATTTCCGAGGTTTCAACCAAGGCTTATTTCTATCCAGTGCACACTCAGAGCAGAACCAATCACCCTCTGGCAAAAGATCACTGGTGACACCTATACACTTTGAATGATATGCAGCAGGACAACCATCACAGCATAACAAATTGCCATCCATTTTACAGAGGCAGCATTCATCACTATTCCAGTCATTGGCATCTTCAACTACATCCTCAGTAAAGCAAGAGCCACCAGAAATATCCACTGCAACCCTCCTTTTCTTGCCACTCTCATTTATATTTCGATCGAAATCCATGTCAGGCTCAGCAACCGATGACCTTCTGCTAAGCTCCAATCTAATGGCTTCCACCTCAATCATATCATCACATAGACACTTAAGCATCTCAACCTTTACAGGGACAGGTTGTTTGTAGTAATCACTTTTGAATAGCTTCAAACGAGTCAAATCAAAACCAGGTTTCAATCCTGAACTATGAATCAAGAAGTACTCAACCATAAAAACGGGCCAAGTGATCAAATCCATCAAATTCCAGTTAAGACTCCTACATCAAATAATCAGCAAAAAATGTGTGAAGTAAGATTAAAAAACGACCTACAGAACAAAATGTAGTGAGCTTGAGAGAGTACAACAGAGCAAACAAAACAGAATTAATACCTCAAGCAATCAGAAGCAGATTCAAAACCTTCATTGGAAAGGTTCTCCAAATGCTTCCTCAGTATTCGCAAAACCGCAACATGAATCGAATCAAATAATAAACTAGGGGAGTTAGACTTGAGTGCAGCCACAAAATCCTCCAACTTAAAGGGACTTAAAAATAACAAAGTACTAAATGATCTCAAACAGGCATAAATAGAAAAAATGTCAACTACAAGAATTCCATCTAAACCCAAATTCTGTGAAGAAGGGGGTAATTGCAACTTTGGAGGAAGAACCACAGGCTCCTGAAACCTTTTGGCAGCCACTGTGTCTGGCAATTCCTCCTCCACTGACAAACCAGCTGCAGTAGATGATGAAATGTCATTGAAAGCACATGATGTTGTTGAGGTCAATACATTATTCCGAGCAGACCCTCTGCGAGTACTCCTTCTTAACACCGTTTCGGTCAAAGAATTCGAATTATCCAATTTTCTTCTTTTTCTCCTACCACTAGCTTGCTTGTATGAACTTCCAAAATCACCTTGGGAACTATCAACAACGGCATCAGCTGGAGGTGTGGACTCATCCTTCAACTGAACTCCGTTAGAACCATCTCTAGCCTTAAAATCCTCCACCAGCGTACTATCTTCCTTCTTAATTCCACCCATCAACCCCTCAAGACAAAAATCTTGAGTCACTTGAACTTCTTTCAGTTCTCCATTCTCAACACTCTCTTCTATGCTGTGCAACAAACTCGACTTCGATTCCTCCACATTCCACACACAATCACCACCTCCCTCATCTCTAACCTCATCATCAACACCCAAATTCAGATCAAAACCACAATCCTTCTTCCGCGTCTCCACAACCTCCAAATCCTCCTCCATTTCCCCGTTCGCATCCAAATTCAAATCAATACATTCCCTCTCTTTCCTCCAAAAACCCGAGTTTCCCTCCAAATTCTCCTCGTTCAAATTTAAATTAAGCCCTTCATTCAACTTAAAATTAAAGCCGGCATTCAGATCAAGCCCTCGCCCTTCCTTGATCTCAACATCCACAATCAAATTCCCATTCACAAACTCACATCCCTCCTTTAGGGTTTCCCCAAAACCGGCCTTCGAATCACCGTTCAAATTCAACTTCCCGTTACCGAAGTCGCTATCCCTAAACCTCTCAACCAACCCAACATTCAAATCAACAAACCCATCATTCAAATCAACATTCTCATATGCCTTGTCTAGGGTTTCATCACCTTTACCTGACTCACCCCGCTTCAGCCGCTCCATCCGCCGCCGCTTCTTCGGCTTCCTCCCAACTCTAGGCCTCCCCTGCAACAGCCCAGCTTCACCAACTTTCCCGCCATCGCTCTCCAGCAAAGAAACAACTTCAGAAAACTCAAGCTCCTCGGAATCGCCATCTTCGTAGACGATCTCGAAGAATTTGGAGGACTCGTCGTAGGATTGGACGGTTCCGGTGAAAACCCCAAATCCCTGAAATACTTTTTTGACGGTTCTGCCCACGAACTCCATGAAGAAAATGGGAAACCCAGAAAGGATCCGTTGAAAGATGGAGGTTTGGAGAGATTGGTCGGAGTCAAAATTCAATTTTGACGTGCGAAGAAGCGAAATGTGGGAGAAGGTGGTGGGCGTTGTTGTCGTTTTGGTACGGCTTGAAGTGGAGGGGTTGAGACTTTAATTCTCGAATATCTTTTACTTTTGACTTTGCTTTTTCTCTTTTTTTTATTTTTTTATTTTTTTTTTGTTTTTGTTTTTGTTACTATAATTAATGAATGAGGAAGGAAGGAATAATTTGATTGTTGAACCAGGAAGGCATTTTGGAATTCTTTTTTTTAGTTTATTAATTTTTTGTTTTTAATTTTTTGTTTTCTAGGAATCCAAAAAAATGGTTCTAAATGTGTTTGTTTGATTTATAATATCAATAATATTGAGCATTTGGAAACGTTTTCGAAAAACAAGGGAGTTATTTTTTTATTTTAGTTTTTGTAAGAATAGCTGCAAACATTGTTTTTATTTGTTTATGTTTGGAAAGAGAATCTTGAATTTAAAAAAAAAAACTAAATTTTCAAACAAAATTGAGGAACTCCCGCCAACTCTATAGAATTTAATTAATCTCATTATGTGCAATAAAGTACTGGATAATTATGACAAATTAAAAAATATTAAAAGCCATTGTAATCAAATCGCATTTAATTTAATTTGGTTATTCTAGTCGAAAATTTTGAATTGGAATCTAAAAAGTCCCACGTTGGACACATTTTTACTACTTTTTTTTATTTTTGGCAAATATTTTACCAAATTCAAAATGCAAAAGTCTTACCATTTTTACAGTCAACCATTTTTGGAATTCAAATTGATTCCAAATCCATGTAATAATTTTTTAGTGTGGTGGGGCTATTGCATTTGCACCCGGAAAAAGCTATTCTTAATATCTATTTGGAAATAAAAATTTTATATTATTAAAATACTTTATTTTAAGAATAAATATTTTAATAAATGTATTATCTTTTTCTACCTTCTAATCAACTATTATTTTCTGCTCTTCAATATCTCACTATTTTTCTTTTTACTGTTACAATCGTCTTAAATCAAAAAATTTGGTCTACACTAATATTAATTCTATATGATAAAAACAAAGAATATTGCATACTCACACAATTCTTTTTTTTTTTTAATTAACGGTTTAATACTACTATATCTACAGCCAATTTCCTATAACTGAGTTGGTGAAATTTCACTAAATAAATAAAAAAACTAATTGAGAGAAGTTAAATTTAATAAATTATTCAATAAGATTTATTCAACTCAAGTTATAAAATGTTAGTTGTAAGTTTAGGCTGTCGATGAAAAGTTATTCTTTTTTTTTTTAAAGGATTTAAAGATGTGTGGAGAGTAAAATTGCACAAGATAAGAGACTTCAACGTTATTATTTGGACATAAATAGTCTCATCCATTTAAAGTACATAAAAACTTTTGTCAATCAATTCAATTACAACTTTAAATATGAAGTTCTAACTTTTTAATGCTTTTTTCATATTTAAAAAAGAAAATCAAATATGTTTTATAGATTTTCGAGTAGAAGTAAATTTTTTTAATAAAATCTTTACCTTTTTTTAATTTTTTGTTTTTCAAAAGATCATTAGAAGATCAATTAATGGAAAGCTTTTTTTCCTCATATCTTCAAACATTTTAACAAATAAATATTGAAGTCAATTTTCAGAGTATTTGAGATCACCATTTGAGAAAATATTTAACAATGTTGTTTTTGAAAAACAATCCAAGCGACGGTGGATAATAAATTATTATTATGAATGTCATACTTAAATATTACTTGCTGAAAAAATAAACTTATATATATCATATCTAAAAATTTATCATTTTAATAAAAAGCTTTAGCTAAAAATTGTAACGTGAACTTTTATTCGTTTGTCTTATTGCATCCAATTGTTTAGAGTGTTGATAGATCAGCATCAATAATTGTGATTTTTTAATATTAAATCTTAACTATTAAATTAAGTTAGATAATTATTTAGCAATTTATTAAATTTGATATAGTGAAATAGAGAGTTTGGAAGTTTATATCATATTAAAATGACTTATTGATTATTGATCTTAATTATTGAATTAAATAAGATGAATAACCAAAAATTTGAACCAAAATATAATGAATAATATTTTACCCAAAAAAAAAAAAGTTCTATATACAACTTGGCGTGATTTGATATGAACGAATAATTAAAAGTGAAAAAGTCAAATAATAAAATATGATAGATAAAGGATAGTAAATAAGTATTATTCCATTAGTTTATTTATAAAATAGAATTATATATATATAACATTGATTTAGTGATGGCAAAATATATTATAGGATTGGGGATTCGTAGGGATCCTCTCTATTGAGGTGAGGGTGGTGGCATTTTTTATAGGGATAAGATGAGGGTAGGATGAAAATTTAATCTATGTATTATGATAAGGTCTCACCCTGTACCTAGCCTATATCCTACCATTATATATAAAAATATAAAATATAGTAGTATTTTTATTTCATATACTGTTATATATTAAACACACACACATATATACATATATAATATAGAAATATTACTTTTATTTGGCATAAAATATATTAATTATTGGAATAATATAAATAATATTATTATCTAAAAATAAAATATTATATTAGTTTGTTAAAATCTTGAATTTATTATATTAAATATCATAGTGTGGGAAATGAGATGGAATTAGGAAAAGTATTTCTTGTGTAGAAGTACTTTGTCCCTATTTTGCCGTAAAAAAACATAGAGAATGGGATTAGATCGATGAATGGAGGAGGGAATGCGAAGGCCCTTCCCACCCGTGCCGGCCCATTGCCAGATGGATTTTTAAGTGGCTGTGAGATATACATAGAACATGGGAGCAAACCGATTATAGAAAGCAAAATCAGAAATAGGCTGGCATGAATTGTAGAAATTTATGGAAATTGACAAGAAATGATGAGGTTGACTTGACTTTTTTGTGCATTACAAGAAGTAAGATGAAAAACCACTAAGATGTGTTCTCAAAGTTACCCAAGAGTTTTTGGAAAATTTCATTTTTAAGATGGCAATAGATTTGGAAATTTAAACAAAATTACAATGAATTGGGATTTCGTAGGGATTATCATCATAATTAACATTGCTAAAAATTTTCAACAATTTTTATATTCATAAAAAATGATAGCGAATATAAATGGTATAATAGTTATGTTTGTTTTAAGCGGAAAAAACAGTGATACTCCAAAGGTTTGGGCGAACAAATAATCTCACCCCCCGTTATTTAAGAAGTAACGTTTAGACTTTAACACTTTTGTTCAAAAATACAAACATAACGGAGGAAGGCTCGAACCCGTGATCTCATATGTAAAAGTAGCATGTCAATCACCCACGCTATGTGACACTTCATGAGTTACAACAAATTTATTTAACAACATAGGATAGGAATGATGAAAATTACAATTAAAAATATAAGAAAACATGTCATAGAGTTAATCAATTTAAAATTAAGAATAAACAGTCAATAAAATAATAGTAAAATTATTAATTTAAATATTAAAAATATATTGATGATGATAAATAAATAATTTAAAATTACGATAAATAAAATTATGATAAATAGATTTATAATTAAAATATAAAGTTAATGATGATAAATAAATATTAGAAAAGTTATAATAATATATTGATGATGATAAATAAATAATAAAATTATGATAAATAGATTTATAATTAAAAATATAAGTTAATAATGATGAATAAATAATATAAAAATTATTAATTTGAAGAAAAATTATTAATTTAAAAGTTAAAAATATTTTATAATTTATAAATTATTTATTATAATTTTAAATTATTTATTTATCATCATCAATCTATTTTTAACTTTTAAATTAATAATTTTACTGTTAATTAATTCATATTGTTTATTTTTAATTTGAAAGGTGATTAACTCCCACGTGTTTCTTATATTTATAGTTGTAAATTTCATGATTCGTATGTTAAATAAATTTCTTGCAACAGTAAGATGTGGAGTGTCAGATGGCCTAGGTGATAATCATGCTCATTCTTACCAAGAAGTCACAGTTTCAAGCCAGACAAATGGGATATAATTTTCTTTATAGAATATTAAACACCGAAAAGACTTACATCAATTTTTCTTGAATTGAAATATTAAAATGAGGGCTAAATGTCACTTTCCAGCAAAGAGGTGAGATCGTCCCTTAGCTCAAACCTTAGGGGTATCAATTTTTTTTTTTTTTTCATTTGTGACCTCAACTAAATAAATAGATAGATTAATATGAGTTATTAATATAATAAATATTGATGAGTTGTGTATCTTAAATTAGTAAAGCCATATCAACTTTGTATACAAATATAAACTTTTTAAGTATATCATTAATAGCCCAATTAAAATTATTAAAACATTATAATTAATAATGGCAAATATAATAAAAAAAGAACTACTCTTATAAATTATATATACAAACTCATATAAACCTATATATCATTATCAAATGATTATCACATAATTTACGTTAATTAATAGAATTAAAATTTGAAATTTATTCGTCCAATCAAATTATGATATATCAGTTTGCATAGAAATAAGTTTAGAAGAATAGTATTACTCATAATATATATAAAATAACGATTATAATGTTGGTATGAGCTTTTATTATTATATAGATTATTATTAAGGTCAATAGCATACTCCTCTTCTATTGTTTACTGAAACATCACATATGTTATGATTTTAAAAATTTCACAAACCAAGTTAACATGTTTTAATTATTTTAACTAAAATAACAAAAATACCATTGAAGTGTTAAACTTAAAGAAAAAATCATTAAAAGTAATATAAAATCAATCTAATTTTATTAAATAAATAAATGATTATAAATAAAAACAATTACCCAATAAATTGGATTTTTTCAATAATAAATTGTTAAAAACTTTTGAAAAATATAAAGAATACACTTATTTGTCTAATAGTAGTTTTGAAATTTTACTATTTTTATGAAGCTTTTTTAGGTTTGATATTTTAGGGTATTTTAGTCACTTCAGTTAAAAATTTCATAAAATTTGTTATCTATGACTAGTTTTTTTTAATTCAAAACTATGAGAAATGTTATAAAATTGTCGATAAACCACAACAGAGGTGCTCGGAGCTACCATTATTATTTTACAAGAATAAAGGGGATAAATAAGATTTAAAATAAAATATTTTTTAAATTGAAAATGCATACAAGTGAGAATCAAGAAAAATCATGGCTGCCTTGAGAAAAAGAAAAGAAAAAAGGGACTCTTCTGGCTCAAATAGAAATAGAATTGTCATGAAATGGTCATCACATTATAAAAATAAGGAAAAAAATCTTAATAATTGGAATTGAAATTTACAATCTTGTCCTTTTCTTTCTTCTTTTAAAGAACAAGTCTAAATTTCTAGTAATTTAAAGTTTATAGTTAAATCTATTATGAAGTTGTTAACAAATCTACATTGTAATTAAAACATTGAACCCCCATAATAAAAATAGTGGAATGATTATTTTATATCCATTAAAAACGATTATTGAGATATTCACAACTTGAATATTTTTTTAATTACATTAACATATTGTTTATACAGTAATGTTATAGAAAAGAGGTCACTGAGAGATGGAAAATTGAAAATACATATAAAATTTGAGATGGCAAAGAGGTGTTATGTTTTTGTTTTATATGATTTGAGAAAAGAGAGAGTGCACATCAGACACATGACTAACCAAACCATGAAAACGATTGTTACAAGTTGCTAAATTGAATTTGAAGGTCATTTTGATTGTGATCTATTTCCTAACGTTCCTAACGGCACAAGTAAACGTGACAACGAGTTCACATTCTGTGATATGAAGCCGATGGCAAAACTTGCTCTTTTCACACTTGGACATTGACCCATTATGAAAACAAGTTCGCACGATAATAATGCATGGCGACGTCTATAAAATTTGTAAAACAATATAAAGAAAACTATTTTGGGTATGAAAATTATAAATAAATATAAATATCCAAATTATAAATAGATATATAAAAATTGTAAATATCACTTATACATTTCTTTTAATTACTTTTACAAATTCTATATTTATTTATATCTTTTATATAAATTTTTATAGATTTTATATAAGGCGATGTACTGATACATTAAACTATCGTAGAATAGAAATACACCCCCTTATTTGACATTCATTTTTCCATGTCGAAGAAAAACTAATATTATTTAGAACTTGATTTATATACCAATACGATAGGAATGAATTCCCCATTTTAACATGAAGTAACATGAAATGACACATTTTAAATGTTAAGCAGAAAACTTATAATAAAATGCAAGACTTGGATTATGCAATGCAGAAGCTTAAAAGTATAGTTTCAAATCACATACATGAATATGATATCATAAATATCAAGTAAAACAACAATATAACAGAAATCTACGAAAATTATAATGATCTTAGCTTCTGATTTGTTGCTCTTGTCACTAGTCTTACCAGAGTTCAATTAGTTGTAAAGGAAACTGCTAGCTCATACATCTAATTGAGAATTTGCAGCTCAACATGTGTTCTTTTCCTTCCATCTGTTACTGTTAATGTCATTTACATGAGATAATAAACAAAACAAAAAGAGAAAAGGGCTAAGATGTGATAACTGATGAGTTACAACACTAAATTACCCAGACTGGACCTAGTTCACGGTTCGACGTAGACCAGAATAAACTGCTCTTCGGAAAAGAGGATGAACGTCTTCAGTTAGTACCTCCGCGTCCAGCTTCTCAATATGGGGCCATATCTACCATATACAAATGTAAAAGCATTGGATTCATCAGAAACAAAATAAAACACCACTTTTGTCTTTCATCATATGGGTGATTGAATTCTTAAAAGAAAAGGAAAAAAAAAATTAAAAGCATGTAAATGATATGGTATATACACTAGAAAATATTAGAATGAGTCGCGGAATAAACTAGAGGAAAGAGGTGAGAAGGCAGATTTGAATTGTGGACAACATACTAATAATTATATAAACTAATTCTCTCCTTCGCTTACAGATATTAAAAAAAAAAGGTACAGACTCGTCTAGTTTGTTTTGTTTTTTGTTTTTGTTTCCTTTTGAATGAAGAATGTGCTGAACACAACCATGCCATTTGTGGTATTTTCCTCAGAAAGTATAACAGTAACTGTATTTTTGATTATGTTGAAAGCAGAAGGAAAATCTGTAGCTAATTAAGATTAGAGGAAATCTTTATTAACCCTACTTCAGGATTTTTTTAAAATAAAAGCATTAATTTAAGGGTTGAATTTGTCAGAAACCTCCTTTATAATCATATAACATCATCAAATGCTAATCTAAAATCATAGAGACCTCCATGGAATTCAATGATAGTTATTAGATGGCTCCCATATTTGTGAGGTGTATTTCCTAATTAAGATCCTCCTCTAATTACCTTTAAGGTAATTATAAAGAAATGTGCAAGGAACACTTAACTACATGTGCTTGTTAAAAAAGTCAAACCACGTACATATAAGCACAGCTGCATGACCGAATTGAAAGATGTAGCTACTTTAGCAAAAACATGGTGAAGCAGCCATATAAGTTTTAGGAACACTTAAGAGGGAGAAAACAGAGAACAGAAACTAAGATAGACACCCAAGATGACAAAAATTCAGAGAAAACTGCAAATTCTTAAGCAAAATTACCTCCGAAGAATATTGTCTTGAGAAGGCCTTGACATATCCCAGAGTTGATAAACACCACTGCTCTTTCTCACCTATGTTGTAAATATCGCTTGTGTTTCCACCATTTGACTGACTGCCATCATTAAGAAATAAAACAGAGTAAATGTGACATTGTCTTCAATGCCATTAACCGACTGCCGTTATAGCAAACAGAAATAGAAGAAAATATGACAGTTTGGCAAGATAGAAAAACCTATTTTTAGGTCTTCCATTGTCACTATCCAAGTCCATTGCTGAAGATTCCTCAAGGTCAACAGCCATTGCATCTGCATGGATAGACTTTAACTCTCGCAATGTTCCAGCTCTAGATGTGTCCGGAAGGCGTTCCATCAACACATTTGAGAAATTTTTATAAAGAGAAAGGAACAGTGCCTGTACATGCCAATTATAGTTTAACACAAGTAAAAGAATTTGGCAAATGACGGGCCATTTTAATCATCAAAAAGTTATCAACTGATATTATAAATCACACAAACAAACTTAGATGAAATGTTCAAAGAAAGTCAGCATGGAAGCAATAAGCTTAACCAGTGTGCAAGCTGCAATAAATATTGCAATTGAATAGAAAGCAGTCTGTATTTTCTGGCTCATTACCAAAAACAATGTAAACACAAACAGGGTGGAAGGGACAGGAATCCTAATCTCGGTGCCAAAACTGTTGATTCATCCATCTTTGTGCCATACCAGAAGAGTCAAGGCACGATCCCTTTGCCACTCAATTAAACCAAGTTATTTTCCACAAAGTATCAAGCATAGTTTCCATACAAACCAACAGACAATTCATAGTTTTCCACTCATTTCTCCACTAAACTTTATAATCCCCAAATGACAACAGATGATTTATTTTCTTCAAAACCTATTTAATGAATTTAGATGGAAAAGAGAGATCATACAGTTATTCTTACAATGCTTACCTCATTTTCATCTAGGGCTCGTGCCAAAAGTGCCTCCTTAGCCTCTAAAGATTCATGTGCTGATACCTCCTCTTTTTTGGTCTTTTCAGCTAGTAGTTTCAAACGATTCATCCTTGCTGGGTTTTCACCAAGAACAGGTTCACCATCTACCAGCGTAAGCTTTGACTCAGCAACCTCCAACTCTGCTTTGGCCTTTGCTGCGGCTTCTTCTGCTGAAAAAGCATCCTTCTTAAGAGATATTATCTCTTTCCGTAGATCACAGATACGATTATATGTCTTGCTAACCGCATTTCTAAGGATCTGTAGTGATTGATATCGGAAAAGGGAAAAAAAAAGTGAAGGGAAGATAAAACTTAAAAAGAGAGTTCACAAAAGTTTATAGCAAATATTCCTCGGACAGAAAGACAGAAAGCCATTTCAGGAAGCAAGCTTTAAGTGCCAAACAATAGAAGGGAAAATAAGATAAAACACTTCCTTTTATTGGGTTAATAGGTAAATATGTCACTACATGAAGAGCAGATCCTTTGTCTTGTCTACTTAAGACTAGCAATTATTGATATTTGGATCAAAAACTAATTTTCCACAATGTCTACATTCCTCTATGTTTAGCTCGATTACTTAAACTAAAAGGAATTAACACGTTTATGGGGAAAGGCATCTGTTTAAGTGCCACCGAACAAGAAGAGAACTAAATCTACCATTTTTTTATTTTTTAATAAAATTCATAGAGGAGATAGCCAGCTGCTCCTGTTTTGTGAAGGTCAAAGCATGAAATATTTTGATGGCAGCATAAAACAAATTTTCCTTTTCGAATAATTTAAGAAAAAGTTCCTCTCTCCCTTAATTCTATTTCTCCCTTATTCTCTACTTGAAATTGTTAGATTGAAATCATAATCCTCATGCAGGTGAAGACAAACCATACATTAATCAAACAAGAGTAATACAGCGCATTTATTTAGGAAAAACAAAAAAGATAGCAACAACTGCTATAATGTACCTCCCATGGGCGATCTGATGTATGGAATTGCTCAATGTTTGCAGAAGAGAAGACCCATCTCACAATAGCCAAATTAGAAATAAGACGGTAACCCATCATTCTGTCAATTGCTACAGCCGTCATTTGGGCGTTGTTCTTCCAGTAAGAACTCACTTCTGCTATCAGCATGACTTGCTTATCGTGATCAGGACATATTCTTGAAATGACTTGCCCATATCTCTCCAAGACAGTGATCAAATGAGTGAAACTCTTGGATCCAATATCAAGAAGTGTTTGCACAACCACTTTGATAGTGACTTCTAAACCATGAATAGGATATATACTTTCTTCTACCCATACAATTATTTCACGTGCAGTCTGCTTTCCTTTCACCTTGTTAATAAGTTCTGCAGAGAGTTCATGTTCTTCATTTTTTTCTCGATCATCTTCCACACTGTATTTGAAATTTGAAGTGCCCTTTGGAGGAAGCAACTCTTCCAAAGCAGGTGCATTCTCAATGCTCTGTATACATTATGAAGGAAAGAGGTTAAAAACATAACATCAAGCGGATGCTCTTTGTAAATTCTGCTCAGCCGAAAGGTCCACTGTAGGTTATATTACTCTACACTCGATAACTGCTCAGCTGAAAGGTCTTGATTTATGATTGGCACAATTACCAGGGGTCAAGGGTCTATTACTCCAGCAAAAGTGACATGTTTGTCTAAGGCATGTACTTTAAGCAAAACAAGATTACTATTTCCTCTTGGATCATGCAACACGCAAACATACTCATACACGCATGGGAGAATTGTACAAAGTAGAAAATCCAGAAAACATGTTAGCATTGCAGGCAAACACAAGGAATACTTGAGTTTGAATAAAATATTTCTGCAATAATTCCTCACAAATCAAGAGCAATTAAATGCATAAATAAATAAGATAGATATGTTTAGTAAAAGAAACTAAATTTTAGTCAGATAAAGCACTGGCCCAATAAAGCATGGTGCAAAGTGCACAAATAATATGTATCATCAGAAGGCATGGAAACAACGGAAACAACAAAAGCCATCTACAATTTTACAAGAGTCATTCACTCTTTTACAAATCGGAAATTCATGATAGACTTCTTGGTGGCTTTAATATTTATATTCTGCATATATTTCAAAACTCCTATGTTTTATAACTTTCCAAACCTGCAGAATCATTATTACCTGTTTGATTTTGTCCCAATAAGATAGACGAACTTCTCTTTCCAGCACCTCCTGAACAAACGTTCGTTGTGGAGCCCATTTAGGGAGGTCTAAAACATAGGCCCATTCTTCCCATGGCCAGATAAATTGAAAGTTTGATCTGCAAAGCATAGAAGCAATTACTAAGTGTACAAAAACCATGCAGGCTACCATACGTCTTAACAAACAGAAATATCATAACTTTATTCAAATTAAAGTAGCATGAAATCATTATCCTGACACATTCACAATACCGACCTACACATTAGAATTTTTCTCCATACCAAAAGTTCTATGAATTAATTCCAAATCAAGACTGCAGTAGCAAACGATCTTTCTCACTGCTATGCAAGGTGACCAAATCGAACTTGGAATAAATTTGGAGAATAATAGTGCACAGAGTCACAGTCAAGAGTGATGTAGGACATTAATAGAGACCTATGGACCTATGTTAGTGTAGTTGTACCACTAGTTAGGTCTTTTGTTATCTTTCTATCTGTTATGTTATTTTATGGTTTGGTTTAGTTAGTTGATATTGCAACTTGGGTAGGGCTACTGTTTTTACTTACATGTGTATATATAAGGCATTAGTTACTATGAAACATTAAGTCTTGTTTAGAAAGTTCATGAATTATTGTCTTTCTTCCCTTCCACTTCATTTCTTTCTCCGTTATACCCTTTCCCAGTTCACTTTAATAGTTCCCCATCACAGGGAGTGCACAAGAAGTCAGACATTCATAGACATGCCACCACGAATGATTTAAGCAAGTTTCTCAGGTATAACATCCAATTTCCAGATTATTAGCAAATGAAGAGAAGCAGTGATCTATCCACGATATTTGCTAATTACAACTGCTTTCAACTTATGAAACGGTAGAATAACTGCAAATGGGGAACATGAGCACCATCTTTCCTTGGTATACATCGATTTGACCATAAAATGAAAAATTACTTAATATATTCCAACTGGCTTATTTGATGTCCTGTAATTCTCCTGATTGAGGACTAGGCACCTCCACATATTCAAGGTCCACCACCAATAAAGTAAAGGCCTTCTCTTGTGCCTTCTTTGAAAATTTTGATTTTCAGCAGTTCTAGCCATTTCAGGTTTTTATTTCGTTTTATTTTTTTTTTCATATAAAATTAAATTAATAATATTCTAGAGAATTCTATTAGGAGAAATATGCTTCCAACTTTACAATCACATACTAAAGGGCTTCTCTTGGCTTTATTGGAAAATTTTGATCTTCATCAGTCTAAAGATGTTAATTTCTAGTCATATGCAACTGAACTAATCAATCGTCTAGTGTATTCTATTTGGAGAAATACTATTCCAATCTTATTAACACCCATTCATATGAAGACAAGAAAAAATAAAATTAAAAAAAATTAATGACAGAAGAAGAAAGAAATAGACTTAGCCTAGATATAATCAGCATGCCAGCTCCTGCTTTTTTTTTTTTTTGGCTTTCATAGAAAAAATTTACTCATGTCCAAATTGCACAGTGGTACAGGTTAATTTTAGTTCTGGACTTACAGGTGGTGTGAAAACCACAGTATGAACCTCGTTCGGCACTCCATATCCAAATCAGCAATTTTCTCAAACAGAGCACGAACTGCACCAGCAACAACTGCAGGAAAGGCCCCAGGAAGAGCCTAAGCAGTTAAACTCATAGTCAGAAAATTTATTAAGTGTCAGAAGACTTGCTTCCAAGAAGAAAAGAGTGGGGTGGCGGGAAGGGAGAAGAGGAAAGGCTAATAATTAATAAATGTAACAGCTTCCACACTACCTTACAGAGATCCATAATAACCAGTGTGTAATATATTGGCTTGAATGGTGGCTGAGGTAGCAAAAGCAACTGCAAGTAAAATATATGTAGACCATTTTTAGGCATATCCTTAGGCCTTCTATCCAATTTATTTGTGCGTTCATAAATATAAAAATAAAAATAATTACAGGAAGTTTGAACATATTATGTCGTTTTCAGTTACGGATAATCAAAGTTCCACATTCTCACTTAATCAAAACCAAATAAATTCATATCCAATTTTGTTAGAATTCAATAATTATCTTTTAGCAATCACTTAAATTATCCCCTTTATTTGGCAACACAAATTTCAATTCTTATACGCCAAGAGAAAACTAGAATTTCAAGGGTGTGTTCTTTTTTTAATCTAAATCTTGTTTTCTATGCTGCACATTTTTCAATGCATTTTACATTCAATATCAACCACATATGCTTTTCAAAATTCAAACTAATTCAAAGTCAACCACGTATTCTTAAATCCAATTAAAAACAAAAACACAAAATCACAAAACGAACACTCACCAAAATTTTTTATGTTTCCTTTTCTTGCCTACTCTTGGCAATAAAATATATACAACTCTGATTATCTATCCTTTGTGGCATTTGGAGAGGTAAGAGGTGACAGGATTGGGATTTGAGAGGACAATCGCTTCACTATTCCAAATTAGACTACAATGCACTGTATTTAGAACAATTGAAGCTCTTATTGATTCGAGAAGGGTACATAATTTTAATCAAAATTTTGAATACATGTCTTACCACCACTCTCCACACCTCATAGATTTTCATTCTATTCAAAAACATCGGAATGAAAAAAAACAAGATCTTTCTTCTTTTGACTAAACAGAAAAAAGCAACAGAATGTTACCTGAGAGAAGATTGTCTCTGCCATAAGATACTCGTACCGGAAGGGCACAGGCAGGCTGACCATAAAAGACGCACATTCCTTTCGACTAGCTTTGCATGAATGAAGAAACAGAAAATAATTAAAATCATCCAAGAGACAACTAAGAAACCTGATATGTATAGCAACAGAGTTAACCTTGTAAACTTCTTTTTCATAAGAAACCAAAAAAACTAGAAATAAGTACCAGGGCTTAAACCAATAAGATCAAGCTGATCTAGACCAAAATAAAGAAGCCAATATCAGTGGCATAAAAAAAATGACAAGCAATATGCTTCAGCATGATTAAAAATTTAAACATATCAAAGATATTTCATTTATTAATACCAGGTAAATGCAGCAAATTGGTCAGCAGTCTCAATCCAAGACAGTTAATGGTAAGGATTATTTTTCTTTTTTCTTTTTTTTTTTTTTCTGGGGATCGGGGTAAAGAGAAAAAGGATCCTCTTCTGTAAACGAAATCCCATCAACAAACATTGACAGCATCATGATTTAGCAAAGCAAGGATGAAAAGTTTCTGATGAATCCACAATTATATTTAATTACGTAATTTAAAAAGTATCACTCTAACTTATTTCTAAACTTATCTATCCACCCGATAAGAAAGAATACGGTAATTAAACTGTAATAATAATTATCAAAGCCATATACAAACCAGCCATTGAAGAATAAAAGTATATCCAGCAAGTACTCTTCCACAATAAAGCGATCGATAGGCTGCATATCCTGTCATCCAAACAAGAAAGCAAAACCAACGAAAAGATTGTAATTTCAACCAATGGTCAAATCAAAAATGAACATCAAAAAGTTCACATTTACTATTGAGAAACTTGCAAGAGTCATAAACATGATAAAATGTTCTAAAACTGAAATACCATAAGGTATCATAATGTTCAACGAGGTAAAGAAATCATCCTTTTTTTTCTTTTCGTTACTTTTTCTGCATGACATATAATAAATAAGTAAGAGATCAAAAATATTTTCTACCTCACTCTTGCTCACTGGAAAAATATTAAGTCTGCGTATCCTTTGAGGATATTTCAGCTCTGCTTCATGCTTTTGTTTACCATAAGTAATTCCAGAAAATGTTGAAGGCGGATTAGGTAGCTCAGGACAGCTGATAGGCCCAAACTCATGAGATTTTCCAGAAACCAGCTGAGCTTCAAATGAAAGGTGAGGCCTTGGCACTAGCAAGTTACAGTGCAGTACACAATCAATAAGAGGAAATGAATATAAGAACTTGAAGAGAGGGAGCGGGTGTTTGTGGAGGTGTAGGCAATGCATATAGAAAGGTAGCCGTAAGTCAATTTGATTTCTATTCTCAATGGAACTATTGACTTGAGAAAAGTTTGAAATTCTTGAATTTTCTGAAAATAGTAATATAGGTGAAAACTCTCCATATCAACTAAATTGTTTTTTCAATACAATAGCATTTCAAGGTAATAAAAACACATTCTACATGCATGAGCTTGAACTTTGTTCAAGAGACTGAACTGTGTAAGTGAAAGGCAATTCAATCTGGTTTTCAACATTGTTAACACAAAGAAGCGAGTGTTTTATTTTCTGTTGCCAATTTGACTAAGATATTCAAATGAAGAAAGTAAGTTGAAACATAGCTAATAACAGGGATCTCTACTTATTATTGTGAATAGCAATTCTTTGGAGATAAAATATTTATGCAAAAAGCGACATAATCCATTCAAATGTTAAGAGGCAAAAAGAGGCATCAAGGAAAAAGACAAGGACTGACAAGAAATCAAGAAACACATTATTCTCAAGCTTTATAAGGATAAGACTTCCATTACTGAGCTAAAAACTTGTCCGACTTAAGGAAACAAGGAAAACAAATCTAAATATAGCAAATGAAGAAATTAATAAGAAATAACTGAAGCTAAAAAGTAATATTACCACTATCAACTTTCCATCCGTTGCCTGATAGAGTTTTAATCCGATCCCATAAATCTTCCACGAAATCCTGAAGACAGAACAAAAACACATTAATGGAGGAAAGATCTAGCCAGCTGAATTAAGAAAAAATGCCAAAGCATTATAGAAGAATAAATAGTCAAAAAATAATTATTGAATCTAAAGAAAAGGAGACACGTTTTGTGACAAATGCAACACTTCTGAAGATGAGAAAACTCAGTTTTAACAATTGCTTTAATTTCAAAAACAATTAATGGGGTGAGAACTGTATCATCTGCTTGATTGCAAGGAGAGAACCTATCAAAGTTATGAAAGGAACAAATATATGGAATGACTTGAAGAAGAGAATTCATTTTCTTCATCGCAATTTTCATGTAGTCGGCAGAAAATCTTCAGAGACAGATACTTGAATCCCATGATAGAGGACTTTACACTTCCTAATTCCTGTGCTCTTCTATAGTTTTAAAAAAGCTAAATAATTCTATGATACAGTTCATGTAGAATAAGCATATAAAAGAAGCATGAATATGCTATACTCTTCATTTACAAAATGCTCTATACAAGTATGTCACATAATAAAAGGCCTCAGATATTTGGTATTTTTATATCAATAGCATTAGGCATGTAAAGCCGGAGATGAAACAGAACATACTATCACTCCAAGCTCCTAGCTCAAATTAGAAATGAAAATTATATTTCTTAAATGGAAAAGGAAACTTGACCAAGAAGAAAGTAGACATTGAACAAAATTCGAAAACCCAATGATTGAATATCCAAATGTAAGAACCTCTCCAGATAGAAAATTTTTGGAAGGGATACATAACAAGGAAATAAATAGCAAGAAAATAGCACCCCATAAGAATAAATGATCACACAGAAACAATACCCTTTCGACAAGACCCTTCCCAGACTCATCCTCATCATCCTCAAAGAAAGATAAACCAGTATCAGAAGCATGCCTTCTAATGCTCAAATACGCTTCTAAGCCAACCAAGACACTCTCAATTTCCTCGGGAACTTGCTGAACATAGAAGCAGATTGTTAGAAACAAAAAGATAATCAAATGCTTTTAAAGCAAGGATGAAGCATATAGAAAATAAAAGATTGAATTGATAAAAATGTAAAAGGAAATGCACATGTAAGGCACGTGAAGAACCAACTTCTTTTCCCCAGCAACCCAAAGAATTATGCAGCCTAAGCCAAATAAAATGTTTTTTGTAAATACGGTACCTTCCCAGAAGAAATAGCATTTTCAAACTAAAGAATCAGATATCCTGCTCTTCACACTTCGCTACATCCTATAGACTTCAGGCAGTTATTAAATCAAATTCTTAGGTTCACAACTAACCAAAATTATTTGATTTTCTATTCCACAAGTCAAACAAAACTGACATCCTTAAAAGGAGAACTTTTCAAATTCCCTTCAATTGCAACAAGGACACAAATAATCATATTACAAATATACTAGAAAGCTAACATATTCGACATATTCAACATGTCAACAATAATAATAAATACATAAAATAATAAAAAAGAAACAAAAATATCATTTGCATCTGAAAATTAAAAAAGAACAACAGTGATCACACCAGTGATACGTCGAGAGATCCAACCTTACAAGCAGCATGCCAGCTAAATTAACTAAAAAAATTGCTATCAAGCACCAAAATAAGCATTACCTCAAGAAGTTCTGCTCCTCCCCATGGAATACAAGACAAAATGCAAGTTACATAAAAGTCAGCACATGCTTGCCAGGACGGATTTCCTTTCTCCTCATCCACTGTAGTGGCAGCTGATGATAACAATGTTTCAAAGACAACCACCAGAGAACTAGGCTGGAGAACTTTGCTGCACATCTATAGGACATTGAAAAAAGAACAAAAATACCAAGTTTCCTCTGTTATTCAAAATTTGAAAACCAATTAAATAAATAGAACATATATTGGCAACAACCTGAATCACAATACTTGAAAAAGAAAAAAGAAAAACAAAAGAAAAGAATGTACATTTCAATAAAACCCTCACATAACGAATCAACATCCAAAAGTATAATGAATTATAAGAAGCCTCAAGATCTCCAGCATAGATTTCCATATGCTGAATAATCTACAACTTCATAAATAAATCATAAATCTGAACCTCTACTATAATGTTAAGTGTACTACAAAGCACAAAATTGCCAAGTAGCCTAGGCGGCCAAGTCTTGTGCCCATCATCATCCTTATTAGCATCATGACAAAGGCATGCCTGAAAACCTCTATCTTCACTCTAAGACATAACCAGGACAATGAAAAACCCTAAAAGCATACTTTAAAGATATATAGCACGTCAATAGGTGCGGACTCCCCTTCAAGCAGCGTATTATATGGCCATCTTCTTACGAGCCATCCAGTTTATAACTTGTAGTACGATATATTTCTATATTCAGTCCCTTGCTTATCACTTCGCAGATTGAAATACTTGGTGCAATTAACCAATTCGCAAAAAGGGCACAATTTTATAACTATGATGAGAATTTGGCACAAATATGCAACTCTGCAAGAGAACCTTCTCATAAACAATAAATTGAGCATAAGATATATAAATTCTCATTCTTAAAGTCTTTTTCCTCAATAAAGTGTGGCTCAAAATGCAAATTCAAAAAGAACACTCCAGTCCTTTTCCATTTAAAAAGTCATTGCATATACCTAAACCAAAACTGAATTGCCAAATAACAACATTATACATACCATAGCAGTTAAAAATCGCATCAGAATACGAATTCGATCGCAGTTTCCAGAATCTAAGGCATCCTGAGAGAGAGAGAGAGAGAGAGAGAGAGAGAGATTTTGAGTCAGAAGGTCATGAAAGAATAGCATTTTAAACATGAAAATACATCCCAACAAGATCAAAATTACATTAACCTTATTGTATGTTCCTATAGTGACTGCTCACAAAAACTCAAGCTTTGACAGACTAAAATTAAACCACAAACGAAAACATTTATTGTACAACTTGCAGCTCCAAATATACTTTCTCTTAAACCCTAGCTCTCATACAGGAAACTTTATCCAATAAATTTGGCACAAGAGATAGAATACTTCAATTTCTACATCACAATGCGGTAACAAACTCTATAAAGGTATTTGCATACATACCACCCTGTAACCATGTAAATAGACTAACTAACTAAAACCACATCTGTCCTCCAGGTTCAAAAAAATTATCCTTAAACCTAAGTCACTGATTTTAATTATTGATCTAATGTAAAGCTTCATCCCCAATTAAGGATCCAGTGGTGCCCTTATCATGTCAATCTCTGACTGACCAATACAAGCATTATATTCACACCTATGAATAACCTAAACTGCAGCAAGAATGTGAGTAGAACAATCAGAAAAGTATAGAAAATATGATATGAAATGTACAGTACTTGCCACATCATAGCATAGACGGCAATTGTGAATGTGACACCAGAAACATGATATAAACAATTCACATATCATTCGTATCATTTAATCGAAGCAGTAAGATAATTAGTTAATTTCACCAACCATGTTCAGCATCAAGTGCAAAAGTTAATGCAACTAAAAAAAAAAAAAAAAAAAAGCTATAGCTCAAGTCATAGATCATTTACATGGCAATTGCACAGCACTAGTTTCTTTCCAAATTAACATGTCAAAATGGAAATCAAGCTGTAAAAGGATAAGTAGACCCTTTACCAGACTTTCTCACCTGAAAATTAGTTTGAGTTTTCTCCACTAATTTTTTAACAAAGTCCTCATTTTCCAAGTTCAACAAACCAACCTGAGGGAACAGAGGTACATAAGAATCTATTAGGAAATTTTAACAACTATGAAGAAATCTTCAAGTGAAATAAATATAGAATAAATAATTAAATTTCAAAAGTTTGATTGAAAGAACCAGTCAACAAGCAGAAAGAAAACATATTAAATTCTAGGGCTGTTTGTTTTCCTTATGTAAAAGAAGAAAAGAGAAAAAAAGTTACATGCTACATGTGTAAGGATGAAGGAATAATCATCAAAGAACTACAAAATAAAAAATAATAAAATAACAAGACGAAAACGAAGAACGTAAAGTTGCCTACCACTGTTCCATATAGAGGAATCTTGTGAGGGATTTGTTCAGCACATTGGAGAAGGAACTGTCAAAATGAAGAGAATATTAACAATCTAACCAAACATAGAAAAACTATAGACCTTAACCAACATCTTTTCATTTATGTAAAGACATAAATCCTGCTAGAAAAGAAGAACAGGAAAGTACAACAGTACAAATACAAAAGTAAAAACCATAAAAACTAAAAATTCAGAGAAGAGCACAAACATGTTTAGAAGCATGCAAGTCCTAAACCTGCTAAATATTATATGAAAAACATAAACCAATCACTACCCTTGAATCATACATAACTTTTTTTGCATTCAGAATTTAAGAACCAAGGATCAATATATATCAACAATCTACAAATCCCGCGCTCTACTATTACTTAACAGAAAACTTTGGATAATTTTAGTTAAAAGTAAACTACATTACCACAATGCTCTTAAAACATAAAATTCTAATTTAGACTAATTGTTAATTATTAAGATCTTTCCACTAACTCAATCTCTCATTTATTTTTTACAAGTAGTAGTTTGAGATTAAGCACTTATTTAGATATCTCTTTCAAATTCCATAAGATAATCCTGAGAGTACAGAAAAATACATACGTGGCAAGACAAGTGTAATCTTATAAAAATATCTCTTTCTTATTTGGCAATATCTCAGAGAAATTCTACCTGACATAAAGGTATTGAAATCAGAAAATCATGAAACGTTTTACTAAAACATGCATGACTTGTAACGTAGAATTCAAGTTATAAGATTCAACATAAACTTGTAATGACACGAATTGTTAAAAAAAAAAAAGCACAAAATCTGTAATGTGAGAAGGTAAAACCTGTAAAATACTAAGTGTGACCAACTGGTAATCTATAACGACTCCAAATTTTACCCAGTGAGTTTTTCACCCTTAAAGATGATTGATTACCTTTAACACTACAAAATTTTATCATAAACACCCCAATAACTAAATTCTGCCAGTTATTTAACAAATATTTCTTTTCATCATCATTATTATTATTTCTATCTACCAGTTATTTACCAAATGTTTCATATCATTTCATCATCATTATTATTATTTCTTAATAACCCTTAAAACTGCTAGCACAAAACAAATGACAACAAACTTAAACCTCTCTCTAGTGCTTCACAAAAACAAATCACAACCATGTAAATAAATTTAAAAGTGAAAGTGAAACACATAACAGCAGAAGTGAAGAAGATGACCTGCAAAACATCGTCAGCAGAATGGTCGAGCTCTCTCCGTAGTATGCCAAAGCATGTCTCCTGCCAATTTTGAGGAAAAGAACAAGAAAGCAACCATCAGCATGTGTTTTGCACGTGACAGTAAACAAAAACTCCCACAGCATTTCTTAAAGAAGCCTGCCTAGGTTTCAAAGCAACAAAAAACATTTGAAAAGAAAGTTACAGAATCAGAAGAACTGTACGGACAATGTGGTCTTTGAAGTCAGTGGAGGTGTCGTACTCGACACACTTGTCGCCGATTCGTAAGAGAAGACTCTTCCAGCTGCTCATTCTTTGCCTGTACGGTCTACTTTGCTTTAGAGAGATACAATTTTGAAAAGAGACCAAAGTGGAAGAAGAAAGGAACAAGCAAGCTCGTCAGTGAAGAAGAAGAATAAGAAGAGAGTGAAGTGAGAGTAGGGGTGAAAAAGAAAGGAGATTACTTTGCTTTAGAGAGATACAATTTTAAAAGTGTCATAACACAACAATCAATTCATCAAACTAATAAACAAACGCCCAACTAAGAAACAAACAAGCATCACAAGTCATAGCCATTGCATTTCCTCAGTTAACATTTCCTTCATCTATCTAGCAATATTTAGAAACTAAAGAATGCAGGACTGATAAACGTTTCTTTTCCTTTGATTGTTGAGAACTAAACAAAACGTTCAGATGATAAGGTATCTATCTATCAGTATAAAGCGAAGAAATATGATGTGCACTAAATATTGACATCAAAAACAGATTTTGATAAAATGCAACAGAAAGATTAAAAATATGGTTCTAATATTACTACTTTGTGATTTTGCCTTCAAGTTTCCAGATTTAAATTTTCATTTCCGTTTACTCCGTTTTCTCATGAACCAACCAGATAAGTCAATTCATGTGAAACAACGAAAATCAATTAAATTTATATTTTCTTATCTCGTCGACAGAAAACCTCCTTAACAGAAGCAACAAGTACAAATTAATAATTTGTTGAAGTAGTTAATGTTTATCCCCTTAACAGAAGCAAAGAAAGCGAAAGGTTGAAGCAAAAAGTGAGCTTCAGGTGTTGGAGATTTTACCTGAGAGACAAAGGAATAGCAATCAAGCGATGGAAGAACAACCAATCTTTCCTCCTCCTCTGCACACACAGAGAGAAGAAGAAAAAAAAAAAAAGTTCAGAAACTTACAATGGTGGAGCCGGAGAATTTACGATGGTGAGAAGTAGTTTCTATATACCTGCAGGAATAGATGATTTATTCAAAACAAGCCACCATCCCAAGCTAGAACTCTACTTCACTCACTTCGCTAACGTAACCGCGGAGAGCTAGAAGAAGAGAAACAAATTGGGGGGGAATTAAGTTAGGGCTAAAATCTCAGTCTCCATTTTTCATGGAAAAACCCTAATGGCCTCCAAATTAGCAGTCTTTCTTCATTTAACCCTAAAATCTTTAGGTTTTATTCCACAACCTCCAAACTAATAAAAGGTCGTAATACCCCTATTTTTTAAGCCTCCATTTTACTACAAAAAAATATTGGAAAAACTAATAATGACCCAAATTAAGGATCAAATTAAAATATAACTCACTCCTGAAAAATTTTCAATAATGACCCCTTCACTGTGAAATTACTTTAATATCCATATCAATTTAATTAGTTCAAATGATATTTATATTTGCTTTAGTCTACAGTAGTTTGACTACTCTCACAACCTGTATTCCTTTTGATTATGCACAACCTATTGTAAAATTTCGCTCTCTCAATCATTTGTGTCAATAAATCTTAAAGATCTGAGCCAAAAAAGGTAAAAAAATCCATGCTAAACATATTTTTTGTTGATTTAGTTTGTACATTTTGTGTTTAGTTCATACATTTGTGTTTTAGTTCACACATCTTGTGTTTAAATCATATTACAAGCTTAGAAAACAATGTACCTATCATTGATGAAGTGTTATTAGTACTATAGATGGCCAAGAAACCTGTATTTATAGTGAAAATGTGGAAACTGTCTGAGAAAGATGACGACTCGACACAGTTCTTATTGTTGTCGAGTGTCAAGCAATGTTTTCGACACATGGTAGATAGTGTCAGATGAGGTTGATCAACATAACTCGACAGATATCATATACTGGCATCACGAAATTGTTGTCTTGTGTTAGATTAAGCCGATACTCGATATTGTATGTCGATTTTTCTATATCGTGTGTCGTGCTCTGTCTTGTGTCGAGTTGCTTGACAATATTTGTCGAGCCTCGTCCAGAGTTCGGACATAATTTTTGTTTCTCTGAGTTTTATACATTTTTCCCATGATTTGAATATTGAGGGATGTTTATTGACATGTCTACTACATACAGGATGGAAACTTTGCACATTTTGATAAGTCCAGCAGTGCAATTCTGTTCCAAGGGTCTCCGGCCATTGTCAACCCTCATCAAGACTGACAAAGATGTATGTTTTTACATACAACATAGTCTGGAGGACTAGCAGTCATATACAACCACTAATCGTCACCGTTAAAGATAGGGACACACAAAGAAGAAGTAGTTCACGATCTGATGATTTGAGAAAGAGTCGAAGTTCCAATCATCCATTTATGTTGCGGTCAGCAAGTGGAAGCAACCGATTGAGTGAGTGTACTCCTGTTTGTGCACAATCACAAGTTAATGAAGAGCTTGGACCTGACTTTGAGCAATGTACCCGTCATGAAGAGAATCAAGCCGTTGGTGTTTTAGGAGACGCTGGATTGAATCAATAATTACCAATGAGGTTAGATCAGCACCTTGTTAGCTTTAGAGAATTTGATGATAATGGTGATGGTGATGGCGATGATGATGGTGATGGTGACTGTGATGATGATGTCGATGATAATCATGAGAATGGTTTTGAATGTTGCTATAACTTGAATAATGGTTTCAGTAACCAGTTACAAGGCAGAGATGATGTCGAAAATGATAATGTCGACGGTCACACAAAAGTTGTTAGTTATTTGAACGAAGATGTGCCATTGACCTTTCCTACTCCTATTCAGTCCACCCTTCCTTTTATATCTGAAGGACAAGAAGCTGAGTGGAGAGAAAATTTTATGGCAAATGATGCCAATTTAAGTCGTGAAGGTGATGATCTTCGAGCAAACACATTTAGGTGGATGCCTCCCATCTCTCATTCGACTTCAAAGTTGATGACGATGCCATATCTTTTATAGTAGACAGAATTGAGATTGTGGTTGGTCAGATTTTTAATAACAAAGTCAAACTTCGTGAGAAGTTATCAAATTTGGCATTATGACGCAACTTTCAGTTTAAGGCGAAAAAGGCTAACACAACTAGGTTTTTCATATGTTGTGCAGAAAATTACAGGTGGTGGATTCGAGCAACCAAAGGTAGCAGGTTCCAATTTCTTTTAACTGAGGAAGTTCAACAATTAGCACAGGTGTTCTGGTGCTGGATTGCATCTGGATCACAAACAAATGTCTTCTGCTATTATTGGGAAACACATCAAGAGCAAATCCATTCAGTCATCCAGGATATACCGGCCCAGAGACATTATGTTTGATGTTTAGGAGGTATTGGGTGTTAGCATCTCGTACCACAAGGCATGGAGAGCAAGAGAGGCAGCTTTGGAAAAACTTCATGGATCTTATGAGGAATCATTCACGCTTCTCCCTTAATATATTTACATGGTCGAGATGGCTAATCCCGGAATAGTAACAGCTCTGGAAACTGATGTTGATTCTCACTTTAAGTATTTTGTATGATTTTAGGGGCTTCCGTCGCAGGCTTTGCAGCATGCATTAGACCAGTTGTTGCAATTGATGGCTCCCACCTCGGAAAATATAGGAGGATGATGTTTTTGGTCTAATGCATGGATGGAAATGAACAAATATACCTATTGGCATTCGAAGCTGGTCATTCTGAAAATGATGATTCCTGGACTTGGTTCTTGACCCAGTTGTGCAATCGAGTACTTGGAAATGTTCAAGACTTGCTGTTCATTTCTGACCAGCATGCTACTATAGAAAGAGTTGTCTCAATCGTTTTCCTAAATGCACTTCATGGCCTCTGCACCCATCATCTTAAAGAAAACTTGAAGGCGAAGTTTAAAGATAAGACTCTGATAGACATGTTCACCAAAATTGCAAAGACATATCATCACAGTGATTTCAACTGTCATATGCATTGTATGGAATTGTATATGCCTCAAGCTATAACATATCTTCAGGAGATTGGTGTTGAGAAGTGGGCACGTTCACAATTTCTTAGGAGACGGTATAACATAATGACAACTAATATTGTCAAGTCTATGAACAGTTGTCATAGAAACGCGTATTTCCTTCCGATTACTCTTTTGGTTGATTATTATCGTGCAACTCTACAGAAATGGTTCTATGAACGAAGAGAAATATTTGCTAACTCACCATTACATCTGGCTCCTTCGGCTAACAAGTTGATGGAGAATCGTTTGAAATACTGTGATTAGATGAGAGTTAGCGGCATCTCACTTACTATATATGAGATTACCGAAAATGATCGTGTCAATGGTCGATATGCGTGCCTTGAATTGCACGAGTAGGGTGCTTGACCTTGATCAGTTGCCTTGTATACATGTATTAGCGGTTTGCAAGTATATGAGCCTTCTCATATGTCATGATTACTATGCACAGTGGTACATAAATGAACAAATGCTCCATGTATATTCTTTGCCTTTTGTTCCAGTCAGTGGTAGCCAGGATTTGGTGGTTCAAGAAAAAGTTAGTGGGATAGTAGTACTACCACCGTTGATGAGGAGACCTGTCGAGCAACCCAAAAAGAATCGAATCTCTTTAGTGGGTGAATCTAGCTCTTTGCATAATTGTGACAGGTGTGGAGGATCAAGGCATAATCGGCAAACATGTCGCAATCCAGTGCCATTAGATGTTGCTGCAGGCGCATGACAAGATACCTGATATGTTTTACTTTAGATTGGATGTATATTATTGTTTTAATTTACTTTTGAAGTTGCACTTCGAATCTTTATGAGTTAGAATCTGCCGGGTACTTTAAAATGTATATCAATAATCAGTAGTTAATAGTATTGTTTTAATTATCGTACTATACTAATCGTAGCAAAAAAATAGGATTGAATTGAATCTCATCACTTTATAATGTGTCATTGTCAAATGTAACTAGTTACATTAGTGTTAAAAAGAATTGTTAACTATACAAGGCGTATAAAAAATTAACTATCATTTTACAACAGTTACATGTACATCGAAGTGTATGAAAAAGAAAAAAAAACATAATATATACGATATAAGTTAATGACATCCATCCTGTGCCCGGTATCTTTTGCTACTGGATATCAAAACGGGGCATGTCCAATATATGTCTCCAATAATGGAGGGCCATCCTACGCCAGAGTGTATCCTCTGTGAACGTCTTGATATTGGCGAATAAGACACCGCCAGCCAAATACTGTATGAACTTTAACATGTATACCCCACATGCCCCACCACCTATTTTCTGCTGTGGAACCACATCACAATCCTTAATCCGCTCTGTCCAAAGGATCAATCAGATAGTTACAAAAATCGAGCACACCTTCAGTCATAAGTCGGGGCATGATATCAGCTAGGCACCGGCAAGTGTCCCTCAGCGTGTCTATAGATCTCGTGTTAACGTACGAATCGTAAATCACAATCACCCGACGGTTCAAATCTACACGTGTCGCCACCCAGTGCTGATCCTCAATATTAACGGGCACATATAACTACACATAAAAGAACAATTTTAGAACGAAATTCGAGATAACATGTTATTAGTATTGTTAACTACAACCACAAAGTGAATGACACATGAGAAACAAATGTTTACCCAGTTTAGTTTACCCCACGAACAACCGTCCAGCGGATTGTTGCCATGACGTACAAGATCAAATCTGTCTCATTTGCCCAGACGATGTCGTCCAACTTTCCTATGTATCTACGTCATAATCCTTGCACCTTTGCTTGCAACAATTGAATAACATAAGAATGATAAACTTTAAGAGAGGATAATTACATTACGCTATGATGAGAAGAACCAAATGACGTACCCAAAAGGTAGTTTCTAGGAACGTGGATTTCTCCACATGGTCATACCCAAGCTCCTTCGATCTGCACCGTGATGTCCACAAGTAGATGTCAATGTGCTACATACACATAGTTTAGTTAAAGTAATGTCCACTTGACCCTAAAAAATATCTAACGAAATAACAAAGCACAAAAAAGCTAAAGTGTGAAAACTGTACTCACCTCGGAACCTAGCCAATGATTATGGGTTGTCATAATCCTGAAAACTAGCGATCAGTGAAGGCGAAATTGAAGTTGATGTCACCAACCCTTGTCATCATCCACTGATCGAAAGTCCTCATGTCATCCTTAGCGAAAGGTACAAGTGGGTCGAATACGGGCATCTATGTATCGACGACAAAAGGCGACAAATCGAGCACAATAGGTTGTACTGTCGACGGTAGATCAGGCACAATAGGCTATACTATCTGAGCAATGATAGTCTGGCCCTCAGCCTAATCCCTCTCCTCATGCTGGATCTTCTGCCTCTTGGGTATGATGGAGTTGATGAATGGGCTTCGCTTATGTTTCCCTGGGAAGAGCCGTCTAACATAAGAATGAGACAAATCTGATCGGCGGTTTGTCGAGGACCTGAACACTTGCTTCTAGAGATTCTGAATCTGATCTAGCTCTCCTGCCTCCTCATCATCGGTCTCGCTCTCACCCTGCACAGGAGACAAATGTTAAAATCCTATAGTAATATAAATGTGCATATTATAGACGTTATTGATACCTCATCTCTGTATTCGAAATGCTCACCTAGTAAAATGATAGCGTGAACAAGGAGTGCAACCTCTCTCTGCATCTCCTTGTTCTGGGCCAAAATCTGAATATTCTGCTCCAAAATCACATTATAATCAGCCTAAAAGGTCTTAACCTCCTCCTTAAGCCCCATTAACTCACACAAAATGATGGATTGAGAAGAAGCCAATCTCAATACTGATGCCAACATTAATATTCAAAACTAAAGGCAATTTCAATAACATAGATGATACATGATACTGTACCTCATAATCACTATCGAAATATGCGGATGATACACCCAGTGTTGATGCACCAGTGGTGTGCACACGAGCAGGAAAATTAGTCCTACATGATGGACTACTCGTGTCGAGATGTGAGGGAGATGGTCCATGTCCGGACGGAGGTGAGAATTGGACATTTGGCAAGGATTGTGTTGGACTGATACCTGGGGTCCACACGATTTGTGGATCAACAATCGTATGAGGAATTGAAACCTCCACGGCATTAGGGTTGGCAATTTGCCCCGCCGGGTCCCGGGCCTCGGTTTGCCCCGGACAAATAGGGCGGGGCAAGACCCGCCCCAAAACTATTTTGGGGCGGGTCTGGGGCAAATTAATTTTACCCCGGCCGGGGCGGGTCCGGGTCCGGGTCTAGCACTTAGCCCCGTTCGACCCGCCCAGCCCCACACAGTATGAGAGAGTATATGAAAAAAATAAAATATTAGGACTTAAATGATATTATTAGGGGTGATTGTGACACACTTGGATATATTAGGATATCCTCAAAATTTTGCTACCCTATATAAAGAAAAAAAATTTTCCCTAACCTAACTCACTCACGCCTCCAGTCTCCAGAGTCCAGCCTCCTCTATCTTCTCTGTCTCTCCTCTTTGTCTGTCGTTGGCTGTTCTGGCTTGAGATCCCTACCTGTTCCAAAAACAAAAACAGTCCCTTAACAGCTCCATTCTCGCGTTGCGACACCTGCACAGCCAGATCGCCTCCGCTCTGTGGCTCCAACAGTCTAGCCTCCTCTCTTTCGGCCAGCTCCCTTCCACAGCTCCGATACCTGCATAGCGAATACACAGCGGTTGGTAATAGAAATTTCTTGTGCTTAACAGCTCTAATTCATTGCAACATTACTTTGCAGTAGATATAGACTACTTTGCAGTACATTACAAATGTGAAAATTATGTCATTTCCATCTACGTAAAAGTAAATGTTTCCAGTTATTAGATTAATGAAACGGTTCAATTTCAATGATATTTGTGAACAAGCATACAAACTAAGAGTTTAACCATCCTGTCACCATTTAGGTCTGATTGTTCATAGATAAATTAAAAAGTTTGTTTCTACAATCAAATGGCTTTGTCAAAGATAAGAATGCATAAGAAAATTCTCCTTTGTGGACAAAGGATACAAGGAATACGACATATTCAGGCATCAAATGTGCTGCCAGATTGCATATAATAACATCTCCACTCAATATGGTGTATCCGTGATACAAATAACTAAAAAAGTCAATTTCAGTGAACAAAAACGAAGAAGCAAGCAGACTATTATTCTGAAACAAACCGAACCTATAAGTCATCAATAACTGCATCTCCATGTAGAACCTAGAAAGCAGAATAGCCAATATCATAGTTTACTATTTCAGTGGAAATTTATGTCACAATAATGAAAATATAAGGGAAATTTAATGTATGATAATGGGGTGCCAGTTTCAGTGGAACCTGTAAGCAAATTTTCCAGTTAGAGGCGGAATGATATTTTGTTTATGGCTAAATACGGTGCTTAATTAGAAAGTTATGAAAGGACAAGCTACCTAGTTTCTTATTATTTATATCAGTAGGTCCAAAATGACATTTAAAAAGCAGGTGGCCATGGCCTGTAAAACTGTGGCAACAACTCTTGTCTAATAATTAAAAGCATTAATGCCCACCACGTATGAATGAGCCACCTTACTCTCCTTGCATCAAATTAGGGACAATTACAACTTGACAAAATTTCAACATCAATAAGATGCTCTTCAAATCCTTCAACTTAGTAATTTATCGGATATATAGTAGTCTTGGCAGCCCTACATGATATAAAAGCATCCACATTTCTTTTTCTGTGAAAAAGTTTCTTTTGATTAATTCATGCAGGAACTAGGAAAAATCATAATTTATATCTTTTATTCAAATGATAATTAATATGCAATTCTTGTTTTGTTTTAAAATTAGTCTCATTTCTTTTAAGAAAATATGCATTCTTGTTGTAATAGTTTATTCAAATTATAATTAATATGCTTATTTTGTTTTAAAATTTAAAGAATGATTGAAATAAAATTACTTGAACCACAAGTACGTAGACTAACACGACCCATCCCTAGCTAACATGAGCAAATCGTGCATAAATTATATCTTTTTCTTACTTAATTTTATCTTAAGTTTGCATATTTTTGTGATTGTTTTAGGTAAACAATGTCTTCACAATCACAAGAATTGGGGATGTCAAATAGCCAAAATCTCAGTGGTGATTTAAACATTGATAAAGACTCTGAAATTGCTATATCCACTAGTAAGAGAGGGTTTGAACAAGATGATGATGATTTTTCTCAATATAGCAAAAGGTCTAGGACCGCATCACAAGTTTGGCAATATTTTACAAAGCTAGTTATTGATGGAGTACCAAAAGCACGTTGTAACCATTGTGTGGCAAAATTAGTTGCTAGGGCTTCGGACGGCACCTCTCATTTAAGTAAGCATTTGAAGAGATGTCGTCGAGCTAATCAACTAACAATGGAACAAAGCATTTTAAAATTTCAACAACAATGTGATGGAACTCTCACAAACTTGGTGTGCCATGATAAAGATGCTTTTGAGAAAGATGTTTGTAGGGCTCTGGTTGCAAAAATGATTGTTTTGCATGAGCTTCCATTGCGGTTTGTTGAGTTTGAGGGCTTTAGGGAAATGATGAATTATGCTCAACCTTTGTTTGGTACCATGAGTAGAAACACTTTGAAGAATGAAATATTCAAGTTGTTTGAAAGTGAGAAAGTGAAGACAATGGAAATATTGGAAAACATACAAGGACGGATAGCTATAACAACTGACATGTGGACTTCTAGCAACCAAAAGAAATGATACATGGTTATAACAGCTCATTTCATTGACAATTCATGGAAACTTCGTAATCGAATTTTGAGGTATATTCGAACTTGCACTTTTATCTTATTTTTTTAATTATATTAATGATTTAATTATATTAATTATAGTTTCTCAAAATTTTATGTTTATAATTGTTAGGTTCATATATGTGCCAGCACCACATACGGCAGAATGTCTTAAACAAGTGTTGATTGATTGCTTATATGATTGGAATTTGGAAAGAAAATTATCAACTTTAACTGTAGATAATTGTTCTACCAATGATGCTATGATAAAACAAGTACTTGATAAATTAGGTGATAGGCATTTGATGTTGGGTGGAAAACTTTTTCACATGCGGTGTTGTGCTCATATATTGAACCTAATAGTTAAAGATGGATTAGAAGTGATTGGAAAGGGCATTGAAAAGGTTAGGGATAGTGTTGCTTTTTGGACATCTACACCTAAAAGAATTGAAAAGTTTGAGGAGACGGCACGTCACTTGAAAGTGACATTTAGTAAAACATTATCTCTTGATTGTAAAACTAGGTGGAACTCTACTTATAAGATGTTGAGTACAGCTTTGGCTTATAAAGATGTGTTTGTTCGCTTGAAGGAGCGTGATAATCAATATACAAATTTGCCTAAGGAAGAGGAGTGGTCAGCAGCAAAACTTGTGTGTGATCATTTGGAAAAGTTTTATAAGTTGACTGAAATTTTTTCTGGAACAAATTATCCAACGGCAAATAAGTTTTTTCCAAAAATTGGTGAATTAAGATTATCTTTGACCTCTTGGCTTACGTCTCCTTCTGAAAAGATACAAAAAATGTCTAATGCAATGATAGAAAAATTTGAAAAATATTGGAATGTTATCCATGCAGTGTTAGCTGTGGCTGTGGTTTTGGATCCTAGGTGTAAAATGGTAATGGTAGAGTTTGTATATAAGAAGATTTATGGAGATGATGCTTTTGAGTATATTGAGGGAGTGCGACTTCTTTGTGAGGACTTGGTGATAGATTATCAATGTGCATTAGGATTGGATAATGAGCAAAGGGAATTTGTTGTAAATTTACCACATACAAGGGATGTTATAGGAAACAGTGCATCAAGTGAGTTTGATATTGAATATGAAAAATTTAAAGAGAGTACTAACATGGGATTGCAAAAGAAGTCTGAACTAAATATTTATTTAGAGGATCATGTAGTTAGTGGTCCTGATTTTGATGTTTTACTTTGGTGGAAAATGAATAAAAGTAAGTTTCCTGTATTGTCCACTATTGCTAGAGATGTATTGGCCATCCCAGTGTCCACAGTTCCATCTGAGTCCGCCTTTAGCGCAAGTGGTAGAATTTTGAGTCCACATCGTAGTAGACTTCGTCCTGAAACATTGGAGGCATTAATGTGTACTCAAAATTGGTTATGGCTAAAAACGCGAGGTATACTTTGTATTATATTAAGTTTATCTTATTGACTATTATTATTTTTTACTTAATTTTCTTATTTAGTTGTTAATTTACTTATTATGTTTTTAGGTATAATTCCTCAAGAAGAGATGGTTGGAGGAGAAACATTGGATGATGAAGGGGAAAGTTCAATGTCAGCTTTGTGATTGTGAGAATGTTTAATTGGAGTGTTATATATAGGAAGTTAATGTGTGCTATCAACTTGTTGGTTTGCTTTTATTGAAGTGTTGACAGTATTCATTATTTACTTGTTGCTATCTTTGTGTTGGTATGCTTTTATTGTTATGAGTATGTTTACTTATAGTGTTTATTATTGTTGTAGTTATGTACTTGTTGGTAACTTACAATTGTTTTGTTTGTTGAATTGTTGTTGACTTGATAATCTTGGACTTGCAATGGAATTATGTTCTTTAATTGTTAATTTCGTTGTTATGTATATGTTTGATTTTAGTTTGAAGATATATTGTTTTTATGATTGTTAAAAAAATTGTCATAGTTGTAAATAATATGATAAAAAATTAATAATGGAGTTATTTGTAAAGATGTAAATGTTATAAGGGAATAAGGTTGTAAAAATATAAATATTACAGGAGGGTGATTGCAAAATATAAATAGGGGCGGGGCGGGGCAGGTCTGGGTCTGTTCAATTTATTTTTGCCTCGCCCCGCCCCACCCCGCAACGGGGCAATGGGGCGGGGCGGGGCAAAAATAAATTAAACGGGGCGGGGCTGGGTACCTGCCGCCCCGGACCCGCCCCGCCCCATTGCCACGGCATGCTCATGCATAAGCATGGGCATGGGCATAGACATCCTTCTCATTCTCCTCAAGAGGCTCAACAATCTCACTCTCCTGTAATAGAGCGTCATGAGATGCAGCCCATTGCACGTGGATGCCAAGCTATATCCCAACGACCTCTGAGAGTCTCATGTACCAATCCATGGCACTCTTTGCCTCAGTCGGCTTCAAAATAACAAAAGGTCGGGCCTGCAAAAAGAAAACGATACTTCGACTTAAATATCGTACAAAAAATAACATGTTCATATTTGAAATCAAAACAAATGAAATGGAATACGAATAAACTAACCCTCTTCCACATTTTAATCACGTCCCATAGGATTATCCCCTCGAACGATGTTATAACTGTCTCCCACTTCAACAATCGTGGAATCCTATGCACAAACTCACCCCAGTACGACTGTATATATTACCAATATACAGCACGGCCTCGTACAACCATACCTATACCAAAAATAACTATGATTTATAAACTTATTCATTTTTATATCTAAATGCATACAACTCACACTAGTACAAATTCTTGAATTACCTGTATAGCATATGGGCACCCCTGTAGGTTGTACCTCTCAATTTGTTCTCCCTTTCCCTTCTTTGTCGCCTTTCGTTTCTTGTATTTTTGTAATCGCCTGCATAATGCTTTCTTCATTCCTTTAATTTTCCAGTCGTAAGACATTGAACCCTATGGATAGTCATTAAACATATCTAATATCTTCACAAAATTCAGCAACTGACGTGAAACATAACGACATTGATCCTGGTCCATGAAAAGGTGCTCCAACATGTAATACACCACCAGCTTCACGACAGCCTCATCCAGAGTAACATGCACATCTATTTTTCGAAGCAACAGATAGAAATCCCTGAGCTCTATGTCTTGAACCCTAAAGTATGTATCCAACAATAGGCACAGATTTTGGACATTAGGAATTTTTGGTAATTTAGCAGCAAACTTCAAACCAGATACGAGTCTAAACTCATGTGCGGAGAAACAGATAAGCCGCCCGGGAAAGAAAATTACTGAATGTTATATTGTACAAACAACAGAAGTATTACGAAAGTAATAAAAAATTTGCATATTGTTACTAAACGATATATACCACACCTTGAATGAGGAACCACATCTCATTATCATAACTGACTGTCTCCACCTCCCGTAGCAAAACGTTATAAAGTAGCTACGACGAAAATGTCAGCTCTCGAATCTCTAAATATTGGCCAAAATAGGTATTCCCAAACATTTCCTATTGTCGCTCAATCAAATGAGACGAATCCACTGAATACAGCCCCAACTCGCCAAATTCGTGATCACACTGTGGTAATGCTCACTTGCTTCAAGTTAAATGTAAACTCGTGCCCGTTTACCATGTCCAAGTCTCTATATAACAATACAAAAAATATTTACATGAAGAAAAACTCTTCAAAACATGGAAAAAAATGTAAACCTGCCTAAACACTTATAAAATCCGAAACTTGGTGTCAGTACATTAGATGTCAGTTTTCCTAGAAAATCGATACCTGATACACACGTTTGACGTCAACTCTCGATAAAACTCGATGCGTAACACTTATAAAATCCGAAACTTGATGTCAGTACGTCGGCTGTCAGTTTTCCTAAAAAATCGATACGCGATACACGCGTTCAACATCAACACTCGACAAAATTTGATGCACGACATAATGAAATCTGATAAACGATGCCACGATGCTTCCTATCGGTTTCTCCAAAAATCTGAAACGTAATATACGTGTTCGACAAGTTATGTGTCTGTCTGATTCGCGCAACTCTGACAAGAAGCACTTTCGTGTGTCGAGGTTTTCGTGAAACTGACACACACCTCCCTTCAGACGTGTCGATCGTGTTTCAAATCTTTCTCAAAACTGATGCATGACACAATGCCATTGGATTACGTATGTCGACTGTCAAACTACCTCTAACAGACACTAGACATAATCGACCCATTTGATGTTGTGTGTCGAGTGAAGGTCCAAAGGCCCAGTTAGACACCCGTCATCTTTTTCCTTCGTCGTCAAACACACCACTCACTACCATTTTTGCATATCACAAGCTCCCAATACAAAATTTTAACATTCAATCTACCTCTAATAACCATCCAACACACCCAAAACACATGTATTCATAATCAAACATCCAACAAAATCCCTAATTTCCTAAATTTCAAAATTTTCTACATATCTTTTCCATCTTTTTCCTACACCTAAAATGATTTCCATGCATTATCATAAGAACAAAACAACAAACTAGCAACATAAATGACACTAATTGGTTTAATTTCACTCTTGAAATTGTCGGTCTTCGATTTCCTCTTCGTCGTCGCCTCCTTCACTTCGCTACCTTTTCACTGGTGCAAAATGCCACTATCGGATTGTGTTTTGGATATGAAAGCTGCTACGCTAGCGCTTCAAATTTGAAAGGCTAACGGAAGCAAATGCCGAAGGGTTCTGGATTCACTGATGAGGAGTCAGATGTCGGTTTCAGTTATAGATTGAAGGGAATGAAGCATATAAACATCATTTGAATTAATTGATATGAGTATTTAAGTAATTTCACAGTCAAGATGGTCATTACACGTAAATTTTTCAGGAGTGAGTTATATTTACAACATGGTCATTAATTTAGGTCATTATTAAATTTTTCCAAAAAAAATTAAAATTAGTTCCAGGACTTTGTTGTACCCTTACCAAAATGGAGAATTAGATAGCGATAGTAACTAATTGCCCTATAAGATTAGGACATCTATTCAAATCATCCCTCATGTTTAAAAAATTAAATTTACCCTCTAAAGTTTGACCTAAAAATATGTTAAGTCAGGTTTGACCTAAAAATATGTTAAGTCCCTCACCAGCGTTAACTTTAACAGAAAATGATCATACCGACGAAAACCTGTCACTGACAGTAATATAATATACCTAAATACCTTTATTATTAATATTTTTATAATATAATATTTAATCCTAAGTATATTAGATGACAAGATATAATTATTTTTTCCCAAGTTATCTATTCTTTTTCTATTATACAAAAAACAATTAATTACAAAAATTTATAAAACAAAAAAAAAATTGTACAATATACAATCGTAACAAATTGCCACCACCATCCAGAAGGCCACACCACCAAAATCGCAGATCACAATGCTTACAAATATACAATTTGTACAAAGTGAACACTAGAAAGTAAATTATACAAATATACAATCGCAAATCAGCAAAATGGCAAACCGCCAGATTGCCACCACCATCAGTTCTTCAAAGAAATTAAATTATAAAAATATACAATCATAACAAGCTGAAGACCGCAATCACGCCAACCGAAATTGCAAACACACTGCTAAGCCCAGGAAATCATTAATCATTTGCCTCTAAGGAAACCCAGTAAAGTCAAACGAACTCTCTGGCTTCTTCAATAAACACCTCAAATGAACTCTGTAGCTCTGTGATCCCACCACCGGCTTTTTCAACAAAACCCAGAAAACATAGAAGTTCCCACCACTAGCTCCTTTAACAAACCCATAAGATCCCACAGCCGGCTGCTTCAACAAACCCAGAAAACCCAGAAGACCGAGAAGATCAAACCACCAGCTTCTTCGCCAAAACCAAAAAACTCAGAAGATCCCACCCTTGGCTTTTTTAACAAGCCTAGAGGAACCCACAACATACCACTACCGGCTTCAACAAACTTCTCAAATGAACTCTTTGGTTCACATGGCTGCCACCCTGTTGCTTCACTACAACGACTTACCAAAATTGTTGCAATCTCAGATTTGGATGACTTGAGCTGTCAGTTTCATAGGTGTTATTAGAATGGACGGAGCTAGAAATTGTTTCGAGGGGGCAAAATGAACGGTAATAAAAGAAAAAAAATAAGTTTAAGCAATACGTTATAATATTTTTATGCAATATTATTTGCGAGATAAATTAATATTTATTGTATTAATTTTAAATTTTAATTATAAAAATAATTAAATAAAATAATTAATAATATAATTTAAAAAATTTTAAATTTATTAATTTAAAAAAGTTATATTTTTTAAAAATAAAAATAAAAATATCAGAGATAACAAATTTATAACTGATGACGAAGGAGATATAAAAAATTTTGTTTGATAAATAAGGTATAAATAAAAATATATATATATATTTATAATAATATATATTTTTAATAATTGAAAATATAATAATTTTTTAATTTTTTTCCTTTGATACCGGACGGGCAATTGCCCCTGTTGGGCCTACGCCGGTTCCGTCTGTGGCTTATTGGCATTGCTGGGGAGGGATTGGAAGGAGTAGGCGTGAGCGAGAGTGGAAATAGGTGGAACTGGAGGAGGGAGAGGGACAGGGAGAGGGAGCGTTGTGGGTGTTAAGTGTTTGGAGGCCCATTAGAGAGTAAGGGACATGGAGAGGAAGCCGAAGGCAAGGTGGAGATTGGCGGAAGTGCGTGAGAGGCGGAGAGAGTGAAGAGAAAGAGGAGAAGAATTGTGATTTAGGATTTAAATTTAATTTAATTTTTAATAATTTTAATTATAGTTAAAAAGTTTAATATTAATTAATATTTTTAATGAATATTATAGTTAAATATATTATAGTTTAATTTAATTTTAATTTGATTGCATGTAAGATGACCTTTTAACCCTTTACTCCGTTAACTTTACCATTTGATTTGAAACCTCAGGGGCAAATTAATTTCTGAAAAGCGAGGGACGATTAATGTTTTAGCGAAACTTTAGGGGGCAAAAATTTTCCCAATTAAATAAGGATTACTAAGAGTGTGTTTGGAAATGGATAATTCAATTTGCCTCCTGAGGTTAGGCTTAAAAAAATTAAGGACATCAATTTTTTGAAATCTAAAATTATCCCCTGATGTTACTGTAGTACCGTTAGATTTAACGGAAAATACATTAAACCGTTAGATTTAACGGAAAAGTATTAAATAATAACTTAATGTTAATATTAGATTTAACAAAAAATATATTAAATAATAATTTAACGTTAATAAATAGTAAAATAGACTATAATATACTTTTCTAAATAGTTTGTAAAGCGTTAAGTTACTATTTAATATATTTTCTGTTAAATTTAACGGTGTTACAGTAACCTCATGGGACAAATTTAGATTTTAAAAAATTAAGATCCTTAATTTCTTTATATCTAACCTGGGTAAATTAGAATTATCCGTTTGCAAACCAGAACTAAGTAGGGGACTGGATAATTTAAAAAAATCATTTCTAGACCCACGTTCGGCTTCTTTTTAGTGCGTTATTATTAGGAATAGGAACAAGCTGAGGATGACCATCTCCACCCTGATCCTCATTTTTTTAATTTAGATGCGGGTACAAAGATTCCCTAAATTTAAACAAGATCTCCGTTCCTATACCTGATTTTAAAAAATTTATTGTTATTGATTTGTTAATTCAAAACAAAAGTATTAAAATAAAAATTACAATTAAATTACAAATAATATTGATAAGAAAGAGGAAAAAATTAAAATTTTATTGAGGCAATGAGTTATGCAAGAAGAGAGAAGAGTGACCATTTATGATGACTAGTTTGAATAAATATTACAATTCTCACGCATGAATCAGCAACTAAAAAACATATTACAAACATATAATATGCTCAAACCCAATGTTATGATATTAATATACTATATTTTGTATATTAAAAGGTTAATTAATTGGAAAGTTAAATTATGAGATTTATTACTAATTTAATCATAATCTTTATATTGTCTAATAAATGACAAAGTTATTAATTTGTCACTAACTTAGTTATATTCTATTTATTTAATTTTTATATTATATATTTATTTTTAGGAATTATATTTTATTACTTTAGTTTCATAACATATATTATTAAAAATTTTAATGTAATAAATAATAATATTGTCATAATATAAATAATTATAATTAATAATTTAATGAAATATGTCATTATAATTTTACTAAAATAATTAATTATATAAATTTTAAATTAATTCATACTAAATTATAATTTAAAATTTTGGAACACTTCTTATTATTATAAATAATAATATTATGAAATACATTATGATGATAATATTATTAACTAAAAAAATAAATTAATTTAATTCAAATTAAACTCAAATAAAATTTAAATCAATCTGTATTTAAAAATTAATTTCTTAAAAATTAACTTTAATAATATATTGTAGTCCCATGATGTAGCAAATATAAAACAATTATATATATAGTTTAATCCCAAACTCCAGTCCCAATTTCGACATGCAACCTAGAGGGATAAATGGGTCTGTTTGGAATTATCTTTAAATAATTATCATCTTAATATACTTTGTTCATAGTTTAAATTATTAATTATTTTATGGAATTAATATGCGTTTTGATCTTTTAATTATTTGATTTTTTTTTTCAAGCCACATAATTCCCCTAGTCTGATACTATACTATGTTAAAAGGAGTTTTAAAAACCATATTGCAATGCAATGATTATAAATGAAATTGCTAATTTGTCATAGTGATATGGCAGGTATACTTTTCTTATTCTTATGGATGTTCTCATTTAAATTTATCTTATAGTAAATTACATAAAATAAGTTAAAATTTCGCCCAAAAGTATAATTATAGCAATTCAAACTAAGGGTGACAATTCATGTATGCGTTACCTTATCATATAAATTATTAAAATTTTGGATAACTTTAATATAACCCATTTAATTATCCGTGCCAATACTTAAAACACAATACGACCCTTTTAATAAATGTGTCACCCGTTTACTAAATATGTTGTAACTACATTACATTAACCACATAACCTACTTAATTATTTAATACATATATGCTTAACTAACCACATCCCATGTGTTTATATTAATTAAAATTATCAACTAATATGAATAATTATTAATATAAAAAATAATTAATTTAATTTGAATTTGCTATTAAATAGTTTAATTTGTTTCTTAATTATTTGTATTCAACACGATATACTTTAACTATTCGTGTCTTAAATGGGTTGATGTGTTGAATACTCTAAACACGGATTCGATATATTTATTAATCGTGTCAAATATATAAACACTAACATAACTAATTAATAATCGTATAAACACTAACCTACTAATTTCGTGTCATGTCAAAAATTGCTACCTTTAATTCAAACTGACCACACATTAAAGAAAATATGGCTAAATGATATATTTTAATTTACAACTTAAAAACCTTAGTTAGCTATGAATTGTTAGTGTTTTTTTTTTTAAAATTTTCTAAATGCTTTAACTGCACAGGATATGAGTAAAGCAATTTCCAACAAAACCACATTCAAGAAACATTTTTAATTAAAAATAAATAAAGAAAATTTAATTTACTTCCTTGGTTTGATAGGTTTAATTTCTCTACTTTTATAAATCACAAATTCATTTATAACTAATTAGGCTATATTTTATTAGATGGGGGATTAAATGAAAAATAAAGCTTTGCAGGCCGTTTTCTTTCTAATTTCTAAGCACACTCTTTATTAAATATTTTTAAGCGAATAAAGTTTTATCTAAATTACAAGTAAAAACCCCAATTCTTAATATTTTTCTCAATTACAATTTTGTTCAAAACTAAAATTAGTTAAAAGCCAAAATTACAATAAAATTGATCTATACTTTGTATTGAGTATTGAATTTGAATGTGAATGGAGGGTAACCGAGGGGGGCGTTTTTCATTTGTTGGAAGGAAGGAAGGAAGTGGATGTTGGCGGGTATCAAACAGGGGCATTTGAGCCTTTTCAAGTCTGGAGGTTATGGGGGGAGAGGCGTGAAAATTTTGGGTTAAAAGGGCCATGTTGAAAAGCCTCCGAGCTTGGAGCCATTTTGATATTTTCCCATGAAAAAAGGGGAAATAGTTACCCTAATTTGTGTCTCTGCTGCTCTCTGCAGTTGGATTAGTAAAGTCAGTGAAGTACGGTTCGAGCTTGGGATGGCGGCTCGTTTTGCTTGATTGCTGTTCCTTTGTCTCTCAGGTAAAACCTCCAACGCCTGAAGGTCACCTTTTGCTTCAAACTTTCACTTTCTTTGCTTCTGTCGACGAGATAAGAAAATATAAATTTAATTGATTTTAGTTGTTTCACATGAATTGACTTATCTGTTTGGTTCATGAGAAAAGGAAGGAAACGGAAATGAAAATTTAAATCTGGAAACTGAAGGCAAAGACACAAAGTCGTAATATTAGAGGCATATTTTGAATCTTTATGTTACATTTTATTAAAAAATCTGTTTTGGATGTCAATATTTATGATCTGAAGATTGTGTTTGGTTCTCAACAATCAAAGGAAAGAAAATCTTGATCAGTCCTGTATTCTTTAGTATCTAAATATTCACATCAATTGAAAATAGAAAACTTAGAACAAAATCTTTGAGTGACTTGATTCAGAATATAGATATTACCACTTCAAAAACAAGTTGAATGACAATCTCTATGGAAAATAATTCTAAACCTTCTTTTAATCACTGAATTTGATAAGATGAACCAAATCAATAAGTGATGATTCGAATGATTGATATTTATGGAAAACAATTATTCCGGTAGTTTCTTATTGTTTCAATTCAGTACTTGATTTTGAGCTCCTTGAGTGAGTGGTTTTGATTATTTTATTTGAAATTTTGAGCTTGCTTGCCCTGTGTTTGTGGTAAAGTCTAGATGATTGATCTGATTAAAGCTTAATACAGTTACCTTCCCTGATAACAAATTATTGCGTATATTTGTTTGTGTTTTAACTTGTTCTCTCTGAAGTATGCTCATATGCACGCCATCATTGTCCTCATACTCGAGAATCTACTTCTTTTGAACTGTCTGTAGTTGATTTAGTTTGAGCTACCATAGGCTAAAAATCTTCATCTATGGTGACAAAAAATTCTGTCTGTCATTTTTATATTGGGAACAAATGAGTTTTATTAATCCATAGAAGTAGGTAGCTATTGTTTGAACATCCCTGACGGAAAATCTGTTTGTTTGTATGTGCCATTTGGGTCATAAGTTATGCTGTCTCAGCTGAATATCATAATGAGTATGCTATTGATCACATTCGACTTTGGTGTAGAATGTTTTGTGCAAATATCCTGGATTATGCGTCAACCTGCTTGGAAGCAATTATTCTTGACACCTATGTGATGTTGCTGGCAAGTGCAGATGATTTAGAATGATGCTGTTGTGTTCTTTTGTTTGATGGCAGTACATTGGATTAATCCATTCACATTTTTATAGGCTGTAAAGCTTTTGTGGCTAAAATGGCACGTACCCTCCCTCTTTCTTCCCAAAAGGATACTTTTCTCAATTTCAGCTTCCTCCCATCAAGTCCTTCACTGTTTGTAGGAAAGAGTAAGGTATACCATCAAAAAGATAAGAAACCTAGAAATATCTCCTTTTCAATTTCATGTTCATTACCCAAAATTGTTCGAAGTCCTTCTCTAGACAAGCATGTTGTGAAGCAAAACAAAATTCGTTTTATTCAAAAGCTGAAAACATTGTTACTTTCCAAACCAAAACACTTTATTCCAATCCATATTCTTTCCAAATGTCGATCTTATCTTTCCCTTCAAAAGCCTCGCTCCATCCTCTCAATGATCCATCGATATCCTACCATATTTGAACTCTTCACTATTCCAATGCCACCAACACCATTGAATGCAACAAAATCAGGCTATCAATTATGTGTTCGTTTAACTCCAAATGCAGCAGCTCTTGCTAAGCAAGAAATGAATCTCAAATCAGCTATGTCCATCAATCTGGCAAACAAAATCCAGAAGCTTCTTATGCTCTCTTCTCATAACCGACTCCTTCTCTCAAAGCTTGTACACCTTGCCCCAGATCTTGGCCTACTGCCTGATTTCCGATCCCGCCTCTGCAATGATTATCCAGATAAATTCAAGATTGTTAACACCTCATATGGCCGAGCCCTTGAGCTTGTATCTTGGGACCAGGAGCTGGCATGTCCTTTGCCTTCTCTAGAAGTGAATTCAATTGGACTGATAGTGGACAGGCCATTAAAATTCAAGCGCTTGAGACTTCGAAAGGGGTTAACTCTGAAGAGACATCACCGTGACTTCTTGATAAAGTTTGGAGAACTGCCAAATATGTGCCCTTATAACACCAGCGCAGATGAATTAGCTAAAGAGTCTCTTGAAGCAGAGAAGAGAGCTTGTGCTGTAGTAAGAGAGGTGTTGGGGATGATGGTAGAAAAGAGAACTTTAATTGATCATTTGACTCATTTTAGGAAGGAGTTTGGGCTGCCCAATAAGTTGAGGGCAATGATTTTGAGGCATCCAGAGTTATTCTATGTGAGCTTTAAAGGACTAAGGAATTCTGTGTTGTTGGTGGAATGGTTCGATGACAAAGGTGCACTTTTAGAGAAGGATGAAACATCTGTTATAAGAGAGAAGTTGATGGAGTTAGTTAGGGAGGCAAAGAGGATTAGACGAGAGAGGAGAAAGCAGAGCATATACGGAAATTATATCGATCAACATGATATTGGTGATGATGATGAAGCTGATGAGTTTGGTGATGACTATGATGATGGTTTTGAGAACTTGTTTGAGTCGGAAAATACAGATTTTGAATATCATTTTGAAGATGATGATGATGAAAGATTAGAGGTGGAGGATCAGTGTGAGAATGGAGAATTTTGGGCTGCAGATGCTTCATCTGTTCTTTCGTTCAAGGATGGACAACGTATAAAACCGTGGTAATTATCAATTATATATGTGTACATATTCTTTTTGTATTTTCTGGATTTACCCCCTGTTTAGAAATTTATAATTATCCAAAGATACACAGTAGAATATATTTTTAGATGTAGGTGTAGTGTAATTAATTAGCATCCGTCGAAATAGAAAAACTTACCACTTATAACTAGTTTTTCCGTAATTCATTTGTCATTGTACTTTATTTGACAAAGACTCAATTTAGTAGACTTATAATTTATCCAACAAGACTCATGTTATTCCACCAAGCACCTCCTCCTCCCTCTCCCATTAAATCCTTGGAAACAAAATTTTTATCGCTATATTTCACTTTACAAGGGTCATTTAACTGTATTTTAATAACTTATTATATTAAGTAATCATTATAACATTAATATATTAGTGTTATATAAAAAGATATGATATTTAAAATGGAAAAAAAAAATGGATACTGCTTAAAATGTGTAGTGTTTTTTATTTATTATAAATTGGAATAATTGCGTACATAACTAAACTAGAAGAGGTATCTTTAAAATTTAGCAGGCTTGTTTTTTTATTTTTTAATTGATCCGTCGATTGATGGTGACTTTCCCACATGATGTAATGAGTTCAGAGCATCATCGGTAAGAGATAACAAGTTGACAAGATGAGAATCTCCACGGGTTAACAAAATATGTACTCATTAGTTATAACGGGTCGAGGGGGGTAATGATATTTTTTATCCTTCAAGATTAAACTTGATTAAACAATAAAAGAAAACAGTAAACTTATTAAAATAAAGAAAACCTCTAAATTTGGTTATCTTTTTGTAATCTATTTTTAAATTTATTAGGTGAAATATTAACATCAAAGAGGAAGACATTTAAAGATGTAAAATTTTACATTCTAAATTACTTTTCTATATGAGATGTCTATAGCAATAGCATTCAAACCACACTGCCATTGTTGTACTAATACACAAGCGGTTAGCATCGATAACATGAACAAATAGGCCACGCCTTCATCCCATTTGAAGACCAAAGGAAGCGAAGCCTCAAAGTTGTCTCTCAAATTTATTATTGATATTTTCGAAAGAAAAAGTGGATGAGCTAGTAAATGAAGTTTGTAAGCTGTGGTTCACAGATGTTGGTAGGTTCCTTTCATGGTCTCGGTTTGGTTTCGGTTTGTTTTGGTTAATAACTTTTTTTTTTTTTTTTTGTCTATTGTGGCTTCATTTTCGAGTCCAATTAAAACATGAGCAAGATGGGCATGTGATCTTCACATGTGAATGGACCCAACTGATCAAAAGTGCACATGGATGAGGTAAGAGGCCTCTTCGCCTCTTGGACCCTACCTTTCCTATAGCTATTCTTAGCCAAGAGCCAACACCCAACTAGCAAACTGCCTATAAATACCATTTCCTCCCTTCACTACTTCGCACAACTCCCTCCCTCAGTCACTCTCTTTATCTCACTCAAAGCCCTTAGCATTTCTCTCTTCAATCCTCCAAGAAAAATGGCTAGATTGCCAACCATTCTCATGTTTTGTGTAGCAGTGATGCTAGTTTTACTGGCAGAAAATCAGGTAAGTTACTCAACATTGTATGATCTATTGTATAATTTTTTCACGATGATGCTATGGTATTGGACCGATAATTCCTATTTAAAGCGGTCACACTTAAAATCTATTTTTACATAATCAATCTAAGTTGTTCAAAAGAAATCCTTTAGTTACATTATTAAATTGCAGTGATAATTGCTATTTTTCATATCGTCATCCAAATATGACCTACTAAAGATGTCTCTTGTACCCAAAACAGGAACCTAATGTGTCTCTCGTGCCATAGTACATACATGTCGATCCTTTTTTGTGATTCTTTCTTTATTAATTATTATTATTATTTTAAAGTTTTTAGTAAACTGTGTTTAGTTTGAATTTTTATGTTTCATAGCTTGATTCTGACATGACCTTACTTGACGCATCACATAATTGAGAAGTAAGCAAATGATGCACAAAGTGGTCCTATATGATTTTGCATGTGCTCTGTTGGGGGGCTAGGGTATACCCTAAAGACAATTACTCTGTACCTTGTACGATTAACTAAAACTGATAACTATTACATACCATGTGAACCCAAGAGGACCACACACATCAACCCCAGTAAATTTTTATCTTTATTTTTATAATGCTAGTATCATATATCGTATACATGTGTTATCACAACCAGTTAATTGTATGCTGTAGGCTGCTACCGTAGAAACTTCAGCTGCTCAACAAAAGGGACAAGGCAACCACCCAACGGTAACATCATAATCTTATTTAATTTCACTTTCAAATTTACAAGGAGTAAATTTATTTTGCATATCTATCATCAGAAGTTAACAAAGTTATTACGTCGATTATTTCTCTAAATCGATAGATCTCATAACTATCGGATTGATATTTAAAATAATATATCAATCCAACGATTAAAGAATAATAATTTTATTGGTTCAACAATATAATAATTTTACTAATCTAACTTTGTAGTTAGACCCTATAATTATGAGTCTTTTTGGTTTATTGGACTGCAGCATGGTACCACCCAAGGCAGCCTTAGTCCTCAAGGTGAGTAACAACATTTAATTTGATTTTAGTTTACATTATATATTTCCATAATTCACTCAAGATTAGGCCTTATACTATTGGCTCCTTGCCAATCTGAAAATGCTTTTGTTGTTTCCGAAACTGTTTTCTCTATTTTGTTACTGATAGATGGATGACTTTAAATCACTTAAATGCAGAATGTTCTCCAAAGTGCACATATAGATGCTCTGCTACAGCTTACAAGAAGCCATGCATGTTCTTCTGCCAAAAATGTTGTGCAAAGTGCTTGTGTGTGCCGGCAGGCACCTATGGAAACAAGCAGACATGCCCTTGCTATAACAACTGGAAGACCAAGAGAGGAGGGCCCAAATGCCCTTAATTTAATAATTTTGTCATCATATATTGTATTTTTTATCTTCTTTAAGTCTTAACTAATTAATTAGCTTAATTATTTATTTTATTCAGTTTCCTTTGTCGCCAATATGTTGGTATTTTTTTTCCATTTCCTCTAGCAACTAAGTACTACTTCAATTCATATCTAAATAAAATATAAATATTAATTACGTTGTGCTTGTTATTATTTCGTACACGAATATATATGCTTATGCTCGTTCGTTCTTGTGAAATGCATATATAGAGGATTGACATTTTAAGTTAATGATTTCATTTTTTAAGTTTGATACAAATTTGATTCGTTCATTATATATAACGTTTAAACTCAATAATCCTATACGCCATCAGATTAAGAATGCAAGGTCGGGAATTTATTCAAAGCAAAAAAAAAAAAAAAGATCATATATATTTGAAGTTAAAATTATATATCACTATTATTGATATTCTAATATACCAAAATTCTAAATTTGACAGATAAAGCCTACAGGTATTAGTAAAATTAATAGCATGGTCAACCGCGCATGCATACTCTAATCAATTTCTTCCATCATATTATTTTTTTTTTCAACTTAAAAAAAAGAAAAATAAAATTGGGCTTAGATTTTTTTTGGGCTTACCCTCTTCAAGACTTAATTGATGCTCTGTTTATGTTGGCTGCATTTCCTCATCCATTTGTCTTATTTCTACAAAACACAAACAAAAATTAATTAGAATTAAAAAAGTATTTGCCCTACTTGGCTTACCCAAATGAATAATTTGAACAGTTTTCATAATTAGAATATTCAATATTGAATACTTGAGCAACATTTTGATGTAGCATGGCTTATTTTATTATTAGGGTTATTATAGTCTTTTAGTGTTTATTTAACTAGGGTTTTATTTAATTTGGAAAATTATCAATTAGGGATTTTAACTCAATTACGGATCTTGACTTTTTCTAATTTGATTCAAACCCAAATTATTAGTTTAGGGATTTTGACTCAAATAGTTTAGGGAGATTGTCCGTCTCCATAGAATGCTTGTGTCAATTGTGTCTGATAGAGATGTTAAGTTTGTTAGCTACTTTTGGAAGACACTTTGAAAACTGTTTGGTACATCTCTTAAGTTCTGTTCAGCTTATCATCCTCAAACCGATGGCCAAACTGAAGTGGTTAATCGTAGTTTGGGGAACTTGCTTCGTTGTGTGGTAGGCGAGAAGATAGGTAATTGGGATTTAATGTTACCTATGATTGAGTTTACTTACAATAATGTTGTTCATAGGTCAACTGGTAAGAGTCCATTCATGATTGTTTATGGTATTGCACCCCGCCGACCCATTGACCTTGTCCGCTTACCCTCTCACTACCCTTCTTCAAATTTTGCTACTGATTTTGCCACCCATATGCATGATTTGCATGCTAAGGTTAGACAAATGATTTCCTTGAGCAATGATAAATATAGGTCTGCTGCTAATCTGTATCGTAGAGAAAAGGTTTTTAAGGAAGGTGATTATATCATGGTTCGCCTTGATCCTCTCGCTTTCCTAAACAAGCTAACAAGAAGTTGCAAGCCCATGCTCATGGCCCATTTAAAGTTAATCGTAGCTTGGTTCTAATGTTTATTTACTTGATTCTCTTTCTGATTGGAGTATCAATCCAATTTTTAATGTGGCAGACTTGTTTACCGAGGATATTTCGAGCCTCCAACTATTTTTGATGTTTCTACAGGTTCTCTGACTGTTGTCGTACCTTGTTTGCCTCTGTTCGATCCTCTACCGAATGATGAGGTTGATCGCATTTTGGATGACCACTTTGTTGCTTCTACTACTGGTGGTTTTCGTCGTTTCCTTGTTCGTTGGAAGGGACGACCAGCTGATGATGATACTTGGCTTCCTGAGGATGAGCTCCGTCGCATCAATTTTCATGTTTTGGATTTTTACTTGCAGTCCCACTCATCCAGAGACGAGTCTTTCTAAGTCAAGGGGAATTAATATAGCATGGCTTATTTGATTATTAGGGTTATTATAGTCTTTTAGTGTTTATTTAATTAGGGTTTTATTTAATTTGGGAAATTATCAATTAGGGATTTTAACTCAATTAGGGATCTTGACTTTTTCTAATTTGATTCAAACCCAAATTGTTAGTTTAGGGATTTTGACTTTCCTAATTTGACTCAAATTCCAATATTTCTTGATTAGTATAAATATAGGGTTAAAACAATTTATTTCAAATAGATATGCAAGTGATTCAATTTATGAATGGAATATAGATGGTAAGTCAGAACATGAAATAATTAATGCCTTAACAAGAAATGGAACTGGTATCTGTTGCTTACAAAGCTTATTAAACAAGTGATTGTGAGGCTGCTAAGTTATTAGTTGTAGGTTTTACAAGATCATTAAAATATTGGTGGGACAATTGTATAGGATTTAATAATCAACAAATAACATTTAACCAAGTAGAAAAGATCCAACTAGAAGACGAAGATGAATTTGTAACTATCCAAGAAACCCAAAATGCTATAGAAATACTAATATATACTATTTCAATGCATTTCATAGGAAATCCTAAAGAGGAATTAGCTAGTTCAAAAATAATTTTAACAAATCTTAAATGTCCAACTTTAGGAGATTTTAGATGGTATAAGAATGTATTTATAACAAATATATTTAAAAGACAAAACTGTAATACTTCTTTATGGAAAGAGAGATTTATTGTAGGATTACCAAAATTATCTTTTACTAATAATTCTAGAATGATATCTATAATTAGAATTTTTCTAAATTCTACCTCTTTGACAAAGCATCCAAGAGTAAGTTTCTAAGTCTAGAAGATGATCTTTGAGAAAATTTACTTCTATTATTAAGTCTAATATATCTTCATGTGATATGTTATACCAGTTTCTTTTAAGATAATTTTGTATTGTTTTGTATTCAACTCTATGTCTTAGAATATGTTCTCTTAGTTCACTCTTTTCTGTCATTGATTTAAGAGTTTAATATATGAAACCTATTGGCTTTGATACCACTTAACACAAGGATGTACAAAACATGAAATAAAAGCAAGAAACATTGAAATTAAATTTAAAAGATAATTTTCAATAATTATAAAAGAATAAAGTAAAAGTAAGAAATATTGGAAAGTTCAAAGAAATGAGTTAAAGACTTACTTTATTGAATTTTGCTTTGGAAAGTCTTACAAGAGAATTTGGAGATAAGGAAAAGATTTCTCACTGATGCCTATCTCTTTGAATACAAGCATTCTTATATAGACTTAGAGTCAAACTTCAAGACTCTTGAAACCCACTAACATAATTAATTTCTTTGACTAACAATACACATGGGTACAATTTTATGGAACATATTTATTACAAATTTTGACAAATTGACTCAATTACATATATCTTTTACTATTCTTGATAATCTTGAACAAACTTCAAGGAAACGTGGGTAACTATAATTTTCTTCATATGGCATGTTATAAACTTGATTTATATTCCACCGTCTTTCTCGAAATATGAGTTGGATATTTTCGCCTTTATTGCTTATAGATCATATAGGTTTTGAGATAATGGTCCATCTAACGGATCTTCCTCTGGATTATTTTGAGTAATGTCAGATGAGTTGTCTGAAATCTGTTGAATAAGGACTATTAATTGCTTGATCTGTTGACGTTTTGACTTTTTCTTCCTGGAACCTTTTGAAGATGATGTTGATATCTCATGGGCTTAGGTTTCTATCTTTGAGGGAGTATTAGGCCTCATAGACTTTTCCTTGGACTTGGCTTGAGCTTGAATAGGCATCTTACCACTTTTAATCCGTTGTTGAATATTTTGAACTGAACATTTAGAAATGTCATACTTATCCCACCATTTAATCTTATATTCTCTAAATAACAATGAGGATAATAAGATTCAATGGTATAAGACAAGGATAAAATCCAAGGGATTTGGAAATCTATATGGAAATTAATTTGTTGAATAAGAGGTTGATCAGGAACATCAGCATGCTTTTTGTAATAAGGAAAAGATAATTGATTAATCTATTCTGGGTAAATTGTTGGATTGGCTTCTAAATAATACCACCAATCAAGGAACCACGATGGATAAAATTTTTGACGAGTATCAAAATGGATAAACAAAGAATGATCAAATGTCTGAAGATAAAACATATTAAACCAAGCTTTTTGATAATCTACATAGTTATATGCATTTGGATAGTAAGGAATTGAAAAAGAAACATCGGTCCAAATAGATTGAGTACCAAATTTTCTGAGAGTTTTGATTTTCTTTATTTTATAGGTTGAATAGGATATTTGGTCTGAATTTTTTGGGTCTTTATGATGGGCTATTTTGACAATATCAGTATCAACTAAAATTAGTTCATAAAATTGACGATTTTTTAATTGATTATCTGTAATATATTGACAATCTAGAAAGAAAAATCTCTAAGGTAGGGTTTTAAGTTCAACTAGAGAAGACTGACTTAGTATATTGAGTAACCTGAAGATGTTGACGTTAAGTTTTTGTAATGTAATTGGATTTTTGAACAGATGAACCTACCTGGGTAGATGACCTGGTTGTTAATTAAGTATCTGTTTGGATAGATGACTTAGTCTATAGCTTGAGAAAATGATAAAGGTGGATATTCAGCTAAAATTGAATAAGTGTTTGCAATGGCAAACTTTCCCATACCTGCAACTTGAGTACATTGATTAGTTTTTGCCATGATATAGTCACTAGCTTTCATGATCTTTTTGTCTGACATTTTGAATATTCTCACCAAGTGTTTCACTCTTTGATTTTGTTCTGTAAAAATTCTCTTGTTAAAAAATCTGGAATAGAAGTGTTTTCTCCTTTGATAAATTCAATTTCAAAATCAATTACAGATAAAATTGCTTGCCATCTTGCAAAAATTTGCTTAGAAACTAAATTTTTGACATCTTTTTGTAAAACCTCTTTTGCAAATTTGCAATCAATATGGATTCTTTTGAAGTCTTCGAAATAAAGGTCTACATAATTTTCTAAGATTTGGAAAGAAATCTGATACATAATTCAAAGATCCTAAAACGCTTTGTAATTGATTTTTATCTTTGATTTCATCTAAAAATTTATCAGCAAATTCTATTACTCTATGGATTGGTTTTATTGTTCCTTGATATATATCATATCCTAAAAATCTTACCTTTGTTAGAAATAATTTCATTTTGGAAGTAAAAATAACTAATCCATTTTTCTTAACAATATAGAAGAATGTTTTAATATGTTTGAAATGTTGATCTATAGCTTCTGAGAATATCAATATATCATCTATGTATACTACAATAAATATTGTATAAAGGTTAAATATGTCATTCATAATATTTTGGAATTCAAATAGAGCATTTTTAATCCAAATGGCATTACATTCCACTCATAATGCCCAAATGGAACTGTAAAAGTTGTTTTACATCTATCTTATTCTGTTATTTGAACTTGCCAAAATCTACTTTTTATGTCAAACTTTTAATAGAGTGTTGCCTCGTAAAGTCTTTTGATTAAATCCCTCTTATTTGGAATAATGTATCTAATCCATTGAAATGCTTTATTTAATCCTTTATAATTGATTACAAATCTTGGAACTCCTCTTCCTAATTCAGCTTTTTTATTGACATAAAAGGCTGCACAACTCCAAGGTGATTTTGATTCTCTTATTAATTTCTTATTTAACAAATCTTGTATTTCTGCTTGGAAATATTGTAATAATTCATGATTAATTTCAATTGGTCTAGCCTTTGTTGGAATTTGCTTTTCATTAAATTCTTTGATATATGGTAAAATAACTTCATGGTTTTTCCTATCCCAAAATTGATTAGGCAAATCTGCGCATACTTTGTTCCAAAATTTATGTTCAATATTTTCTATTTCTTCTTTTATAGTAGGATTTTCTAGTTGTTCCTCAATTCTTTTATATTTAATTTTTTTTTGTAAATAATTAATATGAAGTTGTTTATTATTTATTAAGTTAATTTGTTTATCAATTGTGTTTTGTTAGAGTAAAGAAATGTCTTTGGTGTCTATTGGTGATAAGAATTCAAAACTTATTCTTGTTCCCATAATATCAGTATGAATTCCCTGATTATTAACCTTCAATGGATATATTTGTATTAAGAATGAAGTGCCTAAAATAATATTTGGACTAAGATTTTTTTTACTAATATAAACGTTGCTTTGAAACAATATCCTTGACTACACATTTTGGCCCTTGATAATTTATACTTGACTTCTAATGACATTCCATTTGCACCATGTAATCTTTCATACGTTTTCTCATAATATTGAGTTGGAATAAGACCTTTCATAAGACAATATTTGTCTGCTCCTAAGTCAACTAATCAATTGTTTCTATCTGCAATCTATGATCTATATGTAATAATATTTTTACATAACATTTTTGATCATTAATCTTTTGTATTATTTGTATATAATCTGCTTCTATTTTTGAACTAGAGGTTAAAACTTGATCTTTATTTTTAGATTCAAGTATTGTTAGTCTAGTTTGAGTTTGGAGTTGTTCTAATTGTTGATTTTGAATTTCTTTTATTTGTTCCTTAAGATTTTTAATTTCTTATTGTAATTCTCTTGTAGTAACTTATTTGAATAAACTTTGTGATGGATATTTATCCCATATCCTGTTTAAGCTAAATGTTTCTAGAGTCTTAATACTACTTCCTTGTTCTAAAATTTCTTTTAATTTTATTAAATATTCTCTTTTTATATTTGGGTCTTCATTATCAATAATATCTAATAAAAATTGTTTCTCAGAGTTTTTAGTAATGACATTAACTTGCTTACAGTACATAATCCTCTGTACAACTTGAAGATTTACTAATTTCTGATGTATTATCAGTATCTTGAATTTCTTAAATATTATTATCATCATCACTAATACTATGTTCATAACTAGATTATTCACTAAATAGGAGTTTGTCTGAGTTTTTCCTTTAATTTATCATTGTCATCAAAAAGTTCATTGACTTTATTCTTCTTTTTACACTGTTTTGACGTATGACCAGGTTGTTTACAATTCCAGCATATTAATTTTTTTTTATTTTGAATAATTCTTTTTAGGTTTGTACTTTTTCTTATTCTTCTTATAGTATTAATTATCAAATCGAGTTTTGTACTTATAAAATTTTTTTGATTTATTCTTTTTATACTTCTTAGAATAGAATGGTGGCCTAAGATTTTCATAACCATATTGTTCACAAAATGATTCAATTGTTTTACTAAATCTTTTTACTTTTCTTTTTTCTTTTTGTTCTTAACATATTGCTAAACCTTCTTTTTTAATAAAAGCGAACAATTGCCCATATGTTATATTTTCCCAAGGAATTGAACTTTCTCCTATTAATTCTGTTAATTTATTGATTATTCTTTTAGAAAAAAATTTTGGTAATCCTGCAATAAATCTCTCTTTCCAGAAAGAAGCATTACAGTCTTGTCTTTTAAATATATTTGTTATAAATACATCCTTATACCATTTAAAATCTCCTAAAGTTGGACATCTGAGATTTGTTAAAATTATTTTTGAACTAGCTAATTCTTCTTTAGGATTTCCTATAAAATACATTGAATAGTATATATTAGTACTTCTACAGCATTTTAGGTTTATTGGATAGTTATAAATCCATCTTCATCTTCTACGTGAGTCTTTTCTACATGGTTAATTATTATTTGTTGATTATTAAATCCTATACAATTGTCCCACCAATATTTTAATGATCCTGTAAAACCTGTAACTAATAACTTAGCAACCTCACAATCACTTTTTTAATAAGCTTTATAAGCAGCAGACGTCATTCCCATTTCTTGTAAGGTATTAATTATTTCACATTCTGATTTACCATTTATATACCATTCATAAATTGAATTACCTACATATCTATTTGAAGTAAATTGTTTTCTTTCTTCATACAATAGATTTGGTGGAGTAGGTCTTGGATAATATGTTCTTACAGGGGCTTGTTTCCATTTATCTTTTCTTGTTATTTTGTTAATTTCATCTATATCTTCTAATGTTGTCATTAGATTGAGTATCACTTTGTTGATTTTGATCTATAATATTAATATTATTAGAAGAACTTGGTAATATCTTAAGTTTTTTTTATTAATCTAATCAATTAAGTCTAGCTTATGAAGTTTTATTGGTGTATTATTTTGTTGAACCAGTTTAAATGGTGGTGGAGAATTATCTTGAGGAAATGTCGTAGACTGTTTTAATTTAATATTATTTATTTAATATTCTATTCTTGTAACTTGTTTAGATAGAGTATGAAGTAATTGATTATGAAAATTATTTTATTCATTAATTTTCTTAAAATCTCGTAACGTTGCATTTTCATTATCTGGTTTATTAGATCTTCTTTCAAATGGCGTTGCTAATACCTCTATTTCACTTGTTTTAATATTAATTTATTCTAAAGTTGGGTGTATTGATTGAATTATTCCATGTTGTGTAATTTTTCACTTTTTAAATTCATTTGTTTGGACATTAATATGTTGACTTTTACATGATAATTGTATATTATGTCTTGATGTATGCGTATCAAACCATGTAAAGAAAGGAATATTGACTTTTATTCTTATCATCTCATTATACCATTCTTTTCTAATTTCTTCAGTTTTTTGTTTAGGAATACCTCAATATCCTAAAAATTTTACCTTTGTTAGAAATAATTTCATTTTGGAAGTAGAAATGACTAATCCATTTTTCTTATTACAAAAAGTGTACTAATGTCCCTGATCAACCTCTTATTCAACAAATTAATTTCCATATAGATTTCTAAATTCCTTGGATTTTATCCTGGTCTTATAACATTGAATCTTATTATCATCACTGTTATTTATCATTAGTTAGAGAATCAAGGATTAAATGGTGGGACAAGTATGATATTTCCAAATGTTCAGTTCAAAATATTCAACAATGGATCAAGAGCGGAAATAAACCGATTCAAACTCAAGCCAAGTCCAAGGAAAGGTCTATGAAGCCCAGTGCCTCCTCAAAGATAGAAGCCCAAGCCCATGATAAATCAACATCATCTTCAAAAGGTTCCAAGAAGAGGAAGTAAAAAAGTGAATAGATCAAACAATTGATGGCCCTTATTCGATAGATTTCAAACAGCTCATCTAACACTATTCAAGATAATCCAGAGGGAGATCCGTTTGGTGAACCATTATCTCAAGACCCATATGATCTATAAGCAATAAAGACAAAAATACCCAACTCATTTCCAACTCATATTTTTAGAAAGATGGTGGAAAAGTATCAATCAAGTTTATCACATGCTATATGAAGACAATTATAGTTGCCCACGTTTCCTTGAAGTTTGTTCAAGATTATCAAGAATAGTAGAAGATATACATAATTGAGTCAATTTGTCAAAAGTTGTAACAAATATGTTCCATAAAATTGTACCCATTTGCAATGTTAGTCAAAGATATTAATTATGTTAGTGGATTTCAAGAGTCTTGATGTCCGAATCTAATTCTATATAAGAATGCTTGCATTCAAGGAGAAGGAATCCGCAAGAGATCTTTGTCTTATCTCCAAATTCGCTTGTAAGACTTTCCAAAGCAAAATTCAATAAAGTAAGTCTTTTACTCATTTCTTTGAACTTTCCAATATCTCTTACTTTTACTGTATACTTTTATAATTATTGAACTGTAAAAGTTGTTTTATATCTATCTTGTTTTGTGAATTAAACTTGTCAAAATCCACTTTTTATATCAAATTTTGAATACAGTGTTGCATCATAAAGTCTTTGGATTAAATCTCTCTTATTTGGAATAGGGTATCTAATCCATTGCAATATTTTATTTAATGGTTTATAATTGATTACGAATCTTGGAACTCCTCTTTCTAACTCATTTTTTTTTTATTGACATAAAAGGCTACACAACTCCAAGGTGATTTGGATTCTCTTATTAATTTATTATTTAATAAATCTTGTATTTCCGCTTGGCAATATTGTAATAATTATTGATTCATTTGAATTGGTTAAGCCTTTGTTGGAATTTGTATTTCAATAAATTCTTTGATATATGGTAAAGTAACTACACGATTTTTTCCTATCCCAAAATTGATTAGGCAAATCTGAGCATACTTCTTCCCTAAATTTACTTTCAATATTTTCTATTTCTTCTTTTATATTAGGATTTTCTAGTTGTTCCACAATTCTTTTATATTTAATTTCCTTTTTTAAATAATTAATATGAAGTTATTTATTATTTATTAAGTTAATTTGTTTATCAATTTTGCTTTCTTGGAGTAAAGAAATTTCTTTGGTGTCATTGGTGATAAGAATTCAAAACTTATTTTTGTTCCCATAATATCAGTATGAATTTCTTGATTATCAACTTTAAATGGATATATTTGTGTTAAAAATGGAGTGCCTAAAATAATATTTTGACTAAGATTTTTTTATTAATATAAACGTTGTTTTGAAACAATATCCTTGATTACATATTTTGACTTTTGATAATTTATACTTGACTTCTAATGACATTCCTTTTGCAACATGTAATCTTTCATACGTTTTCTCATAATACTGGGTCGGAATAAGACCTTCCTTACGACAATTTTGGTCTGCTTCTAAGTCAACTAATGCAATTGTTTCTATCTGCAATCTATTATCTATATGTAATAATATTTTTTTACATACCATTTTTGATAATTAATCTTTTGTATTATTTGTCTATAATCTGTTTCTATTTTTGAACTAGAGGTTAAAACTTGATCTTTATTTTTAGATTCAAGTATTGTTAGTCTAGTTTGAGTTTGGAGTTGTTCTAATTGTTGATTTTGAATTTCTTTTATTTGTTCCTTAAGATTTTTAATTTCTTGTTGTAATTCTTTTGTAGTAACTTGTTTGAATAAACTTTGTGATGGATATTTATCCCATATCTTGTTTAAACTAAATTTTTCTGGAGTCTTAATACTACTTTCTTGTCCTAAGATTTCTTTTAATTTTATTAAATATTCTCTTTTTATATTTAAGTCTTCAATTTTATCAATAATATCCAAAAAAAATTGTTTATCAGTATTTTTAGTAATGACAGTAACTTGCTTACAGTTACATAATCCTTTTGTACAACTTGAAGATTTACTAATTTATGATATATTATCAGTATCTTGAATTTCTTGAATATCATTATCATCATCATTAATGCAATATTCTTGATTAGATTGTTCATTAAATAATAGTTTATTAAGGTTATCTTTTAATTCATCTTGGTCATTAAAAAGTTCATTAACTTTATTCTTCTTTTTACATTGTTTTGACGTATGACCAGGTTGTTTACAATTCCAGCATATTAAATGTTTTTTAGATTTTGAATAATTCTTTTTAGGTTTGTATTTTTTCTTATTCTTCTTATAGTATCGATTATCAAATTGACTTTTATAAAGTTTCTTTGATTTATTCTTTTTTTATTTCTTAGAACGTAATGGTGGCCTAAGATTTTCATAACCATACTGTTCATAAAATGATCCCATCATTTTACGAAATCTTTCTACTTTTCTTTTCTCTTTTTGTTCTTGACATATTGCTAAACCTTCTTTTTTGATAAAAGCAAATAATTGACCATATGTTATATTTTTCCAAGGAATTGAACTTTCCCCTGTTAATTCTGTTAATTTATTGATTATTTGTTGAGAAAAAATTTGGTAATCTTGCAATAAATCTCTCTTTTAAAAAAGAAGCATTGCAGTCTTGTCTTTTAAATATATTTTTTATAAATACATCTTTATGTCGTCTAAAATCTCCTAAAGTTGGACATCTGAGATTTGTTAAAATTATTTTTGAACTAGCTAATTACTCTTTAAGATTTCTTATAAAATGCATTGAAATAATATATATTAGTACTTCTACAGCATTTTGGGTTTCTTGAATAGTTACAAATCCATCTTCATCTTCTACTAGAGTCCTTTCTGCGTGGTTAAGTATTATTTGTTAATTATTAAATCCCATACAATTATCCCATTAATATTTTAGTGATCCTGTAAAACCTGCAACTAATAACTTAGCAGCCTCACTATCACTTGTTTTATAAGCGGCAAATGCCATTCCCATTTCTTGTAAGATATTAATTGTTTTATATTCTGATTTACCATCTATATATCATTCATAAATTGAATCACCTGCATACCTATTTGAAATAAATTGTTTTCTTTCTTTATACATTAGATCCGGTGGAGTAGGTCTTGGATAATATGTTCTCGTAAGGGCTTGTTTCTGTTTATCTTTTCTTGTTATTTTGTTAATTTCATCTATATCTTCAGATGTTGTAATAGATTGAATATCACTTTGTTGATTTTGATCTATAATATTAATATTATTGGAAGAACTTGGTAATATCTTAAGTTTTTTATTAACCTGATCAATTAAGTTTTTATTATAAGATGAAGTTATTAATAACTTCAAAATTTGTTTATATTAGTAAAAAATCTTAGTCAAAATATTAGTTTAGGCACTCCATTCTTAACACAAATATATCCATTTAAAGTTGATAATCAAGAAATTCATACTGATATTATAGGAACAAAAATAAGTTTTGAATTCTTATCACCCATGCACACCAAAGAAATTTCTTTACTCCAACAAAACACAATTAATAAACAAATTAACTTAATAAATATTAAACAACTTGATATTAATTATTTACAAAAGAAAATTAAATATAAAAGAATTGATGAACAATTAGAAAATCCTACTATAAAAGAAGAAATAGAAAATATTGAAAATAAATTTCGGGACGAAGTATGCTTAGATTTGCCTAATCAATTTTGGGATAGGAAAAAACACGTAGTTACTTTACAATATATCAAAGAATTTAATGAAAAACAAATTCCAATAAAGGCTAGACCAATTCAAATGAATCAATAATTATTATAATATTGCCAAGCAGAAATACGAGATTTATTAAATAAGAAATTAATAAGAGAATCAAAATCACCTTGGAGTTGGGCAACCTTTTATGCCAATAAAAAGTTGAATTAGAAAGAGGAGTTCTAATATTAGTAATCAATTATAAAATATTAAATAAAGTATTGCAATGGATTAGATATCCTATTCCAAATAAGAGAGATTTAATCAAAAGAATTTATGATGCAACAATATAGTCAAAGTTTGATATGAAAAGTAGATTTTGACAAGTTCAAATCGCAGAACAAGATAGATATACAGTTCCATTTGGGCATTATGGGCATGTTTGGTGCGCGACACTGTATAGTACTATTTTACTACATTGTAGTAAATAGTGTAATACATATGTTTGGTGCTAATTTAGCGTATTATTAATTAATACAAAGTATAACCCTTAGATGCATCAACATTGTATTAAATTATGTAGAGTTAATCCATAACATTAGCATTACATTGTATAGCACTAATAAAAAATGTCAGAATTATCCCTATAAAATTCTATATATCCAACCATACCCTCTAATTTTTAAAATTTTTAAAATAAATAAATATGTATTTAATAGATAAATTATAAAATAAAATTTATTTTAAAATTTATTTTCTAAAAAAAAAGAAGGGATGAAGGGAGTCACGGCCCCCACTGAGTGACACCAGAGGTCCACTGCCTCCGTTGGACCAATTGGCACCTAGCATGCCACCATAAAGTCAAATTGTCTAATAGGTCCAGTGGAGGCATTGGACCCCAAGTAATTTTTTTAACAATTAGCAACTGTTCAATAAATTACTAAATAACTAATTTTATAAATAAACTAAAAATATATTTATACTTTGCATATCTTTTTTAAAAAAAAAAATCTTACTTTTTTGTACAAATTAATACAATACATGAGTATACCAAACACTATGTAATTTTAACATAACATTATTTTTAGTACTATACAATACAATACTATATAATACAATATCATATTATACTATATAATGTCGCGTACCAAACATGCCCTATGAGTGGAATGTAATGCTATTTGGATTAAAAAATGCTCTATCTAAATTCCAAAATATTATGAATGCATATTTAGTCCTTATACAAAATTTAACAAAAATATGACCCCTGCCACCCTTCACCCTCTTAAAAAAAGGGTCAAATCAATCTCTAATCAAATTAATTTTTTAAGAGTAGACTTGTACAACACTATATATTACTTATTCAAAAGTGTATAAGTTTTTTTTCTTTCTCTTAATACTAAATATATGACTTTTTTGGTTAAATTTAGTAACAACCAATTGTAAATTTAAGTTTCTCCTATAAAATAAAGCTGTAATATGATTCTTTTGTTATTAAGAAATCTTACACTTTTTTTTTTAAGACATAGTATTCCATTAGCAAGTTGATTTAACCAATTTAATAATGGGTCAAGTTAGATTAGTTGAATTATTGGTTAAGCTAATGAGTTTAATTTATAACATTTTTGCTAATTATGTGCAATTAAGCGAATGATCAGATACCACTTTTAACAACTTTATGGTTTTGCTTCTCTTATAAAAAATTGATTTTTGTTGAATGTAATTAAATTGGTATCGATCCAAATCTAAATTAAAGATTGTTTAATTTGTATCAAAATTTCTTGTTACATTACAGTCTATATATAAGTGACAAATTCGTTATCATAAAGAATGAGTATTAATTCAACGTTTATTTTCTTCTCATGTACATATGCATGTGTGCGCGGTTTCAACACAAATTTTTATCGATTCAACAGTGATCTACCTCCACTCATCCTAATAACACAATTTTCGATCAATTCAATGGAGTCATTTGCATCCACTTATCCTGATTGGGCCTTCGTCAATCATTCTAGACCAATATGATACCAAAACCTCCAGAATAATTATAGCATTCATAATCATGTATAAATAAAAACATTTCATCGCACTTCGTGAAATAAATAAAAGATCAATTATAGCTAATATTTTCATAAAAAATAGCAAACATGATTGTTTTCAATATAAATTTTCTTCTGTTTTTGTTGGTGGTGACAATATCTCTAGCATTTTCATAATTTTACTTTGTTGAAGAGACTGTCATCATTAAAAATGATATAGGTAATGGAGTAAGCCTTGGTGTTCACTGTTTATCAGGCGACGATGATCTAGGTGTACATGTACTCCCTCCTCAAGGTTCTTATTCGTTCTCGTTCAAACCTCATCCTTGGAGGAATACATTATATCATTGTGGTTTTAAATGGGGTAAAAGAATTCCATCGATTCGATATTTTCAAACATGATAGAGATTGTGATAAATGTACTAAATGCAGTTGGAGTATAAGGCCAACCGGTCCATGCTTTATGGGGAAATCTAAGGAAGATGAGAAATGCTTTCCATGGAATCATCAAGCTAGCTACTACTTCCATACTACATCGATAATGTTTCTTTATGAAAAATAGGGTTATTATCAACATGATTGGTGAGGTTTTGATGAATTAATTATCATATAGTTATATTAGGTGTTAAAAATCCAAAAGTTCAATAATTGGATTTTAAAGCCTAATTTAACAAACCTTGATGATAGGCTTGTGTTTAGCACATAATCTTCTCAATTATCCTCTACAAATGTAGTTGCTTTGTCTTTGTTCATTTGTTTTAGTGTCCTCAATATAGGATTTGACTTTAGCTTGTATTCTATATATAATATATAATGCAATAGCAATGAAATAACATTCAAGATAATTAATATTTGCTCTTTATATTAAAGGCTTAAATATTAAAGTTAATCTTATGCATACAGTCTTAAATTTTTAAAAAAGTTACAAAGTTAACATCTGTTCACTCTATCAAACAGAAATATTGTATTTAAACTTTCCAAATTAAGTTCTACCCTAATTAATTATCTTAATATATTCTTAAAATTTCTGTTATATTGACTAAATTCCAATTTGAAATTTTGTATTTGTTAGACTCAAATATTAATATTAGATGTTTCATAGCTTAAGTTTTAAGTCATATGTGGTTATTTAACATGCTATCATGACTAAAGATTTCTATGATATCATTAATATTCAGTCTCAATTTTTTGGCTTAGCAATTAGGAGGCATGCATATGATCCCTTATATTCACTCCAGGGTGGCTTGATCAATCTATGGTTCTAAGTCGATATATAGAACAATGAGATCTTAGGATCGATAGATGTTATGCTTACTATTAAATGTATAAAACTAATTAATAAATGCACAATATCCTTCTTTTCTTTAATAATCTGTCGAGATCCCAATACTTTTACCATAAAAAAGTAACCAGATTAAAGATAATTAGTTCTCTTACCAGACATTTCTTTTCTTATAATCTTTCTTGCAATTGTAAAATAATGTGTTTTTTTTTGTATAGATGGCGAAGAGTGGAGAAAAAATAGATCACATTAGTGTATTTATCAAGAGTAGAACTTCAAGTGATGGAGATATTTGTGATAATGAGACTGCAAAAATAATTGTATGTTTTTGAAACTAATTTATATTGTCAAAAAATTTGTGTGAAATTGGTTACAAATCCATTTTCTTTCCCTTTGACTTAAATTTGTTTTCATAATTTTGTAAAGTCAACAAAAAGAAGGCATGTGTAGATTACCTATTGAGCAACAAACTGAAGCAATAGTAGAATAAGGATTTCAAGATGTAATAGGACGTGATCTTCATGGTTACGTCCGCACATATGGCCATGGTTCATGTCCAACTGATGTTCAGAGTCAAAGTTCATCTTAACCTATTGATGTGGTGAAATTGCAACAAGAATTAAATGAAATGCGAGTCGAGAATGAAGAATTAAAGGACTTCAATTCTATGTTGTATAACTTTCTACAACAAAAATTTCTAGACATTGAAGAGGAGCTGGTACCACCAAGGATACATCATGTATTTAGTCAAATTTCATTTATATGATATGTGCTTGTTAGATACATATAGATGAATGATATTAAGTTGTGTTTATATTTGCACTAGGAAAATCCAATAGATTATTTTATGCATGACAATATTAGTCTTTTGATGGCAATCTAAATATGTGCTAGCCTATTACAAAGTAGAGGACAAGCGGCCCTATCCTTGTTATGCTTTTGGTCGTAATTTTTCTTTTGTTATTTAAGTATAATGGCTGCATAATTTATTTCAGTTGTGGATCTATTCTTACTTCTAGTTTTACATTGATGAGCTTGATTTTTTGATTTAGCTACTTGATGACTCCCCAAACAAAATCTTTCTTTCTTTATATTTCTTTATAAATATGTATTCTTTCTTCCCCAATAGGTTTCGGTTCTAGATGTTTCAAGTACACACCAAAATCGTGTCAACATTGACAATGAGGCAACAACAAATGATTAGGAGAATCAGGTATACATGAAGTTATTTATCATTACTCAATAAATAAATTTAGGTTTACATCTTTGATTTTAATCGTTTTTTATAAATATAATAAAAGGATGATTATTACATTTTATTTGTGCTTAGAAATAAGACATTTAAACTAATTTTATCTTTAGTACTTTTAGGGCGCGTTTGGAAGCAGGACAAATGAAGGGGCCAAGACTATTTTATAAACTTTTTGTCCAAGCCCTGTGTTTGTGTGATTCCAAGGAAATTGGGACAGGACAAAATGTTATCCCCATTCACCCTCTAGTCCCAAACAACTGGGACTCCACACAACCAACACCTCCACACAAGTGTTAGTGTAAAATATTTTATGCATAATTAAATTAAATTTTATTTAAATTAAATTTGCATCAACATTAAACAAATCTATGTTTTTTAAAATTATTTTTTAAGAATTATCATATAATAATATAGTCCAGTTCCGTACTACACCAAACATAAGACAGGATTATATATATTTTAGTCCTAAATTCTCAACCTAGTCCAGTCCAGTCCAGTCCAGTCCAATCTCAACTCCCAAACACAGCCTTATATAAATGCTAATGTATAACTTATAATTTTATTTGTGGATTATGTATGATTTATGAATTGTTAAACCAATATCGTGTTTCATGTTAGACATTTGCTTTGTTCCCGGATTTTTATATACAATTAATTAATTGAAATAGTTAAAAAAAGGTTAAAAACATGGATTTCTAAAAGTAGGAAAATAGAAAGCAATTTTTTTATGGCAATTCTCAAATTGTAGTAAATAATATCATAAAACATACCACAATGGCATTGACTTTTTACAGCGGTTCAACGACCGTGGTAGAGTTTTTACTGTGGTTTTCCAGCCCGCAGTAAATAATGAAAAGACTATTGTAGAATGAAACAACAATTATTTACGACGAGCCACTAAAACCATGGTAAAAGGTCTTTTATAGGGGGCCAAAATCGATAAAAAGTCGTCGATAAAAAGTCAAACAACTTTTTATGGCACCACTATTATGGTGGGCTTAAACTGCTATAAGACTATCATAAATGACATTTTACTACGATTTCAAACCGTCGTAAAAAGCCTTATTTCTTGTAGTGAAGGCTTCTACCAACTTTCAATTGAACCTCATCAAGCGTTTAAATCAAATTTCAATTTTGTTTATTTTTTGCCTCAAATATCCATATAAAGTAAACAATTAATAAATTTATAAACCTACGAGAAAAAAAATATTGAGAGCTAGATATTTAACAATTTGAGCATAGCAATTAAGATAAATAATAATAGTTGGTGTGTCTTTATATATTTAATTTGGAGTCATGTTACACTTATAAAATATGAATAATATTATACCTACAACTTATTTACAACCAAAATTTTATACAACTTAAGTCGGCAAGCTATCACTTGGTGGGTAACATTTATCCTCATTTATTTAATTTTCATTTTTTACCAAACAGTTATATCTTGCTACTCAGATTATATAAAAAATGGTTATAGATATAGCATTACTCATAAACTATTCCTACAAATTCACTCATAAAAATCTATATGGAATTAATGCATGATTGTCTCTTCATTGACCTTAATTAATGTCATTATTTTTTAAATTTACCTTTCCAATTATGATATGCCATATCAATTTATATGATAAGTTTGTATAAAAAAAGTTTAAAAGATTAGTATTTATTTTTGAGGAGAGATTATACTAATTGGCTAATTGCACATTAATATTAAGAATAATGCTACTCTACAAACTGATGTACCCTTACTAATTTGTTTACACACCATCATTCTTTATTAAATGAGTTGATTTTTTATATCCACTACTCTAATCATCTTATGAAACATTAGTTTTTATGCAGTATTTGCACATAAAGTTTGTAAAACTAGCATTATTCATATATTTATTCTTGGTGTTCAAATATGGACAATCCATTTTGTCCATTACCAATTAATTAAATAGTCTAAATATGGAAAAATGAAATTAATTTGAAGATAGGCTGATATACCAACCATTCAGAAAGATTTTTTCATTAAAAAAATTCTTTATAAATAAATTTCATTAAATTTAGGTCATTTAAAGAAAAAATTTTGTGAGTGATAAGGAACTTTATGCTAATATCCCAAACAACTACTAAAATTTGCTTATTCATCAACTCCTATTTGGATGACCTTATTGATAATTGTCCATGGAACTTTGTATAGCAATAGGACCAAAAGATTAAAAAAAAAAGTGAGATTAGGATGCATCATTACAATTGAATTTGAATCCTACTTTAGGCTATGTATAAGTTCATCGATGTAATAAAATCTTTTCAAATATATATTTATTTTAAAATCGACAAAATATAATTGTGTTTTTAAGTTAGACAAAAGATACATGCATACATAAATAATATTGCTAAATAGACAGATATACTGAACAATAATATAGTTTCTTGATCTAACCCAAGTTTAATACATATTAACCTTTACATTCAATTTAACTTTGCCGTTTGCTTTAAATAGCCATATTTAGAAATCAATAAAGTTACAATTGAGGACCTAAAATTAATTAAATCTTCACACCTTCCTTTTTATATATAAATGTTAGAACACTATTAAAAATTAAGTTTAACATAAAGTTATTATAAGCAAAGTTTGAGAGAGCTAGAAAATATTTAACAATATCGATAGTTTGTAAGCAAGAAATGGTGATGGTTAATGCTTATTCTTTGGCCTTGGGCGTTGTGGTGGTGGTGGTGGCTGCAACCCTAATTTTTTTTTTTTAATCTTCTGGCCTCTGTTGAATATAGAGGAACTATGGCCACTCTCGGACAAAAATGCTTGAAGTTTGTTAATGGCACCGGGCCAAATACAAGTCCATCTCAAGAGTGTGTGATGAGTTAAGAAGTTTTAACATTTCCATGTCTTTGCAACCTTGTTACAATTGAAGAAGAGAAGAATGTTAACATGGAAAAGGTAGTGTATGTAGCACGAGTTTGTGGGCATACAGTTCAACTTGGAATGAAATGTGAAAGTAAGGAATTAATATAAACAAAACCCTAATCATGAAACTATTGATTTTGATTTCGATTCTAGTAGTTTTGGATCAATTTTCTTCTTAATTGGATTATTAAGCTCAAATATAATAACTTAACCCTAACTAACCACACATTGAGAGCAAATTTATATGACTACATAATATTACTATAGATTAAAAACCTTGTTTATATCAATTCCTAGTGTTAAGTTATTTACCTATTCTAAATCATATAAGAACACCCTTGAAAAATATTTTTACGGGATTAGAATCTAAGAATAAATTAAGTACTTTCTAATGAAAGCACGTAGAAAACTACATATTTCTAGGAGTAAAAGAAAATAGAAATTTTTCATCGACATCTTCGCCTAATAGGCTTAAATTGTCTGTTTCTAATTAATAAATTCATTTACAATACAAACTTTGAATCGATCAAAATTTTTTTATTTTATTTTATCATAATAGTAGTAATAAAAATACATCTGAATCATCACAACTGCTTTTCTAAATTATTGGAATAATTCAAGCTATTGCTATTTCTATCTTGACTTTCCAAAATTAGGATCCCCTAGTCTCTTTTTTTGCCTTAAAACTTTTGAGGATCTATTGACACATGGATTTCATATTCATGGATGATCAAGATGTGTATTTATTCTCTTTGCTTATTAATTCGTTTTCTATAACTATGAATCACTCTTTTGTAAAAAAAAAAAAAAAAGAGGTAGAAATGAGATGAGGAGGTGATCTTTGTCTGATTTTTCATAGCTATTCATGATCAATTGGGCATATATTCAAATTAAAATTAGTGAAAATAATAGCATCATCACAGAGGTTAGTCTTAATTACATTTTATACCTAAGTTTCAAACATAAAAAACATCATCCTTGAAATTTGACCATACATGCAATTTCATTCTTCAGGTTTTAGAAATAAACAATATCATCATCTTCCTTAATTACAATAGATCTTTCAACCTTCATTGCCACCATTTATCAGTAGTTAATTTAAACATGCATTTGAAATAATTCCATAAACCCCTTGAGGTTTGGTCAAAAACAAGAAATACTAGGTGTTTTAAAGAATAACAATTCAGTCCTAACTAATAGTTGATCATCTTTTACTCTCAAAGCATTTAGAATAGAAGCTGGCAGTATAATTTAGTCCTCTAATTCAAGTATCCCTTTATTTCATGGTTTTTCTTTTTTCTTTTTTTGAAAAAACATGGTGTTTTATGTCATTGAACCTATCTGTATGGGGTTCATTAATATGATCTCTTTGTTAAATTAACTATTAATAAAATGTAATAAAGGTTGAAAGATGTTATTATAATTAACACAAATCTTAGGGATGATGTTATTTTTTTTAGCGACCTCAAGAATAATATTATTTATTTTGAAAGCTTATAGATGAAATTAAAAAAGACAAAATATTGTTATTTTCCTTTTAAAACTATTAGAATTGATTTATCATGATATATGTCCTATCATATTATTTATTTTTGGGAATATTGCATCAATCATCCCAATGTTGATATGACCCCCACGTTTAAGAAATATGATCAAATGACCTTGTTGTTACCTCCTTGCTATTAAAATGAAAGATTGTTACACCCATTTGACAAATGTTTGACACTATACAGTCAACTAACTTTGCTATTTTTTAATACTTGCAGTTGAATTTGTAACTTTACAGTCACAATATAACCCTAAAAAAACTCCTAAAATCTTCAACAATAACCCCTATGTAATCTTTAACTCTTGCTTTTGACCATTGCTTACTTGTGTATTGATTTTCATCGTCAACGTATTATTTTGGAAAAATTGAAAAAATAGATAGAATTAGGGGCCTGTAGTGAAAATTAGACACATCATGAAAAATTTTCATGCCATAGACATTTTCCTCACAAAATGACCAAAATACTCCTTAAAAATTAAATTTATTACAAAACTCTTCATTTCCCTCTTTTTCCATATCGTCTGTTGTTGTCAAAACCTTCTACACCAATCGACACCATCTGAAACACAGTAAGAGGAAGCTGGCACGACGATCCTTTGAGGATAGAAGCAAGAGGACACAGAGAGAAGAGAACCGACACTCGGGTAAGTTATTTCGTCGGTTTTTTTGCTATTTTTTATTTTTGTGGTTGTTTTCTGGATCGTTTGAAGTGATATTTGCATTATGAAGAATGAAAATGATGTTTAGATTAGGCATAATCCGAAGGAATAGAGATTTATATACGAAATTAAACATTTGAATTTCTTAGGGTTTTGGGCTAGATTTTAGGGATTTTGAATTTGAGATTTGAGTTTCGGATCAATTTTTGTACTTATTCTATGTTTATGAGGCTAAATGAAGTGTTAGTAGGTTGATTTTGTGGTTTGATATGCATGAAAATGGTGAAAACCGATGCTTTTTGTCACGACGAAGACGATGACGATGACGAGTGTCGGTTTTAGACTCGACACTCGACATTAAGTGTCGAGTCATGTCAGATGTACCAACCGACACTCGTCATCAAGGCATTTTCGTAGACATCGAGTGTTAGTTTCATGGAAACCGACATCACGATGTCTCGAACTATGTCTCCGACACTCAACATATCTGTGATTGGGAATGTCGAGTGTCGGATTTATGTTAAATGACCTAATGGCGAGTGTCGATTCGTGCATCCGTTAGGACTTGACACGTTTGTCGGACGAACCAATTTTTACTTCCATTGAGTGTCAGTTTTTGTGTCGGTTTCTTTGATCAACCAACATTCGATGAAAGTGAAAACAATTGTGTCGAGTGTTGGATACATCAACCGAAGAGTTTTACAATGTCAGATTCTGAATCTGACACTCGACTAGGCCGACATCTGACACAGTCGTATTATCGGATGTTCGACCTAGCGTATGTCGGATGAAGGAATCTGACAAAAGTTTAATCCGATAAAAGTTTCGTCGGTTTTTGTTATTGAGCTTTATCGAGCGCGTCGTGTGCCGTCGAGTTTTGTCGACCATTTTGACAGTTTGATTGTTTTAGCCTTGTTTTTTTGTCTTTTTCCACGAAATTTAACTATAATGAGCTTTTTTTTTCAAGTTGAATTAAATGGCAAATGAATTTGGACTGTCCTTCACACTCAAGACACCGTATGATGAGCACTACCATGCGGTTATCACAAATTTAACAAGTTTGGACTGTATAGAATGGATTCGTGCGACATTAAGTGGGAGGCAATAAAACATGTTTCGTAATACATGTTTTGGGTTTATCCTAGACATTCAGGAGCTGTCCTTTCCATCTCAGTTGGTGCACAATGTGCTTCAGTGGGAAGTTAACATAGTGGGGTACGATGACGAGATGTGGTTCCTTATTGAAGGTAAAAATATGGTGTTTAAACTACAATGTAGTCAAATAATTTTATTTTTTAGCAGTTTATGGTTGTAGTTAAGTTTTTTGTTACCATTATTGGCATCTTATGTTTTTTTTTCCCTTTTTTCTAAGAAGACTGATTCGTTTTTCTGCCCATGAGTTCAGTTTTGTTACCTGTTTGAGATTTGCTACCACTGTGCCACCAATACCGAATGTCTTGAATCCGTGCCCTTTGTTAGATATGTACTTCGAGGGCGAGAACATGGAGCTCATGGATTTCTACCCGAGACTTCTCAAACTAAATGTGTCAGCTATGCCATACGAGGATGTTATAAAGCTGGCCTTGTATTACGTGCTAGAGCGTTTTTTCATGGGATGGGATTGACACCGACATGTCTTCCGTGTGTGGTTGAATTTCGTCAACACATTGGATAATTTTAACAATTATCTATGGGGTTTGGTGTTTTTTGATAAGACACTTAAAAGAATGAAAAACGCTTTAGATGGGAGGTTAGAAAGGTATAAGAAGCGAGTCAAAGCCAAGAAGAAGAAGACGATGGGGAAAGGGAAGCATGTAGAGATATATAACTTAGAAGGGTGCCCCTACGCTATTCAAGTACATATTGAAAAACAAATGTGTTGACATGTTTATTAGTTTCTTTGAGATACAAATTTAAATACATAGTGTCACTAAAAAACCCTTATGTTATTAAGGTTTGGTTGTACGAGGCCGTGCCGTACATTGGCGTGACATATGGGTGAGTGAGCGAGGACTTTGAGAGGAGGATACTGCGCTTGTTAAAGTGGGAGACAAAGAAGACCCTGTCAGAGGACATCGTCAAACGCGATGTCCTCTTAGTTAGGAGGCAGGTATGTAAGGTTCCTATGTTTTTTTTTTTTCCTGTTTTTGGTCACAACGAAGTAATGTTTAATTTGATGGCTTATTTGTTGATGCAGGCTCGTCTACTCGTTGTTTTGGAGCCATCTGAGGTGGAGCAGATGACAAATTGGTATATTACGCTTGCTGTAGTAGTTGGCATCCGGAGAGGTGCACATGTAGCATGGGCGACATCTGTGGATGCTCCTTTCTTACCAGATGAGAGGATTGAGCCACTTCCGATAGGGGATCCATCAGCTCCACCTCCTGCTGGTCAGAGTTCCCTAATTAGACCTGAGGTAGGGTCAGTTAGAGACACAGCCAGTCCCATAGACGAACGTATGCGGTCTTCGTCGCCTGCTTCCCCTTTTAGTCCTACACTTCCAGTATTGGAGAGTCGCAGTCATGAGGATCCATCCGGAACTCATCCCGCTAGACACAGTTCCATTGATAGACCTGATGTGGGGGTAGACATGGACACAGTCGATCCCCCCATCAGTCCTATGCCTACCACGTTCAACAGTTATAGTCCTGTAGGCGATTCGATTCCTCTGTTAGGTCGCGCGACCACCTACCATGACATTTTCATTCCTGCACACGATGTCCTTCAAGCTCAAAGGTATGTAATGAGAATTTACATTCGTATACTTATCTGTTTACGTTGCTGCTTGGTTGGTTTGTCATGGTGATCGTGAATAATGATATACAGGCGCAGTCGTTCCATGATGGGTTCGAAAGCATAGTTTTGCGTGAGCTTGCAGGACTTCGAGAGGATATGACAGTGTTACGGGTAGAGAACAAGGACATGCGGGAGGAGATGGTTCTTCTGCGTGAGGCTGTTGTTCTATTGGGAGGCCATTTCGGATACGCTGCCACGGTATGTTGCACAAGTTAATAAACGAATTTTGTGATTTCCATGATGTCACACCGTTTAAGCTGACATTATGGTTTGCTTTAATACAGGATTCAGATGAAGGTTTGGGTGATGACGGTGAAGGTCAGGAGCCAACAAAACCTGAACCCATGGACACGAGTGTTCGTGCCACCGATGCTCCTCCCAGGGGCTTCGTTTTGCTCCGAGGCCGTCGTCTATTATCGAAAAAGCATAAACAGAGCTACCTTGTTAGTCCACTAGGTAGAAAGAGGGCAAGGGTTGAGCCACAGGAGAAAGCCTCTGACGATCAACATGTACAGCCAGAGGCCTCGGTTGTTCAGCCTGCAGAGAGACAAGTTATTCAGCCCCCCGAGGAGCCTATTGTACATCCTGGTGAGACCGCGACACAGGATTCAGTCATTGTATCTCGTAGCGACTTGTGGACGCGGGTTCCACTATTTGACCCACGTGGCCCAATACCAGCTACTAATAGCATCAGCTTCGATGCATGGAAGAAGGGGAAGGAGGGTGATATTGATTTGGGCGTCTGCATCGCTGGTCATGAGTTCTTTAAGACGTTGATGACGCCGTCAGAGTGGCTAGCATATGAGGTTTGTTTCACTCCTTGTCGTCTCCATTAATATTGTGATATACAATTGCAATATTTATTGACTACTATTACTATATGCAGCACATGGATAGCTACTTGTGGATGTTACGTTGTAAAACTCGCGATATGGGTGCAGCTGGTATCCAGAGGTCTTCTTTCCTGGACACCACTTTCTCGGTAGGTATTTGCTAAACATCTGAATTAATAGTTAATTTTTGCTTTTTTCAATGTGCTAACCGTACTCATGAAATTGTAGTTAAAAGTGAAGTCGTTGTGGGAACTATACTCGGACAGACTGGATGAGATTAATTGGGTGAACGAGGATGATATGGTCCAGTTTGTCATGGGGGAGATGCCCCTCGTTGGACGACCATGGGTCGATGTCGACAGGGTGAGTACATTTATATTCAATGTGTTAGTATGTGTTGTTTTAATTGAAATGTTGTCATTGATTTTCATGTTTTCAATTTTCTTTTTAGCTCTATGTCTTTGTTAACATCGGAGACGAGCATTGAGTGGCAGCCGAGGTGGATTTGAATCGCTGTGTCGTAGTCATATATGGCATACAATTCCACTGACACAGTCAGAGATGTAGTCTGGTGCCTGACAAAGTTGATACCGTGTATGGTGTCAATGGATGTTTATGGTTTCCCTGACTACCCCGTAACCCCATACGACATTGAGCGCATCGAGAATTTGACATAGGTGCCACAGCAGGAGGTGGGGGAGAAGCATGCGACGTGTACTGTTTAAAGTACATGGAGTTCCTGAGGGGGTGTTCCACTGATAGCCATTAAGGCATTGACGGACGATGTTTCCAGCGACAAAGAATGGTGTTATAGCTTTGGGCTTATCGTATTCTTTCACAGGCGGAGGCAGCCGTCTCGACCGTCACAGGGCCTGCCCAGGTTGCGGCCACCATAAGGCCTGTCGATGTTGTGCCTGCGGATGTTGAAGCCACCACAAGGTCTACCGATGTTGTGTCTGTGGATGTTGCGGCCATCACAGGGACTACTGATGTTGTGTCACCAGGTGTTGCGGCTACCATTGGGCATGTCGATGTTGTTTCAGCGGATGTTGAGCCGCAGCCCAACACGACGCCACCATGATTTTGTGCCATGCATGTTACACCTTTCTTCTAGTGATACACATATTTGTATATGGAGAAATTGTTGTCCAGTTACATGTTGGTGGATATTTACACATTTTTGTATAGTTACATAGTTTGTATAGTAGCACATTTTTTCCATGTATAGGGGTACGTACTTGCATAGTCAAGTGAAAAGGTCGGTACGAAGGGTACGTAAATACATTTTTTCCCGGATGTATTGGTACATACATGTTTAATACATGAATGTTACATACAAACATTGACGAAGCACATGCATGTTCATTTCATCATCATTAGAATCAGCATTGTATGGTGAAGTAACAGACAAATTCATGCGAAAAGTTGAGTATGGCATAATCTTGATTCTATGCCCCATTACCAACGCAGTCAGGTGGAGGAGGAGGCAGAGGAGGCCACGGAGGGTAACTTGATGGGTGAGCGGTTCTCAGCTAGGACAATTATAACACCTGATCCTACCATGAAAATTGATCAACTGGGATTTCTGATCCTACATGATTAAAGAAAAAAGGAAAACATATTAACACGTCGTTACATGGATTTTGTTCTCTCTCTTCACTGATTTGGAATTTTTGTCCTAATATACATCCACTCGGCTACATATTATTTCAACTACCCCAAATCAAAATTTATGTGGGAGCTTTGAGAGAGGAATTGTTTGTCCGTTTGTCCTTGTCTAGACTTTGATGTCATTTTAGCTTTTATTTGAGTAAAATGCCTCGTATTGGTGTATAATATATAGTTTATTTGTTTGAACTAGCCTCGGATGGAATAAAATACATACACTACACGCTTAGAACCCGAAATAATATTGCATAGAGAAAAATACCTTGTATGAATATGGCATAATGAATAAAGGTATTTTTCTCTATGTAATATTATTTTATTTCGTAAAGAAGAAGTTAAGGAAAGCTAGTAAAGAAGAAGTTCTCAAATCCTCCAGACGTACATAACTCACATCTCCTCCCAACACATCTACATGAACTTCTTCTTTACTAGCTATTGATTCACTATCACCAGGACAGGAAGACCATAACTTCTCAATCCAACAAGCTTTTTCATCTGCTTTAACATCAACCTAAAAACACGATTCATTATGCCATATACATACAAGGTATTTTTCTCTATGTAATATTATTTCAGGTTCTAAGCGTGTAATGTATGTATTTTATTCCATATGAGGCTAGTTCAAATGAATAAACTATACATTATACAACAATACAAGGCATTTTGCTCAAATAAAAGCTAAACTGACATCAAAGTCTAGATAGGGACAAACAATTCCTCTCTCAGAGCTCCCACATAAATTTTGATTTAGGGCGGTTGAAATAATATGTAGCCGAGTGGATGTATATTAGGACAAAAATTCCAAATCAGTGAAGAGAGAGAACGAAATCAATGCGACGACGTGTTAATGTGTTTTCCTTTTTTCTTTAATCATGTAGGATCAGAAATCCCAGTTGATCAATATTGATGGTAGGTGTTGACCCAGGTATGGCAACCCAAGAGGGGGGGTGAATTGGGTTTTTATTTATCAAAACGGATTTGTAAAACTTTTATTTGAAGATCAAAATTATTTAACTCTTTCTTTGAGAATAAAGGTGAAGAAGATGAAAATAAAATGCAATCAAGAGAATAGTAATAAAAAACAATCACAAGTGCAAGTAAATGTAAAGAGGATAGGGATAGAGAGAGTGCAAACTCGATGTACGTGGTTCGGCAAATCTTGCCTACGTTCACGGGCTCCTAGCTCCACGAGCTAGGCTTTCCACTAAGTTGTAGAAATCTTTACAACTTGCTTGATGAACAACCTCACCAAGACTTTTCTTCCAACTCTTGATAACACCACACCAAGAGTTCTTCTTGATGAACAACATCACCAAGGCAACTTCCTTCAACTCTTGATAACACCACACCAAGAGTTCTTCTGATGAACAACCTCACCAAGGCAACTTCCTTCAACTCTTGATAACACCACACCAAGAGTTCTTCTTGATGAACAACCTCACCAAGAAAACTTTCTTCAACTCTTGATAACACACAACAAGAGTTCTCTCAAGGATAACTATTATCCTTTACAAGAATATCTCACCCTCACCACAATACAAGAACAAAGAAAATTTTTACAACAAAAGTACAACTCTCTTCAAAGAGTAGATAAAAATATAAAAGCTCTCTAGACTTGATATTTCTCTTGTTTTTTGCTTGATATATGCTTCTCTTGCACTACTTGAATGCATGGGAGAAGGGCTCCTTTTATAGGCAAATGGGATGAACTTAGTCAAGTGAAGACACCAACTCCAAATTTTTTACCCACCATAAAAACCGTAATTTTGTCTGTCATTTTTGTCAATGTTCCGTTTGAAATTTGAAATTCTGCAAAACATAAAAGATTTGCATGTTTGAATAAGCTTTCCAACGCATCAAGAATAAAGTCATTTGGATATCTGTAGCTCAAGATATGGCCAAAACACCATTTGGTGTTCATGTGACTTGATTTTTCTTTCTTGTGTCAGTCCACCAAATTGAATGATAATTCTGTCAGCTTTTCGTTTGAAATTTGAATTTCTTCAAACATAAAAGATCTTCATATTTGAATAATCTTTCCAAAACATTAAGAATCAAAGCATTTGGATATCTCTATCTTTAATCAATAGGCCAAAAAAACCATTCACGGTGCGCATGTGAGGTGCTTTCTTCTTTGTGTCAGTCCACCGAATTGCATGTCAATTAAGTTGGACTTTTGTTTGCAAATTTGAATTTTCTAAAACATTGAAATGTTCTTCATTAAGTCATTCTTCCAATCGCGTAAGAATCAAGTTAATTGATTTTTCTAGCTTCAATGATATGTCCCAAAGGAGTATTCGGTTGCTTTTATTCAGCAGCTTACCATTGTCTTTCAATCTTGCATGATGATTTGGACAACCTTGCACTTGAAATTTGAATTTCATTAAAAACATATGAAATGTTATAAATTGAGTAAGCTTTCCAAAGGCTCAAGAATCACGTCATTTGGATATTTGTAGAGATATATATGACCAATTGATTGAACATTGATCATGTGTCACATTCCTTGAGTCAATCCTTGTTCTTAAACTTTGGTGCCTTTAACATGTAGTCTTCTCCTTAGCTTCAACACTTCATTTTAATAAGCCTCTTCTTGATTTTAAAATTATTTCAATGATCTTACTCTTGCACATAAATAAACATGTTAGTAAATCTCAATTAAGCAATGTGTATTGTTATCATCAAAATTATCATGTAGCCTTAGGGCTAACAATCTCCCCCTTTTTGATGATGACAAACCATTGATTGCATTCAAATAATATCTAAAATAAAGAATGAAAATAAAATCAATAAGTAAGCAAAAAAGACGGCACTTGTTCATGAATATAAGCAATCAACCTAACTATATCTCCCCTTTTTAATAATCACAAAAAGATTAATCACAAATCCAACTACTCCCCATAAATATATTCTCCCCCTTAACATATGCTACCATTCAAAGATTATCATATTAAAGCAAAATTAAGACATATCCAACATGCCTAATTCTCTTCTAATTATGCAAAATCTATCTTGACTAAGGGGTTTAGTAAATATATCGGCTAATTGTTTATCGGTGGGAATAAATTCTAAAGAAATATTACCTTTTTACACATGATCTCTAATAAAATGATGTCTAATCACTATATGCTTAGTCCTAGAGTGTTGAATGGGATTTTTTGAAATGTTGATGGCACTTGTATTGTCACATTTGATGGGAATATGATCAAATACCACACCATAATTTTTTAAAAATTGTTTCATCCAAAGAGATTGTGCACAACAACTTCCTACTGCAATATACTCGGCTTCCGCAGTTGATAAGGCAACAGAATTTTGTTTTTTACTAAACCATGAGACTAATGCATGTCCTAGAAAATGGCAAGAGCCATTAGTGCTCTTTCTATCAAGAAGACTTCCAGCAAAGTCCGCATCGAAATAACTAATTAGATCAAAATTATCACACTTAGGATACCAAAGACCTAGATTTATGGTACCAAGAAGCTATCTAAATATCCTCTTTACAGCCTTAAGGTGAGATTCCTTTGGACAAGATTGAAATCTAGCACACATACACACACTAAACATACTATCGGGTCTACTAGCAGTTAAATACAAAAGAGAGCCAATCATACCTCGATATTTTGTTACCTCAACATCTTTTCCTTTCGCATCTTTGTCAAGCTTGGTTAATGTACCCATAGGTGTGTTATATGTCCTTGAATTATCCATGCCAAACTTCTTGAGAAGATCTCTTGGGTATTTAGCTTGATTATGAAGATCCCATCTATTGATTGCTTGATTTGAAGTCCAAGGAAGAAATTTAATTCTCCCATTAAGCTCATTTCAAATTCTTGTTGCATGCACTTAGAAAATTCCTCACACATAGAGACATTAGTAGCACCAAATATAATATCATCAACATATATTTGAACAATTAATAAATCATCATTTTTTGTAACCAAAAAGAGTCGTACAAACTTTTTTTCTTTAGAAACCATTATCAATGAGGAAATTTTGCTCAATCAATCATACCATGCTCTTGGTGCTTGTTTCAAGCCATTTAAAGTGCCTTTTTGAGTTTGAAAACATGGTTTGGAAAATCATGATTTTGAAAACCAAGAGGTTAGCTCTACATATACTTCCTCCATAATGTAACCATTAAAAATGCACTTTTGACATCCATTTGATATAATGTAAAATTTTTATAACATGCAAATGCACACAACATTCTAATTGATTCTAATCTAGCAACCGGTGCAAAGGTTTCCTCATAATCAATACCTTCTTCTTGATTGTATCCTTGAGCAACAAGTCTAGCTTTGTTTCTAAGTAATGGTGCCATTTTCATCTACTTTATTTCTAAAAATCCATTTAGTGCCTATAATAGAATGATTTTTGGGTCTAGGGACTAATTCCCAAACTTGATTTCTCTCAAATTGATTCAATTCTTCTTGCATAGCCAAAATCCAACTTTCGTCATTTTCGGCTTCTTTAAAAGATTTTGGTTCAAATTGAGAGACAAAAGCAAAATGATTACAAAAGTTCTTAAAAGAAGATCTAGTTTTCATACCTTGTGATGGTTCACCAATAATGAGATCTTTAGGGTGAGCTTTTGCATACCTTCATTCCTTTGGTAATTCTTGGAAGAATCATTTACTTCCTCAAGCTTTTCTTGTTGAAGTTGTAATTCATCTTGGCTCTTTTCATCAAGCCTTGATTCCTTGATTTGCCTTTCTACCTCAACAATATCATCATCTAAATTCTTTGAAGAAATAACATTAGTTTCATCAAATTCAACATGCATAGATTCTTCAATAGTAAGAGTCTTTTTATTAAAAACTCTATATGCTTTACTATGGTTGGAGTAGCCAACAAAAATTCCAACATCGGCTTTTGCATCAAATTTTCCAAGGTTATCCTTGGTGTTTAAAATAAAACATTTACATCCAAAAACTTTAAAAAATCCAATGTTGGGTTTTCTTCCTTTCCAAAGTTCATAAGGAGTTTTCTTTATTAAAGCTCTAATATGGACTCTATTGATTATAAAGCATGCGGTATTAACGGCTTCGGCCCAAAAATATTTTGGCAAATTATTTTCAAGTAACATGGTCCTAGCCATTTCTTGGATAGTCCTATTTTTCCTTTCAACAACACCATTTTGTTGTGGAGTTCTAGGTGAGAAAAATTATGTTCAAAACCATTTTCATCACAAAGATTTTCAAATGCAACATTGTCTACTTCACCACCATGATCACTCCTAATGGACACAATAGAATACCCTTTTTGATTTTGGACTCTTTTTGCAAATTTTGAAAAAGCTTGTATGGCCTCATTTTTAGTTTTCAAGAATAATACCCAAGTGAATCTTGAATAATCATCCACAATAACAAAAACATAATACTTTCCACCAAGGCTTTGAGTTCTTGATGGTCCAAATAAATCCCAATGAAGTAATTGTAGAGGTTTATTTGTTGAAATAAATTTCTTTTGTTTAAAAGAAGTTCTCACTTGTTTTCCAAATTGACAAGCATCACAAATCTTATCCTTTTCAAATTTTATTTTTGGAAGACCATCAACTAAATCATTTTTAGAAATTTTTGAAATTGTGTCCATGCTAGCATGACCTAACCTTCTATGCCATAACCAACCATCATGATTAACAATGAAACAATTTTCTACATGATCATTAACATCAATATCAATAGTATAAATATTACCACATCTATTACCAACAAATAATGTCTTATTGTTACTAACATCCTTAATCACACATCTATTAGGCTCAAAAGCAACAAAATACCCTTTATCACACAATTGACTAATGCTAATCAAATCATGTTTCAAACCATGAACAAGCAAAACATCTTTAATAATAGGTGAAGAAGGGTTACCAATATCACCATTTCCGATTACCTTTCCTTTGGCATCATCACCGAAGGTCACATATCCTCCTTTCTTCATGATTAATCTTGAGAACTTGGAGGCATCTCCGGTCATATGCCTTGAGCATCTACTATCTAAGTACCACTTGTGTTTGCCACTCCTTTGTCTCTACAATTAACATTCAAGGAGTAACTTTTTGGTACCCAAAAGTTCTTGGGTCCTTGGGGGTTAGTTATGGTACTTTTTGGAACCCATATTTGTTTCAACTTAGGATTTCTCTTAATATAGCAAGAATGCACTTTGTGTCTTTTTCTTCCACAATAAGTACATGAATGATTAGGATTATTCCTAGAAGATGCATGAGCAAAATAATTTTTAAAATACTTTTGATTTTTATGACTTTTATATCCTAACCCTCTTTTATAAAACACATACCTTTGGTTTTGTAACATAGAATTCAAATTTTTTGTGCTTTTTGTAAAACTATCAACAATATTTCTTAAATCATAATTTTCCTTTTTCAAAATAATATTTTCTTTCTCTAATTTATCAAAATCCTTTTGTTTCAAAATCTCATTTTCAGTTTTTAATAAATGTATTTGATTTTCCAAACTTTCAAAATCTTTTTGCTTTAAAATTTCATTTTCATTTTCTAAAGCTCATTTATTTCCACCAACTCTTCTAATTGAGATAACATGATTTTTGACTTCTTTTTGAAAGCATTGATTTTTGAATTTTGTTTATCAACTTGCACATTTAAATTTTGGAATGTTTCAAGTAATTCATCATATGAAAGCTCATGATCATGGTTTAGAATACTTACCTCATCTTCTCTAAAAGCCATGAAGCACATGTTTGCCACATCGCAATCTTCTTCTTCATTCTCCTTCAAGATGATTTTATGAGTTATGAGAGAACCCATAAGTTCTTCTAATGGTATTTGGTGAGGTCCTTTGCTTCTTGGATTGCCGTCACCTTTGGCTCCCAAGATTTTGGTAGACACCTAAGAATCTTTCTCACCATTTCAACATTAGAGTAAGATTTACCAAGAGATTTCAAACTATTAATAACATCCGTAAATCTAGTAAACATTTTAGAAATTGATTCATCCGATTTCATCTTAAAAAGCTCATAACTATGAACTAGCATGCTAATTTTGGATTCTTTAACTTGACTAGTTTCTTCATGAGTTACTTCAAGTGTGTGCCATATTTCTTGTGCCGTAGAACAAGTAGATATTCTATTAAACTCATTTCTATCTAGAGCACAATATAACACATTTATAGCTTTAGCATTCAAACTTAATTTCTTTTTATCATCTTCACTAAACTCTTTAGGTTCTTTAAGCATGCTTTCTCCATTTTCAATTTTGGTAGGAACAAAAGGTCCTTCCAAAACAATAGACCACAAATCATAATCAAAAGATTTCAAGAAAATACTCATTCTAGTTTTCCAATAAGAGTAATCACTTCCATAAAAAATGGAGGTCTAGAGATAGAAAGTCCCTCAACATATGAAGTTGAATTAAAAGTTGCCATAGCTCAAAATCGGTTAAGATTTTAAAAAAATGAGCAACCTTGCTCTGATACCACTTGTTGACCCAGGTATGGCAACCCAAGAGGGGGGGTGAATTGGGTTTTTATTTATCAAAACGGATTTGTAAAACTTTTATTTGAAGATCAAAATTATTTAACTCTTTCTTTGAGAATAAAGGTGAAGAAGATGAAAATAAAATGCAATTAAGAGAATAGCAATAAAGAACAATCACAAGTGCAAGTAAATGTAAAGAGGATAGGGATAGAGAGAGTGCAAACTCGATGTACGTGGTTCGGCAAACCTTACCTACGTCCACGGGCTCCTAGCTCCACGAGCTAGGCTTTTCACTAAGTTGTAGAAATCTTTACAACTTGCTTGATGAACAACCTCACCAAGACTTTTTCCTTCAACTCTTGATAACACCACACCAAGAGTTCTTCTTGATGAACACCCTCACCAAGGCAACTTCCTTCAACTCTTGATAACACCACACCAAGAGTTCTTCTTGATGAACAACCTCACCAAGGCAACTTCCTTCAACCCTTGATAACACCACACCAAAAGTTCTTCTTGATGAACAACCTCACCAAGGCAACTTCCTTCAACTCTTGATAACACACAACAAGAGTTCTCTCAAGGAAAACTATTATCCTTTACAATAATATCTCACTCTCACCACAATACAAGAACAAAGATAATTTTTATAACAAAAGTATAACTCTCTTCAAAGAGTAGATAAATAATATAAAAGCTCTCTAGACTTGATATTTCTCTTGCTTTTTTCTTGATAAAATGCTTCTCTTGCACTACTTGAATGCATGGGAGAATGGCTCCTTTTATAGGCAAATGAGATGAACTTAATCAAGTAAAGACACCAACTCCAAATTTTCTGCCCACCATAAAAACCGTAATCTTGTCTGCCATTTTTGTCAATGTTCCGTTTGAAATTTGAAAATCTGCAAAACATAAAAGATTTGCATGTTTGAATAAGCTTTCTAACACATCAAGAATCAAGTCATTTGGATATCTGTAGCTCAAGATATGGCCAAAACACCATTCGGTGCCCATGTGACTTGATTTTTCTTTCTTGTGTCAGTCCACCAAATTGAATGATAATTCTGTCAGCCTTCCGTTTGAAATTTGAATTTCTTCAAAACATAAAAGATCTGCATATTTGAATAAGATTTTTAAAACATTAAGAATCAAAGCATTTAGATATCACTATCTTAAGATATGGCCAAAAAACCATTCGGTGCTCATGTGAGTTGATTTTTCTTCTTTGTGTCAGTCCACCGAATTGCATGTCAATTATGTCGGCCTTCTGTTTGAAATTTGAATTTTTTCAAAACATATGAAATGTTCTTCATTAAGTCATCTTTCCAATGCCATAAGAATCAAGTCAGTTTGATTTTTCTAGCTCAAGATATGTCCAAAGGAGTATTCGGTGCTCATGTCAGCTACTTCCATTTGTCTTTCAACTTGCATGAAGATTTGGACAACCTTACACTTGAAATTTGAATTTCTTTAAAACATATGAAATGTTATAAATTGAGTAAGCTTTCCAAAGGCTCAAGAATCACATCATTTGGACATTTATAGAGATATATATGATCAATTGATTAAACATTGCTCATGTGTCATATTCCTTGAGTCAAACCTTATTCTTAAACTTTGGTGCCTTTAACATGTAGTCTTTCTCCTTAGCTTCAACACTTCAATTTAATAAGCCTCTTCTTGATTTTAAAATTATTTCAATGATCTTACTCTTGCACATAAATAAACATGTTAGTAAATCTCAATTAATCAATGTGTATTGTTATCATCAAAATTATCATGTAGCCTTAGAGCTAACAGTAGGATCAGGTGTTATAACTGTCCAAGCTTAGAACTCCACTCGCTTACCTATCAAGTTGCCCTCTGTGGCCTCCTCTGCCTCCTCCTCCTCCACTTAACTGCGTCGATAATGGAGTATTGCATTAAATCGCACATATCCCGAAACTGTGACTCCATTTAACATGTAAATGAAAGTTAGACAAAATCACGTAAATGAAAGTTATTCATTTATCCTAGCCTCCGATGGAAAATAAAATAAATAGACTACGTTGCTTACAGCAAACAAATAATATTACATAGATAAAAAAAACCCCATTCGTACATTTGGTAGACATCATCCCCTGTCATGAAGTGGAACTGGGTTTCGACAAGTTTGATGATTATGCCTGAAACTTCCACACCGCCAGCAAGTTCGAGACGTGCTAGACTCTCCGACGGAAGGGATTCGTTTCCTATAAGGACGACTGGCTGGTCTCCTCATGACTGGCGGTAGAACCACTCTGCTGCATACCTCCTCAGGCACCATCCAGTCCTTACTAACTCCAACAGGAATAACTGACAGAGCAAATGCATGTAGTAATGTTTCAGTCGTATACCAATGGGCACAATAATCATGGCATGTCAGTAGGTTCATACGTTTGCAAACAGCTAATACATGTGCGCACGGAAGCTGGTCAAGATCAAACACCCTGCACGTGCATGTCCGAGCGTGCATGTCAACGATGCTAACACGGTTGTTGCCTCTCACCTCGTACGTAGTAAGAGAGATACCACTAACCCTCATACGTTCACCCTCCTTTAAACGCTCCTCCATCAACTTGTTAGCCCATGGCGAGAGATGTAATTTTGAGTTAGCAAATAACTGTCAACGCTCATAGAACCATTGCTGCAAGTTCGCCCGGTAATAATCTGCTAACAATGTAATCGAAAGGAATCGTGCATATCACAAGTAGCTGTTCATTGACTCAGCTATATTTGTTGTCATAATATTATACCGTTGGCCATGAAACTATGAACGTGCCCATTTTTTGACTCCAATCTCTCAAAGATAAATTATTGCTGTAGGCATATACGATTCAGTTTATCGCATATGATAGTTGAAATCAGCACAGTGATAAGTCCTTGTAGCTCGGGAGTATATATCTAACAAAGTCTTGTCCTTGAACGTGGCCTTCAAGTTACCCTTCAGATGATGCGTGCACAATCCATACAGTGCATGAGGAAAAACTTCTACAATGACTCGTTCAATGCTACGCTGACGGTCAGAAATGAAAACAAGATCTCTGACATTTCGTACAAGATGATCACGTAACTGTCTCATAAACCAGTTCCACGAGTCATCATTTCCAGAATGCCCAACTCCAAATGTCAATGGGTATATTTGTTTATTTCCATCGATAAAAGAAGCCAAAAACATTGTACCTCTATATTTTCCTTTAAAATAAATCCATCAACTGTGATAACTGGCCTAATTGATGATGCAAATTCAGTAATAAAGGCCCCCATACTCATGAAAAAGTATTTAAAATGGTCGTTGTCATCAGTTTCTAAAGTCGTTTTGGTCCCTGGGTTTGCTTTCTCAATCATGTTCATGTACTGGGGGAGTAGTGTGAATGATTCCTCTTGAGATCCGTGAAGTTCTTGCAAAGCTGCCTTCTTTGCCCTCCATGCCTTGTTGTATGTGATATTAACACCCAATGACTCCTGAACATTAGACATAATATTCTTCGGATGATATATTTTCGATGCCTCAACGAATTTGTTCTTAATATGTTTGCCAATAACATGTGCAGTTGCCTGTTTGTGGTTTGGGTGAAGTCCGGCTCCGGAGCATGTGTGATGGTTCTTATACTTTTTCACTTGGAAGAAATGTGAATAGGCTATTTTTGTGGCACGTAAACGCCATTTACAAGATTCAGCATGGCATAAAACCTCAAACCTTGTTGCGTTGGAGTTCTTCATCTTGAATTGAAAGTTGCATCTTAATGCCAAATTTGATAACTTCTCACGAAGCTCCTTTTTGCTGTTAAACATCTGCCTAACTGCAACCTCAATCCCATCAACTACAAATCATGAAGCATCATCGCCAACTGCAGATGATGAATGCACAATAGGTGGCATCTACCTGAATGTGTTAGCCTGACGGCTGTCATTCTCAGAGCCCAAATTAGCTTCTTCATGTATAGGATTTGCATCCATTCTCGGATCATTATTCGACACCGGATCTTGTTGATGTCCGTATAGTGGAGGAGTAGGTACGGAGTGAATTGGAGAAGGAACGGTAAATGGCACATCCTGGTTCACATCATTCAAGATCTCTGTTTGTTCATTATTATCAAAATATGAACCGTCTACATTCTGCCCATCAACAATAAAATCATTCAAACCCTCACCAAAATCTTTAATACGAACAGTGTAATCATCATTCTTATCGTCGCCATTCTCACTAACATCATCACTACCATCATCATAATCTTCGTCACCACCATTGTCATCATTAACATCATCACTAGCATTATTAACATCAATATTGCCTAAACTCTCAAGCTCTCTAATGCTATCGAGATGACGTACTAATCTCGATGGCATCGACGAGGGCACCCCTTCCTCATTTTCATCTAAAACCCCAACTGACTCATGCCTTGCATGTCCTAAATATTGCTCAAACTCAATGCCAACATCATCATTGAATTGTGTTTGTGCACAAACAAGAGTGGACTTACTTAATTGGTTGCTTCCACTTGCTGAGCGAAACATAGAGGGATGAGAAGAACTTTGTCGCCTTTGTACTGCATCAGATCCTAACCTCTGTCTTCGCTTCTCCCTATCTTCAACTTTGACAATTAATGGTGTATATGACTGTTGGTCCCCAAACAATATTGTATAAAAAACAAATATCTTTGTCAGTCTCAATAGGAGTCGGCATTGGCGGAACACCCTTAAAAGCAAATTGAACATCTAAAGTCATGTTATGATTACGAAGATCCTAACCCATTTCAGTACTAATACAGTCAACCAACTCATTATAGGTAGCACACCTACGAATTATCAATGGCTTGGCCCTCCCACCAGTGTACAAATAACCACCATTCTCTTGCATAATCCAAGAACCATTGTATAGAATAAGGATGCCTAAAGTTTCCATATCCTGCATGATAGAGACATATAGGTCCGTGGACAAAAAATCATTACGAAATTGCTTAAATAGGTTACAAAAACAACAATTCTGCCCAAACGCTCGACATATCATGACGGAATGCACTCGACGCATGACACTTGACGAACCGCACTCGACACACAAACTCGACTAAATACACATCCGACGATCGACGCTGTCGACACTGCACTCAATGCACTAACTTGACACTCGACTGTAGACTCGATGAACCACACTCGACACACAAACTCGACACACAAACTTGACTAAATACACATCCGACGATCGACGCTGTCGACACTACATTCGACGCACTAACTCGACACTCGATTGTAGACTCGACACAATCCCTCGACACTCGACATTACCTCTCAACATGTCGAGAGTAGATCTGACAAATCGAGCCAAGTCGTTTGACAAATCTTGTCTTCTTCTCCGTCGACTGTGATACCAGATTTTCTCAACGAATTTGCAGTTTCTAGCAAATTTTGACAGAAATCGCACTATCTCTAAGCTTAGTTCAAATACATATCTCTATTTTAAGCTATATAATGCGGTTGACAGCTACCAAAATAATAAATAACGAAAACATTACAACCTATTTCAACATTCTTGCGCCATTTAGAGAGAGATTAAGGAAAGTTTATCTTACCTTGTTGCTCAGCTTCAACTCTAAGAGTAAACAATGAGATGAAATGTAACAAAGCTGTTGAAGAGTGTTTCGGACAAAAAAGAAATGGAAGGAGTGACGATGGTTTGTTTATTTTTCTTTTTTCTTTCTTTTCAATTTTTAAGGGGTATTTTGGTCATTTTGTGAGGAAAGTGTCTATGGCATGAAAACTTTTCATGATGTGTCTAATTTTCACTACAGGCCCCTAATTCTTTCTATTTTTTCAATTTTCCCTATTGTTTTTTACCTTGTGAATTGTATTTGTAAGCATTAATAACATCTACTAAATGTTTAAAAAATAACATCAATGGAAGTTTACTAAATGCTTAAAAAACAACATCACCAGAAGTCTATGAAATGTTTAGACTACAACATCAATGGAAGGCTGAGTTTTGAATTGAAGTAAGATGATGCAAATAAAGTAATGCCATTCGAAGTTGGTTGTTCACTATATGTTTGTTTAAGGATTTGCTTCTCTTATTAAAAAAAAAATTGATTTTTATTGAATATTATCAAATTGGAGTTATACGGACCCAAATCTAGATTAATGATTGTTTACATTGTATTCTAATAGAAAATTTATTGTTTCATTTTAGTCTATATATAAGTGACAAAATGTTTAAAAACATGATTCGATATCACAAAGAATGAACGTTAATTCAACTTTTTTTTTCTTCTCATATATATATATATATATATATATTTGTGGTAACAACACAATTTTTGATCGATTCAATGTAGTGATTTGCATCCACTCATCCTAATTAGGCATCCATCAATCATTTTAGACCAACATGATACCGAAACCCCAGGAATAATTATAGCATTCATATTCATCTATAAATAATAAACTTTATTGCACTTTGTGAAATAAATAAAAGCCAAATTCTAGCTAATATTTTCATTAAAAAAATAGCAAACATGAGTGTTTTCAATACAAATTTTCTTCTGTTTTGTTGGTGGTAATAATATCTCCAACATTTTCAGAGTTTTACTTTGTTAAATAGACTGTCATCATTAAGAAAGATATAGCTAATGGAGTGAGCCTCAACGCTCATTGTTTATCCGGCGAGGATGATCTAGGTGCACATGTACTCCCTCCTAAAGATTCTTACTCGTTCTCATTCAAACCTCCTCCTTGGAGGAATACATTATATCATTGTGGTTTTAAATAGGGTAAAGAATTCCATCGATTCGATATTTTCAAACATGATAGGGATTATGACAAACGTACTAAATGCAATTGGAGTATAAGGCCAACCGGTCCATGCTTTATGGGAAAATCTAAGGAAGATGTGAAATGCTTTCCATGGAATTAATAATATTATCATCAAGCTAGCTAATACTCCTATTCCACGTTGATCGTGTTTCTTTATGAAAAGTAAGCTTATTATTAGCACAATTGTTGAGGTTTTGATTAATCAATTATTATATAGTTATATTAGTTAAAAGAACATAGACATATTGATGTGAATTAGGTGTTAATATCCAAAAAGTTCAATAAGTGGATTTTAAAGGCTAATTTTAGTTCACCTTGATTATAGGCTTGTCTTTAGCGCATAATCTTCTCAATTATCCTCTACAAATGTACTTGCTTTGTCTCTATTCATTTGTTTGTAATGTCCTCAATGTAGGACTTGACTTTAGCTTGTATTATGTACATATAGTTTATAATGCAATAGCAATGAAATAACATTCAACAGTATTACTATATTTTTCTTTGTATTAGAGGCTTAAATATTAAAGTTAAGCTTATACCTACAATCTTAAATTTTTGAAAAAATTATAAAGTTAACATCCTTAACCTGTTCACTTTGATCAAATAGAAATATATTCAAAACTTCCAAAATAAAGTTCTACCCTAATTGATTTTCTCAATATATTCTTAAACTTTCCAAATCAACATTTTTATTTTATTTTATCATAATAGTAGTAATAAAAATACATCTTGAACATCACAACTGTTTTTCTAAATTATTGAAATAATTCATGCTATTGCTATTTCCATTTTGACTTTCCATAATTAGGATCCTCTAGTCTCCTTTTTTGCCTTAAAACTTTTAAGGATCTATTGACACGTGGATTTCATATTCATGGATGATTGAGATATGTATTTATTCTCTTTCCTTATTAATTCATTTCTATAACCATCCATCACTCCTTTGTAATACAAAAATGAGGTAGAAATGAGATGAAGAGGGATCTTTGTCTGATTTTTTCAAAATATTCATGATTGGTTGGGAATGTTATCAAATTAAAATTAGTGGAAATAATAGTATCATAGTAGAGGCTCATATTTATTACATTTTATACCTTAGATTTTAGATATTAAAAATACCATCCTTAAAATTTGACCTTAATTGCAATTTCATTCTTAAGGTTTTAGAAATAAACAATACCATCTTTAAGGTTTTCTATTGTGAATTTCAAGCTTTTTAGGAAAGCGTTCAATTAGTGATATTGACAAAATTATGATGAAACCATAAGCAAGAAAATAGATAAGAGAATAAAGAAGATATGAACGCCAAATTTATAGCGGTTCGGCCAATCAAGCCTACGTCCACTTTAAAGATCTCAACCATAGCTTTTTCCAATCAACAATAAAGGAGAATTACAAGAATATCAGCAGCAATAACAAGGATTTAACCTTACCATCTTTCTATGCATATAAGCCAAGATAACCATCAATCTATGATATATACACCCAAGGAAAGACTAACAGAGAAGAACTTTCACGGGTGCTCGATCTCTACTCACGATTTAGAATCCCAAGTCGTAGCTTCTAAGATCACGATCCTACTCACGATTAATGACTTCAATCGTGGCTTCCTGGATTACCCAAACATTGACATCCTTGCCATCTCCCAAAGCTCCTAAAACATTTATTATCATCTTTTGTCCACTTGATCGATTTCTCGATATCTCTACACTAATACATACAAAGCTTTATATAGGGCCAAGAGTTTCTTTCCTAGTCTAATCATGATTCCTCGACTAGAAAAACAACCAAAACTCTTCTTATTTTAGTTTCCTTATTCAACTATAAGTAACCTAGATTATCCTAATTAAAACAAATTACAATCAAACTCAACTTCCTAGTTTGATACAAATTCTAATTTGTTTTAATTCTAATCTAAAAACAAATCCTGTATTGTCTAATATTCTAACAAGATAAAAACACAGATAACAATTCTTTACCTTGTTTTTGTCTTCAAACATTGTTGATTCCACATTGAAGAAGGATTACAGTCCACTACGTCGCACAAGTACGTAACCATTATTGCAAAGGAGCGCCAACTCTGTTTTCTGGTACAATCAGGATTGCTTGTCATGCAAGTAATTTGCCCATAAGCCTTCGACTATAAATAAGAGACATGTTTCTAGGGTAAAACATGTCAGAGAAGTTTGAGAGAAGAGAGAATAAAAAGGAAGTTAGGGTTTAGAAATTGGGAGTTTCTTTGAGAGAAAGAAACAAAATTTCTTCTACTTGTCCCTATAAACACTCTTATATCTCCTGTTTTTCACCATAGTATATTGATTATCACCAGCAACTGGACATAGGATCACGTTTGGTTGTCTAAACCAGTATAAATTCTTGTGTCCTTGTGTTCTTACTTTGATTTATTTTGCTTGGGTGTGCATTCAAACTCTTAGTTAAATTCCACATTAAGCCTCTTATGAGTGTGTGTGTGGCATTTCTTTACAACAAATTGGTCTGCAGCCATTAGAATCAAGCGTACCGAGTGAAATCAAGTTCCGCTTCAGTTTTGGAATGTGCCTCACAACCGTCAAAACTTTGCCCATGCCATCATGAGTCACCTAACAAAACTTTTCCACCGTCAATCTTCTCATAAGATTCAAAGCAGCTTCTATTTGACGTCATATGAAATGAATAACCAGAATCTAAGACCCATTGCTTCTTCAAGTTTTTTGTGGTCACGACTAGCATATCTGAACTCTCATATCCATCTTCTACAATTGCAGCATCACCCTTATCTAGTTCTTTTCCTTTCTCGTTCTTATTTCTCTTAGGACAAACCTCATAATATGCCCTTTCTCATGACAATGAAAGCATTTTATGGCTTTCTTTCCCTTCGACTTTGACCTTGAGTGTGACTTGCCCATCTAGTCTCGTTTTTCACTCCTACCTCTCACGTGCAGCCCTTCACCCGAGTGTTTACCTAACTTATTCTTCCTTTGAAGATCTTTCAAATTTAATACACCAATCACATCATCAAGTGACAATGTCTCCCTACCATGCTTCAAAATATCCATAAACGTCTCATATGATTTCGGAAGAGAATGTAACAACACCAATGCTTTATCCTCATCATCATATTCAATTTGTATATTTTCTAAGTCCAGGTATAGTTTGTTAAATTCATCAATGTGGTCTTGCAAGTTCTTATCCTCAGCCATTTTGAATGTAAAGAATTTAGTTTTCAAATACAACCTGCTAGATAAATTCTTAGTCATATACAAGCTTTCAAGCTCTAACCATTTTTTAGCCACATTGTTCATCTTCAAGACTTGGTTTAATACCTTGTCACTTAGGCAGAGAATTAACATGTTATAGGCCCTCTTCATGATATTATTTCTCTTTTCAGTGCTGTAGCTATCCGGCATCTTGCTTTTGCCCCCAAATGCTTCATCCTGTCTTAGATTCCCTAACAAAGCCAACATCTTCATCCTCCAAATAGCAAAGTCGTTGTTAGCATCAAACTTCTTAATCTTGTACTTGCAAGTTGATGCAACCATCATAGGAATTTTCTCGAACTCCTCTTGTACTACATAGCTACGAGTCAGGACTTTTATCAAATACCTTTTGTGCTATGAACTTTGGCTACCAAAAGATCCCAAATCAAGCCGGCGTAACCTGGCTCTGACACCAATTTGTTGTGAAGAAGAGCGGCACACACTCACAAGAGGCTTAATACGAAATTTAACTAGGAGTTTTAACAAACACCCAAGAAAAATAAATCAAAGTAAGAACACAAGGACACAAGAATTTATACTGGTTCAGACCACAAAATGTGATCCTACGTCCAGTTGCTGGTAATAATCAATCTACTATGGTGAAAAATAAGAGATACAAGAGTGTTTACAGGGACAACTAGAAGAAATTTAGTTTTGTTCTCTCCAAGAAACTTCCAATCTCTCTAAATCATAACTCTCTTCTTATTCTCTCTTCTCTCAGACTTCTTTGATCTATTTTACACTGGAAACATATTTCTTATTTATAGTCCAAGGCTTATAGGCCAATTGCTTACGTGACAAGCAATCTTGATTGTACTAGGAAATAGACTCGTGCTCCAGTGACATAGTACCCGCGCTCCGACGCGAACTCACTATCCATACATATCCATAAACCCAGAATCTGTGCCCCTGTGCAGTATTATCTGTGCCCCTACGTAGTATTATCTGTGCTCCTGCGTAACACTCCATGCATAGTGGTGCTAAGCTTCTATCTTTGCATGTCTGACACTGCATCTGATGCGCATGTGGTGCTCTGGTGTAGCTCCAGCTGCGCGCCTGCGCCCCTTTTCTACCTGCACTTCTCAAGTTGAGCTATAAACTTTACATTTTCCTTGATTACAATAATATCCCTCAACCTTGATTGTCATGATTTATTAATAGTTAATTTAAACATGCATTTGAAATAATTCCATAAACCCCTTAAGAAATGGTCAAAAACAAGAAATACCAAGTATTTTAAAAAATAAGAATCAACCTTAACTAATTGTTGAACATCTTTGACTCAAAACATTAGACAACAAGCTGATAGTATAATTTAATCGTCTAATTCAAGTATATCCCTTTATTTCATGTTTTTTTTTTCTTTTTTGGAAAAACCATGGTGTTTTGTGTCATTCAACTAAACCATATGGGGTTTGTTAATATGATCTCTATGTCAAATTAACTAGTAATAAAGGTTGAAGGATTTTATTATAATTAACACAAATCTTAGGGATCATGTTATTTATTTTAGAGACGTCGAGAATGATATTATTTATTTTAAAAGTTAGAGATGAAATTCAAAAAGATAAACCTTAAGGATGACATTGTTATTTTCCTTTAAAAATATTCGAATTGATTTATCATGATATATGTGCCATCATATATTTAATTTTTCTCAACTATAAAAACAATTTTACGACCTTAGATTTATTATTCTCTCCACACCTATTATTCTAAGTAGCCATGTTTTAAAATTTTAAAATTTAAACTTTTGTAAAGTCTATCTCCGCAAAAATAAAATTCATGAATCTTTTACAAAAGTTTGACTACAAAAATAATTAATACACATATTTATATTAATTAGTGTCTCATATAGTTTCTTGAGTTTTTATTTACTTTTTGTTGTATTTGTCAGTCAGGTAATTCCAATCCATTCAATCTATATTGATTACTGATAATATTTTAATTATGAAAATGAGTTGAACAAAAGTAGATCTATAAAATTTTAATTAGGAAGTATACTTGAAAAATAGGTATTGAGAGTAAAATTTTGGATGAAAATGGTGCTGAGGTGCTTGGTAGATTAGATTTTCCTCCACCTGTTTTTAAAGACATAAAAGTGAAACTATTCCTAGCTTATTCGAGGGAGCAAGAACGTCCTAAATACAATAAAAAGGTTTATTGAATTCTGAATGATATTCTTGTATTTATGTCAGTCCAATATATAGCAGAGACTTTACAATTAGTTCAAAGAAAGGAGATAAAATAAAATTAACCTAGGAGGGATATGATTGAATTAACGGACTGCTGACCAACTCAAAACTACTACAAAGACTTGATTGACTTATTCTAAACAAAATCAAATACTTGCTGACTTATTGAAAGAAAAATACCAACTGAAGTGTGACCTGTATTGGAAAATAATCTCCCTATTATCTTATCAAGCCTTTGAATTGAATTTGTTTTTTTTATTTACCTTGAATCGCCATAAATGGTAAACAATAAAGTTATAATTAATTGAGGACCACCAAATATTTACTTGAGTTCAAATAACAAGACCTTGGTGAAGTTGGATATTAAAAAAAAAAAAAAGAATAGTAATTAAGCATGCTACAGGTATCAATAGTTGATTTATCTATTTTATTAATTAGAGATATTGTAAAATAAATGGAGCATAGTAAAATATTGATTAAATGACTGTGTCCATTACAAATACAACAGTCTAAATGCGGATATATTACTTGGAAGATAAGGCTTATTTACCATCCAAAGGAGTTTCACTCTTTTTGTTTTTTTCAAATAAATTTTATTTGCGCGGGTCAATCAAAATAAAAATCTCTACTCATGACTTTGACAGGCTTATTTAACTATTTTTCGCCTAACGGATAATTTTTATAATTATAACTCCTTGACTCTATAAATCACACAGATTCCCCATCTAAACATATATTTGTTTTTTCAAAAAAGAAAAAAAAACACAGTGCAACATGAAACTCTTGTGAAAATCATCGTGTTGCACGATGGTTTTGCAATTAGTAACGGTTTTAGAAAAAAGTTTGTTGCTACAGGACACCTTTGTTGAAATGAATTGTGTTCATGAAAGTTTTGCAAAGATTGTTGTGCCATATGAATTATAGATTTTTATTAAAAATAAATAAATAGATACGGAGTCTTGAATGTCGTGGAATTGCACGCTGAAATAAGTTGTTATATAGCTTTGTGTTTGCACTATATATTTGCTTTTTCATTTAAAGGATATTGATGCTTTGCTTTTTAAAAGGTTTTAAAATTAACAGAGTTATTGATGCTGGGTCCAAAATAGGGGTGAAACAAAGTCCCACATCTCTTATGTAATGGATTGGCTTGTAGCTTGTAAGAGGAGGGGCTACTCCCTTTCCCCAACGAGGGCGCTTTTCAGGATAAAACATAGTAGGCTCCAGCCCAAAACAGAGAATATCTCGTCAGGACGCAAGCCCATAAAATCCATGCATCAACAGTTGGCGCCATCTGTGGAAATGTCCATAGTGGCACCCCATCACCGACTAGGGGCCTGTTGATGTCGGGGTCCAAATAAGGGATGGTGGTTTTGTCCCACATCTCTTGTGTACTGGATTGACTTACATCTTTTGTGTGGCTTATAAGAGGAATGACTACTTCCCTTTCCCAATGAAGGCACTTTTCAGGACAAGCTGTACTGACTCTGGCCCAAAGCAAATAATATCTCGTGAGAATGCAAGCCCGTAAAGTCCATGCATCAACAAAAGTACTCATCGGTCAGTTATGATTAAAAAGTCTTTGGAGTGGGCCATTTCACGGAGTTCTTTTGAATTTTAAATAGAATATTTTTTATCACAATTGTGATCTAGATAAAATAATTTAACAAAAAAATAAATCCCACTAACTATTCACCATTCTAATAAATCTCTCTCTCTCTCTCTCTCTCTCTCTATATATATATATATATATATAAACTTTTTCTTTTAAGAAGACTAACTTTAAAATTACATATTTTATATATAGATTATTAAAGTGTCATTAAATGATTAAAAAAGTGAATATACAAAATATAAATTTTTAATAAGGAATAATAATGATGTGTCAATAAAGAAATTAATATTGTCACATCAATTTATATACAATAGTTTGTATACAAAATTTTTAATATATCACTGATCTTATTTTAAAAATCACCAATCGTAATTAGACAAAAACAATTAAATATATATAGCATGATTATTAGGAATATTCATATAATACACTCATCTCACCTAAGGTTTTTTTTTTTTTTTAAAAAAAATCAATGTAAATTAACTGCACCTTCATATAATCAGATATGATATAATCAGATATCAGGCCTTCAATTCAATTTCACGTTTGTCATTTACCTCAAATAGGCTTATATAGAAAATCATAAAGTTACAATGCAGAATCTTAAAATTGATTTTTCACCCTTTACTTTCTCTATATATACTAGAACACTTCCAAAGATTTAAGTATAACATAAGTTACCATAACCAAAGTTTAAGAGAGCTTGAGAAAAATTAACAATTAATAGAGTTGAACGTCTCAGGAATGGTGATAGTTAGGACTCATCGTTTGGCTTTGTTCATGGTGGTGGTAGCTGCAATCCTAAGTTTTACCGATCTTGGGGTTTCGGCGCTTTGTGGAGGAGATGTTTCTGACATTATTGATGAATGCTCACAGTTCGTTAAGGTTACCGGACCAAAAATCCCTCCATCTTCAGAGTGCTGTGGAGTGGTGAAAACTTTTGAAATTCCATGTGTTTGCAAACTTCTTACATCTAAGATTGAGAAGCTTGTTAGCATGGAGAAGGTGGTCTTTGTAGCAAGAAGTTGTGGGCTAAAAGTTCAACCTGGCATGCATTGTGGAAGTAAGAATTTAAATTTGTTAATTGAAGCCCTATTTATGGAGCTATATCGATTTTTTTATTTTGATTGTAATAGTTTTGATTTTTTTTCTTTTTAATTACAATTCTGAGGTCATAAGTGCTGATTGCAATTAAGGCTTTTAAAACTCTTTTAATACGATTTATTCTCTACATATATCTCTCCTAAACTGATAATTTTTTAAAATTTTATAAACCTTTTTTTTTGTTTTTAACGATGACTGGCTTGAGAACTTTTCAGGGAATTAATTGATACAATGATTTAATAGAGCTGCAAAAAAGAAGGCCTTGTTTGTATTCAGTTAATTTTGTTTTATTTTATTGTTTTCTCTGTAATTGATTTTTCCTAAATGGCCTGATTTTGTTTCCTAACTAGTTTAGCTTATTGTATATTTAAGATTTGCGAAAAGCTAGCTCTTCTAGTTGGAATTGAATTGTAACCTGCTGGGCTGAATTATTTAGTTGAAACAAACAAAGGTCCAATTTAGAAAATTTAAAAAAGGACTTAAAAATTCTTTTTAAAGAATTATCTTATAAGTGTTTATTTTATGAAAAGTTGTTTCTATAATATGCTTATCTTAACATTTTTAATTACTATGTTAATTAATGTCATTATCTAGGTGTTTGTATTATAAATTGTTAATTATTAATATAATCCTTCAATTATATGATTTTTTTCAGGCTACACGGTTCCACCACTGCGGATGATGTAAGAGTTGCGAGGAGATGTTTTAAAAAACTATGTTGTAATAAACATGAATAATATTGCCGACATATATGGAGAGAGAACTCTTCAATGTATCTTATTTTACAAATTTCCTTTTATAAAAGTACACTAAAAAGAATTCGCCCCTTTGCAGAGAATTAATATACACTTATATAGCAATTCAAATTAATCATTCATCAAAAGGTAAATGTAGGTAAAACGGCTAAATAATTTATAACTTGAAATTTACAATCAAATTTAAAATACATAATAAAAATTATTATTAAAATTGAATAAAAAATTATTACACACTAATAATATGTAAGATAGAGACGAAAATGACAATCTTAAAATTTCTATTATTGATTCATTATCAGAATAGAATTCGACTTTCTTTCAAATCTAAAAATCATCTATTATTTGATTCCATATTAAATGTTTTAGCAATTTGCCCATTTCCTTCTCAATTTATATAATCAATAGATTAGTGAAAAATTCATCCACCATTTTAATCTTCTCTTGTATTTTGATATAAGAAGACAATTTAATTCTTAAGAATAAATACAAACTCCTAAATTATAATTTGAAGTTAAAAATAGAAATTAGGTTCAAATTATAGTTTATCTAATTTAAAAAATAATCTTTAAAGATGTTGCATATATTCCAAAATTGCTTCTTTCTTTTACCGTTGAAACAAGAGGTTGCAATTGCTATGGCACAAAAAAAAAAAAAGAAGCAAGGGTTAGTTGAGAACGTTTCAGTTTTTTTGGTCTTTGATGAAGTTTTTTTTTTTTTTTTAAATTATGTTGAGAGAAGTCCCTTTTTTTGTCTTTGATCCAATAATATTTACATTATAGCTACATCATAGATTATAGACTATGTTCAACTCAATCTCCTGGTTTTTCATTTTCCAATTTGAACAGCAATGAGAGATTAGAAAATTTATATGCAATTAATTTTCAAGTTAAAGACATCCCCAACCTATATTTTGATGATTAATTGTATAGAGAGATGGCGTTTGCTTTGCTGCAGAACTCGTCATTGAAAGACTTACCAATACTATTGTCTTATGCGAATTGTTTCTAACAATAGGAGTGTTAGAACCGCTCATGTGGATGCGTTCAGGTGCACGCGGAAAGCTACTCTGTAAATAGTTAAGCAAGAAGGGAGTTGGCACGTTTTGGGTATCGCAATTCCACACTAAACGGTGCAATTCCGCCAACTTCTTTCCTTTTGTTGATCCATATAAGCCAACCAAGGTTTATGTGATGTTATGTACCAACTCCAATTTTATCAAAATTTGGCAACCAAGAGCATTGCGATGCTTGTAAAGATTTAATTTCATGCACAATCCCATCTCTTTTCCGAAGACTTGTGCTTTATATTTATACTTTGATTAGCATCAACTTCATTTAAAATCTTTATTGGTATATATCTAATTCTTTAATTTTGGCAAAGTCTGGCGGCTAAGCCTATATATACTGATTTAAAAATTATTTTATGATTCGTTGTTATTATTTAAGTTGGATAATTTAGTTTTGTGGAGAGATTCGGGGGGAGGCTGGGCTAGGAAGCTCATCCTTGTACCTGTCCAAAGAGTAGTGTTATTTAAGGCCACAAAACTTCTTTTTTAAGCCCCATCTATTACTTTTTCAAATTAAAAAATTGTCAATTCAATATAAAAAAAAGGTTGGTTGAAATACCTATTTTTTTCAATATTTTCCAATAAAGGTATGAAATTTGAAAGTAATGGATAGTTAAGCGTAATGTAACAGAAAACAATAAAATAAATCAACACAAGAGGTTTTACATAGTTTGGTTGTAAAACTTACGTCCACGGGGAGCTTGAACTACAATTTACTAAGTTTCTTTTGTATACAAGACTCAGGTATGTTTATAGTGGTGGACTATCTCTTACGCAATAACCTAATCTATGTAAAACTACTCTCTCAAGAACTCAACTCTAGTGATACTACACACTTACTGTCGTTACTCACAAAATATAAACTAATATGTAAATCATAACAGAAAACTCAGTTACAGACTCATGTAAGTACATGAATCCCTTAAACCTTACACGCCCTATAACTAGCAACAGAAGCTCGCAACTTCATACATAAACACAATATATATTGAAAGATGCACACAACTTGCTCTTCTTGAATAAGCCTAAAAATTGCGTGATTTGCAGGTTATGGTAGCAGCTCTTCAAATAGTGTTCTTTGTTTTGGTCAAGATGGAATTCCATTAGCTACAAGGATTTAGCTCTAAGAGAAAATAGATTAGGATCATGTGAAATAGATAAACACTCATATCATATTAGAGTTATGCATTGCAGATTTTTCTCCTAATATAGATTAGGATAATATGATTAATATAAGATAATCTAATTATCCATCAGTATGGGTGTTTTGTTTAAAAAAAAATCTAATTATTCATTTTGAAAAACATTTCTATTCCATATTAACATAATAGTAGAAAAATATTAGTCAAAATCAATAATGCTATATTTACAAAGTTTATATATAAAATATAATAAATGTTAATGAATCAAACGGCGTTGAATGAGTAATGATATTTCGACTTTGTATATAAATTTTGTATATTACCTTCGTAAGTGCGACAGTACTCATGTACTTTTTAAACAACGTAAACTTCACCTTTTGATAAAAAAGCTACTTTTCATAACAAGATAAAAACAAAAACCGGTAGAAGAGACATATTTTTCCTAATAGGACAATATCAAAAACTACCCTCAAATTTGAGCCTAATTGTAGCTGAAGAATGAGTTTGCCTTTTTAATCATCAGCAGCACCAACAAAAGACAATTATATCCTATACTGTATGATCAATATATATTTCTTATAGCAATTAAAAAAAGACAAACCTATTTCTAAATTAAAATAAATCTTAACTTCTAAATCAGCAAACTTTAACACAAACCTCGATTGTATGAAATGAGCCAACTTTTGATCCTCCATCACCAAGCTCTCCAACTTGCCCTCTCTGCAACTCCCTTAAACTTCACCACACTCATCCTTCCTCCCTCTCCGATGAGGGAAGGGGCAACACATCCTTGATGCTCACTTAATACGGCATTAAAGAAGTTCAACAACACTGCCAAAGAAGCAAAGCTCGATTGTAAATCAACTTTCTACTCTCAACTTTCTTCTTCTTTGCGACTTCAAATAAAAAAAAAAAAAAAACTAATCCCCAAATATCTCAAAACCAACCCAGAATCACTACCTAGGAAACCAAATTAAAATAAACAAAAGCCCTAATTCCGAAATCTCAAAACCAATCAACATCTTATTCAAATAAAACACAAAACTCTAATTCCCAAATCTCCCAGATCAATATGTTGGCTTTGCTGGTTTGACCGACGTCGTGGTAGAGATGGGTTGCTCACTATGGCTGTATTTAATGGTTGTGATGGCGGTGCTCCTTCTTGTATTTTGTTATGGTTGAAGCTGGGAACTAGCTATTTGGTTGTGTTTTAGGTGGTGAGTGATCGAACTGTGGTGGAACGATGGTGCGATTTGGGTGGTGTGGACGAATTGTGATGGTGCTGTGAAGCAAATTTTTATCTTTGTTTATTTTTTGTTTTTTAATTGATTATGATTTTTAATTTACTGATTTTGAATGAGAAAATTAATTATTTTGTATCAAAAATCGAAATTTGCCCCTCTTCAAAAAGCCACTTGATTGATCGTGATCAATGTTAGGGGTGTGATGATTAAAAAGGTAAACTCTTTCTCTGCCTAAAATTAGGATAAAACTTGAGGGTAATTTTAATATTGTTCCCTTTTCGGATTATATTTATTGATATTGTATGATAATTTTGGTTTTTAAGATGAATGATGGAAACATCAACACTTATCCATGTATGCCTTTTTTGGCTTTGTTATATTAAAAAATTGTAGAAAAAATTGTTTACAGTTAACTACAGATTTTCGTGCGTACACAGCCTTTTTTAGAAAGAAAGGTGAGTGATAAATCAAAGTCTAATAGGGTTATTCTGGGAATAAAATATGCTATAACTTAAATTATCTATATAGAGAGAGAGCTATATATATATGAACTTCATCTGTTAATTTTCCCATGTCTTTCACCAAACTTTAAAAACATATTATAAAAAACTTAAAAAATAAAAAAGTTAAAAATCAATTAAAAAACATACTGTAATGAATCAAGGTTCAATCCCTCTAATTTCTCATTTGTTGTAATATGTTTTATTTGTTTTTTAATTTTTTAATTTTCTACTTATTAAATCTATTATTTTTAATAAGACAATGAGGTAAACATACTTCATACAATTTTTTTTTATTATGTTAATTTATTCCTCAAATAGTTCTATATCGCGGTTTCTTCGTGTTACCATCCCATCGTGTTACAATCCCATCGACAAGGATGGAAGTTTCCATGCACCAAAACGGTGGCAATGTCCTTTTGCCAAACCTTAGCGGTTTCTACATAAATTCCCCCCATGCATTCTATTTGTGTTGCCAGTTGCCACCACCCCGTGAGTCCACCCCTGAAATTAATTAGTTTCCTCCAAAAAGCTCATCTTTTATATATAGTATCTGTTAAAAATCTACCTGTCACTGCACTAATGAGATTTACTATTAAGGCAAGTAATTTTTAAATCGAAGAATAGTGGTGCATGGTAAGGGAGAAGAGAAACAAACTCTTTGTTTTAAAAATCGAGTATATTTGCAATCACAAAAAGGTAGTTACAGACTTTAAATATTATAGTAATTAATTGCACAAGTAAATGATAGCAGAAGTCATTTTCTTTACAACTAATGAAATGATTCATGCTAATTGTATTTGTATGGACAACCATTTTTTCTCTTTCCAATTTTTCCATAAAATGTTCATGTCTTTGCATTGAAAGTAGAATTCATATGAGTACGTAAAATTGCGAAAGTCGATAAAAAGTAGCATGATAATTTATTTCTTTTTAAACATATATCACGATTTTTGCTAAGGATTTGGAAGTCAATTTAAAAAATTCTCGAGAATTACCGGAGGCTGATGAATATTATCATCCCATCACTAATCTGTTAAATGTAATGATTAATTAATTTTAAAATTTTTAATTATCATTTTCATTAATGCCACTATTAGTTGGTGTTTGTACTTTAAATTATTACTAATTCTACTATTAATATGCATAATAATCTTTTAAGTATAATCCTTTAAATTATTAATATTATAAAGTGGTATGCCTTGTTAGTTCTGAAGCTGCAAACTTAGTTACACAAGACAGAACTATTACAGTTATATCAAAGTAACAAAACGTAAATTAAAATTGCACAGAGGAGTTTTACGTGGTTCAACTATAACCAACCTACATCAACGGGTTGCTAAGCTGCAATTTATTATGATGTTCACGTTTACAAGGAGTAGGACTTTACAGTTTTTGAACTCCCCCCTTCACTCACATCCATCTATCCTATATAAACAGCATTCTAATTACCTAAAACTCTATCCATAGCAAACCAACAATTTTCCTTGCTGCACTCCCTACAATTTGAGTCCCTCTCAAATTGTATTACAAGTTCCCAATGAGATAACCACACTTTTAATTAATCACGATCATGATAAGTAAAGAAGATTTATCATAACTCAAGCTTAATATCACAGCTTGCAGAAGAAAGTTACTGGACATAAACTAAAGACTTCTAATTATACTTGACCAGTTCCTTATTGAGCAAGGATTCTTCAAGATCTTCACCAATCCTTCATTATCTTGTAAACCTTGCAAATATAGAAAATATATATCACATTAGGATATTGAGAAAATAAACACAATATAAATCATTTCCTAAAGTAAGATAAAATCAATACTTTCTTAATGTAAATCCAAATCTTGGAAATAATATCTAGTTAAGTTACACATAACTAAATCAGTAAAAATAGAAAGTAATAGATATCACAAAATTTGTTTTCTCTAAAATGCCAACACATCAATGCCACATAGATTGACTAGGACACATAATAGTCCACATGGCATTGTCTTAACATGCCTTTCCCATGTAAGTATTTTCCTTCAAGCTATATTCCCAAGCAAGATGGGAATTATATCTTAACTAGTAAATTTGGTTTAATGAAACTCTATACAATACAATAGTTAGAAAGTTGCATCAACATAAAAGATATTGTCCTTCTAAATTCATAACCATTAAATTGCCAGTAAATCAATAGTCATGGATGATTGTAAACATTATAAGTTTTTTATTTAAAAAGGTTCCAATTACCTCATCCCATAGATGGCTTGAGCTTTTCTTATTTTTGTTCATGCTATTAGCTGATAGATGATATTGTTATAGTGATCAATGTTTAGTGTTTTTTTTTTTTTTGCAAGAACATAGTTAAACATTTTTTATGGAATTATAGGTAAAAACATGTCCTTTAGAAGTGGTAAATGAAGGAAATTATTAGTAAGAGAAAATTACGTCTATTAAACTGTTATGACGTAATAGGTAATTGTATGATTTTTGTTTAGAAATATAGAACCCTTTAGTAGTTAAAAATTTGTATTTCATATTATCTTATTAATAATTACTAATTAGTTTCATCCAAAACCTGAGTTGTTATGTTATCTAATCTGGTTTAATATGCGAGTGATATTGAATGTGCATCAAACAAAAACCAATTGATAAATGTTTTCACAGGTTTCTAAATCAAAGAATTCTACCAATAGAGACAAGAAATTAACAAGTTCAAATTGTTTGTGCACTACGAAATCAAGAGAATATTCTTGTTTAAATACAATAACATAAAAAAAACAAGTATTTTTTTTTCCAAATCAAATCTAAATAAATCATTTTATTTAGGATTCAATGGTATGGTTCATTGAAAGAAAACAAAGAAAAAGAAGGCCCGGCTGGATATTGCTAGGCCAGGCCGTGGAAATATAAAAAAAAAAAACACTTTTAAACAAAATTTATATTCATCATTAATAAAGTAATTGCACATTTTAAATGGCCCAGTAAATGCATAGTGGACCTACGAAGGGACCTGGTTGAGCCTAGCCCTTTCTAGAATTAGCAATATGTTTTCATTTCAATTAGTTACTATTGTATCCCTTTTCTAGAAATTAAATCCAATTTCTAATTAGTTTTGTTTTTTCATCTTTTTCTAATGATTAAGTCGTTAAACTTCCAAAACCCTTCTCTTTTTACACTACTATCACTTACAAGTCACAATCTCTGTGATATAATTAAAAAGGAAATTTTACAACTTACAATCATGGGAGTTTCTTTTGTATTTTAGTTTTATTATTTTATTTTATAACTTGTATTATATTTGTTTTTGTTTTATTTGATCTAGCTAGCTAGTATAAATTATATCTCTCAATTTTTTTCTTTCATATTTTGTAACTTATCAAATTTCTTTTTTTTTTTTTGGGAAAAAAATAACATAACTCCATAGGAATTTCTAGTAAACGGTAATTAGCAAGGGCGTAAGTAAGGGTTGGTTGGGATGGGCTCTAGCCTAGCCAAGTTTTTGGAAAATTTTTCAGTTTGGTATAAAAGTTTCAAATTAGTTACTCTTATACCCTTAAATTAAAATAGAATTTATATATCCATAGCCCACCCAAACTTAAAAAAAAAAGATTTATATGAAAAAAATTCATTTTAAATCTTATAACACATTTAAAATGAAATTATACTTTACATGATCTTTATTTCCTTTTTATTATTTTGTTATAAAATATAATCACACCTAAATCTTAATTTATTAATTTATAACTTTCAATTTTTCTTTTCTTTCTCATCTAAAATTTTAATTCATATATATATATATATATATATATATATATATATATATATATATATATAAACATATATACCTTTTTACCTAACACATTTCTTGGATATGTAGATTTTTTTTATAACAAAATTTCGTTATAAACTAAACATTAACGAAAAAATTTTAGCCCACCTGAAGAAAATCTTCTGGTTACGCCATTGGTAATAACTAACTCTTATAAATTTTAGTGAACTTATGCATCGTATTTAGAATGTGTAAAAGGCAAATTTCATTATGTTTACCTTACCTAGCCACACTATTTTTTTATAATTCAATAAATTTTCTCATACTATCAAGGTGAATAAAAAAAAATAGATGTTAGAATATTTAAGATGCCCCTCCTTACATAAAATCCTAGGTCCGCCACTAGTTAAATGTAAACATGACCGGACTATTATTAGAGTGATTCATGCTAGTTCAAATTAATTTCTATGGATCTTTACTCAAGTAAAATTAATATGAACACGCAAAACAGTGAAAGCACTTGAATACTAGCATGATATGTATATGGTTTTGCATGCAATAGTAATATTATATCTAAATATTTATTTATATAAATTAATAATTTTAAAATGAATATTTTCTTAATTTGTGACAAAAATTACATGAGTAAGGAGTTGATTGTTTTTTGGTCTGAACATGAATTTAAGTATCATGGTGTTTTTGTTTCACTTAAGACTTAATCTAAGACATTTTCATATTAATGGAAAAAAGCTAAAAATTTTAGCTTTCATCTGAATGCAAATGTCTGAATCATTTATTACTCCTTTAATTCCCTTAAATACCCTTGTAAAATTCATTTATGACCAATTTGTATATAGCCTAATATTTTAATTTTAAAAAATTATTATTTAATTTTCAATTTTATATTATGATTCGCTATATTAAAATTATTTTATGGTCATTTTCGCTTATTTATGTTGGAATATTTATAATAAATTTAAATATAATAAATAAAACAACAATAATATATAAAAAAACAATAATATAAAAAATTAAATAACATATCTAAAGTAGAAAAGAGATGAGAAATGTAAGACTTGAGCACTTGGGAGGCATGTCAAAGATATTGTACTAAAGCCAAATAGTCCTCCCTTCGTGTGGGTCATATCGATACTCAAGAGCTCTAAGATACAACCAAGTGCTCACAGCTTATCTCCTCGATGAACACAATCACTAAAAGAAAATAACCTGTCCCCATATGTCGCGGTTGCTCAAAACATAGAAAATAATCAAAGTATATTCACACTCAAATGTTAAAACATAAGACTCATTTATATAATAGTCTCATAGGTTAGGTAACTTACAAATTAAATTTGTTATAACTCCTAAGCCATAATGTTCTTAATAAAAACATGTACATTACAAATAATAAGTATTGTTACTCATGTTTTTATTATATTTGTAACTTATAAAATTAATCTTATATTAAAACTTTGTAACTCATGATTTAAAACTAAGTTTTAAACCTTTTATCTCTAGCAGTTCCCCACAAAAGGTTTAAAATTTTAAAGCTTTATAAAATCAAATATTTAGCTATATAAAAATACTCATAAAATTATATATATATATATATATATTATGCAATGGGTTTTGGTACCTTTCGGGTTTGAACCTACACTTAGTGTTGATAGTATTCATTTAGGAAACCTGAGTGAACAAAGTCTTGAACTCAATTTCTTGACCAAACTTCAAACTATCACACACATAATATCGACAAAGACATGGTTTTGATAGGTTAGCGCTATTAATGGTCATGCACTCAATCTTGATTCTCATGAGAGTTTTAGAGAACAGCCCAATTCTCATGGTCGCGGCCTTTACGACACTCTCACTTAGGTGAGTCCTCAAAAGGTATATATGACCTATACCTTGCAAGAGTATCTAGCCTTTAGACTCATTCAAGATAAATATCCTTCCTAGCATCACATATAACAAATATTTTGCCATAGAGATGAGTAGGATCATATCTCCTCTAAGATATGTCATTATAGTTGTACTTAAAAAGTCACGCAGTACTGATTGTTCTTACCCATTGAATCTCCTTCATGGGATCTCTAATCACAGAGGTTGGGTTACTTTCCTAAGTGACTCCCTTCGCGCTTAAGCACATCCCCTTCGATAATTTAATTAATTAATTAATTAATATAACATGCTAAAATTATTCATAAATTTTCATACACATGTACTCTCTACTTTATCTCATTAATTCTTCCATCTTTGATAATTGCTTCCACTAGTTCTCTTAATTCAAATAATATTCACTCTTACAAAATAATGTTAGAGTGCATAAAAATAGAATAAGTGAAGCTTAGAATGTTTATGTGAAATATTCAATCACAAAAAACTTAAAAATTCCTACGTAATAATATTTTAAAACTCATACACAAAAATTAATAATCATCCAAACATCATTTTTTTCTTCAAAATATTATAAAAATATTAACAACCATAATATAAAGAAAACCACTGCATTAGCACAATATTTATTGCTACTTTAGTAAACGTAATATATAACTCATATATGATTAAATAATAAGTATTAACATTTATACCATAATTTTATTCAATGTAACCACATAAGTTATTAAAAAATAAACAATGGGTTATTGTCATGGACATCCCCTACCTTTTGGCTTTATTTTATCAATATGGACTGTTTACATTTTTTCATAAATTTAGTCCCTATGTTTTGAAAAAGTCATCACAGACCCCCTTCTGTTAACTTAACCGTTAAATATTTGTAAATAAATCGAATCTGAAGGTCATATAGTCATTTAAGCCTTTTAAGTCTTTTAAAATTAATGTAGTATGAAACTGGTGACATAAGGATTCGAACCCAAGACTTCTTATACTCCAACTTGCCCTCGACCACCCGGCCAAGCTAACTTTTTTACATTGAACTAACAACAAAATGATAAAACATCTCTTATTCTTCCGCTAAATATACAAAATAAATTTGAAAGCAATTGGAAACTGGTAGCATGGCGATTTGAACCCACTACCTAGGCTCTAACACGCCGTTAACCACTCGGCCAAACCAACTTTTAGAGATTGAATGAACAAAGCAAAAATAAAACATTGGTATTCTGCGAGTACACTACCAAAGCATGATCTACCATCTTCTTCTTCTTATACAATCCCTTTTTTCCTCATTCCCTCACCAACTGTGAACCACTCTCCCTCCTCATGTCACAACCTAAAATCGATTTCTTCATCATCCTCCTCCACCTTTCTCTCTCTAACCCAACAATCACACCACCTTTCTCTCTCTAATTTAAATATTATTTTTTTATGAAATGGGTCTTAATTTCTTTAAGATTTTGTTTATTTTGATTAATGGGTTTTTTTTGTTCTTCCGTTATTGGTGGTGGTGACTGAGTTCTTGAGGTGGTGGTGTTTGTTTCTAGGTTGCTGGCTTGTTGGCTTGTGGGATGTTGAAGTTGGGGTGTAAGATTGTATTTTAGGTTTGTGGTGGTAGTGATTGGATTTTTTTGGGGGTGGTCTTGGCAGTTTAATTTGTTTTGGGGTTCCTTTGAAATTTTTTATTTAACTTTTAATTGAAATTATTTAATTTAAGAATTTTTTAAGGGTATTTAAGTAATTGCAGGGTATTTGGACGGAAAGATGACGTTATCTAACAGTAAATTTGAACGGAAGGGATGTCTGTGATGACTTTTGTAAAACATAGGGACTAAATTATAAAAAAATGCAAACGGTCCATATTGATGAAATATAGCTAAAAGGTAGGGGAGGTCGATGACAATAACCCAATAAACAATTGATCTTCTTAACATACTTGAGTAATCAATTATTAGATATTATTATCTAATATAAATGATAACCACCAGAAACTATGAATTAATAGCTCACCATCTTACATGTAGGTTTCTAATAAACATATGAAAATACATAATAAAAAATTTAATGCATGCAAGTAACATACAAATTGAATTATAATCAATTTATAATAATATGCAATAAAAGTCAATGATTATCTAGCTCCAAAATAATGACACGCTTAATTAGTAACATATAAAATTAATGAAATCATAAATAATCAATCTGTAATAAATTTCAATAATAAGAATTTTCATAACTGAAATATTTATTAGACTATAATAAAAACACATAAAAGGTTTTGGTAATAAAACCACTACATGTAACTCATCTATATCCTTTAAAATAAAGCAATAATAAGAATGTGTATATTACCTCTTTAACATTTTAAGGTATTATACTTACAAGGTAGTTGTTGAAAAGTATGCTACCGACCAATTCAGCCCAAACTATTTCAACTGCAACTTTTGTGTTAACAATTTCACAAAATTAAAATTCTGTCAATAAATACACAAGCAAACATATAAAATAGCCACGTACTTGAGAGACTCTAAAAATATAAGACATTTTTTTTCTTGTAGCTACATGTAGCATGTACTAAAACACGATAAAGATCCATTTCAATTTTTTTTTTTACATGTTAAGCATAGATGATAAAATTTTACCCATAATCATGTGTCAATAATTATTCAATATGTATAATCTACAATATGTATTCACAACATACAAATAACTAATTATCATGCCTTTGTATTTCATTAAAATAGATTAGATAAGAAGCATTACACATCTACATTTTAAGTAAAACGTAAGCATTAAAAAGAAAAATATTGCACCATATATTATCTACTCACTCAAGCTTATAACTTGATCATCAAATATGTCATCTCTACAATTCTATACCTATAAATTAATTAATATTAAACTCTAAGATCATAAATGTGTAGCGCTTGATGGATTTTTACAAAACTAAAACAAATTTATACATGCGACTATATATCGTAATATAAACTAGAATAATTCATTAATCATATATAGTATAGTCAAGCAAGTTATGTTCAAATTATAAACAAAATTATAAATCATGATAGATCTCACAAAGATCTACAACATACATTATGTGATAAAGAAACAAACAAAACAATTAGCAAAATCCATCACACTTGTGATCCTTTCATTTCATTAAAATATAAAGAACATATAGATGTAGCTAATAGTTATATAGATGCTTATAAACACAGATCTAAGAAGAAGTACAATGTACACACTATTGTGAAATAGTTCAAATAATAAAGCATAAATTTATGCAACCAATTAATATTAAACAAATAATCAACCAATCAAATGAGATACTCTTTCGCTTTAGATTGCTGGAAATATTTGTAATAAATTTAAATATAATAAATAAAACAACAATAATATCATAAAAAACAATAATATAGAAAATTAAATAACATATTTAAAGTAGAAAAGAGATGAGAAATGTAAGGCTTAAGCACTTGGGAGGCATCCTAAAGCCAACGAGTTCTCTCGTGCGGGTCATATTGGTAATCAATAACTCCAAGACACAACTCAATACTCGCAGCCTATCTTCTCGACGAGTACGATCACCGAAAGAAAATAACCTGTCTCCATATGTCGCGGTTGCTCAAAACATAGAAAATAGTCAAAGTATATTCACACTCAAATTTTAGAACTATGAGCCTCCTTTATATAATAATCTCATAGCTTAGGTAACTTACAAATTAAATTTCTTGTAACTCTTAAACCATAATGTTCTTAATAAAAACATGTACATTACAAATAATAAGTGTTATAACTTATGTTTTTATTATATTTGTAACTTATGAAATTAATCTTATATTAAAACTTGTAACTCAAGATTTAAAACTAAGTTTTAAACCTTTTATCTCTAACAATTTATATATCAAATTCTTTTTAGTTTTTTTTTAAATAACTTTTTTTAGCCAATTATACACATTCAAATAAATTAAATTCATACTAAATATTGATATGCAAGTTTTTTACTATGTGAAATAAAATTACATGCAAAAATAATATATATGAATAGGAATATATCTGTAAAACCATTAGCTTTCAGGTATTTTATTTCAGATATTAAAATAAAAAAACGAATATATTCTTTAGATTTTTATGTTCATATTTTAGTTTAATTCATACCTATTCAGATTTCAGACAAAATTAATAATAATAATAATAATAATAATAATAATAATGATAATAATAATAATAATAATAATAATAATAATAATAATAATAATAATCCTACATGACGAGTAACATCACATATGACAATTATTTTATAATGATGTCAAATCAAAACAAGTTAATTAAAATAGGTGCATATCATTACAAGAAAAAATACCATATTTGGCGGTCTTTATATATTTGGCGGTCTTGAAAACGCCACCAATGGCACCACCAAATATGATCAATTTAACATATTTGGCGGTCTTATGACCAAATATGCACCTGACTATACGTGGCGGTTTTTGACCGCCAAGTATAAACAGTTTTAAAAAATTAAAAAAATATATACTTGACACTTTTTAGCGCCAAATATGCACCTAATTAAACTTGGCGTTTTTTGACGGCCAAGTATAATAGTTTTAAAAATTAAAAAAATATATACTTGACGGTTTTTGACCGCCAAGTATAATATTTTCAAAAATTAAAAAAATATACTTGGCAGTTTTTAATCGCCAAGTATTTAAAAAAATTAATATATATATAAAAGGTATCTTGTTAAATAATACAATTTTATAGCATTCTTTGTCCATACACTAATCTCATTGTAACATTTTTTACTAAGAAGCTCTACAAATGAATATTTCTAAACCCAGAAAAGGTGCAGAAAGTAATGCTCTCAGTTGTTATGACTATATTGATGTCTCCCCAGACAAAATTCCCCTGATTTTGTTCAGTCTTTCAGCATATGTCACCTCTTTTAAATCTGCTTCTGGAACATTTGTGTTAGAAGAAGAATATGTCATTTGCACATCCTCTGCAGCAGTAGAATTTTCGTTTTGTGCAGCAGCTGGATCAATAGCTACTGGTTGTGCTGACACTTAAGTTGAGACTTGGGTACAGGAAGGTGATCTCTCACATTCAAGAGAAAAGCTTTGTGCTCATTCTCCATAAGATCAAAGGCTACTTGGAATGCCAGTATTGCTTCATCTTTATTTTCAGAATGAAGAAGCTTTTCTAATATACTCACAACACCTTCAAGTTCATCCAAGAACATTAGACACTAGCAAATACTCAAATAATCTGGAGAAGGCAGCTTTTGGTATACTTTAACAAGAAGATGAAGCACCTGCAGGAAGAACCAATTTTTATCACACCACTTCAGTAAGGCACCTTCTAGAACATTCCACCAAATTCACGCCGTTCATTTATAAATAATTTCTTCTTTGAACCATTGGTTCAAATTTAAATTCATAAAAGTATGTCATGCTTTCAACAACAAACAAAACATACCAAGCACATGTGTATGTTACTACATAATTTCAGTAATCTACCACCAGAATCTTAGATTACTATTGCCGTTATAAAACAGAATTTTGAATTCATAAGCAGTAAATGTCAGATACCATATCATACCTGACATTGGCAATAGATGCATATAACGACAATCATAACTAGCCAAGAATGCAATAACAAAGTAGAAAACCAATAGTTATGTCAACAAAACTTTGCTTGGTCAGTGCAAAGAAATTTACTAGTTATACACTATATTCTCTATAAATGATAGAGGTTTAAGAGAAAAAACTAACATCAAAACATCTTAAAAGAAATTTTATTGGGGAATGAATTTAATGATTGGACCAATTACTTGATGCATTCATGTAAATTAGTGCAACTATTAAAGAAACAGTCTAGACAAACCAAGAAGTATGTCCTTGCTCTCTTGCCAATTAAAAGTAGTGGCAGAAAAGCACTGAGGTCCAATATTACCAAGATACATGATAAATTCCCTGCCTTACTACTATTTCAATGTTAACTAAGCTCAAATGATGAAACTGAAAGTTCATTGCACACCATGAAGCAGCCATACTTGAAATGTTAGACAAAAAGCATGCAGCCACAGATCAATACTAAAAAAGTTAAATAAGTACTTATTAAGCTTCCCAGTCTGGTTATTTGATGCGATTCCCCTACTTGCCTTTGGACTGCAGAAGGCAAATATTTCCAAATTTACATCATGCAGACCCATTGAAGTTGACAGAAGACTTATGTCAGTTAAAGCAAATTTGATCTTAGGCAGTCCATCAGGTAGTATCAATCACATTCTATCAATAATGCTAGTTTCATGAGCAAATATCAAGCAACATCCAGCCCAGAAAACTGATTGGAATCTGCAGCAGTCAAAGCTCACTTTTCTGGGCAAAATTCTGCCTAATTCTTGAACTTAAAGAGATAATTGACAGCAGCAAATACGCTTACATCTCATTTATGATACACCAATACTACAGAAACAAAGAACAGGCAGAACAAAATAACATCTCACATATGATACAACACTACTTTAGAACAAAAAGAAGCCCTTAGCAGTTAGTGGCCCAGGATTTCTCAAACTCAGAGAGAGACAAGTGACAACAATTGTATAATAATTATTAGCATGAATTAGCTAGTGTAACAATATCATTACTGCAATAAGCTTATCAATTTGTTCCACTTTTTCAAATAAAATTATGCAACAAAACACAACCTCAAAATGCAAGATCATTATTGCAACAAAAAAAAATCAATTTCTTGATTCAAAACACCTTAAAGCGGAATCATAGTAGTAAAAATCATTTAGAACATTAAAAAAAGTCATCTTTTGGAGTCAAAATGGCATTTCGTCTAAACAATTTAAAGTGATATAATGAAAAATGTAACAATAAATAAATAAATAAAGCAAACTAGAAGAAACTGCGGACAGAGTGCTGATAATAATCATACCAGATTGGCAAGTTCGAAGGCTGGAATTGTGGCCAGAGATAAGTGAGGTCAATTTGTTATTTGCAAACCTCCAAAATTTACTTGCCATGTACCATCCGGGAGATGACCAATTTGTTGATTAGTAGCACTCTTAAAATGTAGATATACAAAAAATTAAAATATATTAAAAGTAACAAAAAACTCTAGAGTAATAGATCACCTTCTTCTTTCGAAGCAATCTTGAAACTAACAACAAATTCTGGGTTAATATGGGTATTAACATTCATATTCCAAACTATATAATGTCTTGGATTTTGTGGATCATCAACTCCACTATCAAAATCCTCTTTGCTGGGATGAAATCCTCTGCCTAGCAAGCCTGGATTGGCATCAGTTCCAATTATTAGGCCCAAAATGATATTTAAAAATTAAAAAATAAATAACAGAAATAAGCAAAAAGCCCTATCAACCAATGAATATCGATGAATGCTGTCAAAGTTTAAGGCAAAATAATCTATAAGATAAAATTTTGGCCAGAACTGCCCATAGATTAGCGTCCTCAGCATTCGCCTCAACTATTCTTGCTCAGCATCTAACAATCTATTTCAGGTAACATTTCAAATAAATCCATCCTGAAAATCATAGTAGTTGCTCAACACATTGGAGGCTGAAAACTAAGTGTGTATGTGTGTGTGTGTGTGTGTGTGTGTGTTTGTGTGTTTGTGTGTGTATTCAGTATTATGAGTTCCATAAAGTCTGAATAATTGTAGGAACCTAAGAACTATTCTGTAGTGGCATATGAAGCTGAGCTATAGCAGTGCACGATTTGAGTATGAGGGTCTCTTTTGATCTTCTTTCGCTATACATATACATATATAGTGAAAGAAGGAAGGAGGGTGAAGAAAGAATGGAAGAAAGAAGGAGATACTTCTATCTCGCAGAAAGAAAATAACTTAGAAAACTTGCCTTGAATTTGTCCTTTTTTCCCAGCTGCTCTCAAATCGTTAACCAATGAAACAAGTTTTGAAACTTCTGAATTGGCACACAGTTCTTCATATAACTTCAGTCCATCAACGACATTAACCTTAAAGTTGAAAATAACCCAAGCTTAGAAGTAGAAGAAACAAGAGAAATTGTCATATCATATCAACGAAATGTAACAATTCACAATACCTACTTTCCATCCAACATCTCTGGACCAAGAAAAGTTTTTAGAACTGTAGTGAGACTCTGCTTCTCATTTTGATTTTGAATGGAGTGTGAATCATTCTCTGAAAGGACATTACAAGATTCATTTAGGTTGAGTAAATAATATAATTTAAATTTAAAAACTTCCATATAATTTTGGGGAGAATTAGACAAATATATGGATATAGACACATAGAATACAAATGAGTTTAAAAGATAGTCTGCTATTTAGGACATAATCAAAGTTCAAACTGAACACTTAATGAAGATATATCAATAGTGTGCTATTCAGTTCGCTGTTAAAGTTGTAAAGGAACCCCAAGTGAGCCCATTACTTAACACTATGATTGCTAAATATTTCCTAGTTTAAAAAGCATATTACTCAATACTCTCATTGCTATTGAAAAAGCATATTACCCGATACTCTAATTGTTGTATCTTTCCTAGTTAAAACTATCCAATAAGAAATACAATCCCAACAAGAGAGAGATCAAACCTTTAGGGCTTGGGGTGCATCCATCTTCCGACGCCTCCACTTTAGGTTCCGAATTGCTAATTTTGGAGACTTCTGAATCCCCTGAATTCTTAGAATTGTCATCCCCATGAGCTTTTGCAACAGCATCTGTCCAGTACTCACACATATGAATACCAATGTTTCCACTCAAATATAAACTCTCAAAAAGTGGAGGAACAAGATCAGACAATACTAATTTTGTAATGCCACAAATTCTCTTGCATGGATGCATGGATGGTGGTGACTCAATATTAACATCTGCAGAATAGATACAACACAAGGTCAAATTTTCACTAAAGGAACAAGATCAGACAAAAAGAACTTAAAGGAAAAAAAAAAGTGTATCATTATCTTCGAAACCCAACATGCAGAGCATCTCCAAGGATTTGGAAAATATAATCTTAACAAATACCAAACATGAAGCAAATATAACAACATTATATTCTTGTTTCACTAGTTACAACTATGATGCTAATTTATCCTAAAACGAAACCACCAGCCATATGAAATACAAAAGACCTTCAATCATTTATACAAGAACATTCCCAATTAGACCATAAGTTGCCAATCCTTGAAACCAAAAAGATTGCAAAGTCACTTTAGTCATAATATTGAACAGAAAAGATGAGAAGTTTTGGCAATTGTACTCCTAAGTTTTCATTAATATAAACTTGATTTCCAAATTCAATATATTGACTTAGATTAAGATCACATAGCTAATTCAATGTTGTCAACCATTGTTATGCAGTTATATTACCTTCAATAGAGCCGACTTTTGTGATGACACCTAACCATTTTATTTAAAACCAGAATAAACTATCATGAGTTAACACATATGCAGATGCAAATACATCCAGGAAAAAGTCTCATCAGACTTAGATACTCGATAAATATTACTTTGAATTTTAAAGTATCAGATTACGTATGATCAACATATAATCCTTTAATCAAGAGTCATTAAACCTTTTTTTTCTTAAACCAACTACCTGAATAATGGTTTTGATCTCTCAAATTTAATCAATTCTTCAATGTAGGTTGTGCATCATGGTGGAGTTTACACAATAACCTAAATGAATCTCAAATCCAATTCATCATAATTAGAAAAAGGGAGAGAGAGAAAGGGAAAGCAAACACAGTTTCGGTAAGTAAAAATTTGAGAACATAGAAGACTCTATACACTATTGAAAAAAATATAAAGTGTCTACAAAATTGTTTTTGATTTTAAATTGGATTTGCCGCATTCAATTTTAAATTTCCACTAAATTTACTTAAATGTCTATATCTGAAGTTACAAATCACTTGAATCAATAGCATACATGATAGCATGAATATAAAGAAACAAACAAGTCATTCCAGCTTTGACATTGTTATAGCATTGTCTGAGTTAATTTCTAATAGAAGACCAATAAGTTTAACAATCCTGCCTGAAAGGTTTATCAAAAATTAGGCTAAAGAGTATAATATTAATGTAACTGCAACAGTAAACAGTTTTCTTAATCTATTTGATCTGTTGACAATTTCAGGGTTGAATCAATTGCTAATCCCCTGTTCTTCCTACTACTCTTCTTCTTCTAAAATGAAATGTCAATTAAACTTTCAGAGACTCTCAAAACCAAAATTAAAGAGCAAGCCACAATCGATCCAAGAAAGTCAAAAGGCAATAAGAACTTTTACCTTGGCAAGAATAAGGTAGAAACAAGCTTTCTGTTGTTGGAAGTACTTAGGAAAAAGGATAACTATAAGCTTGGATAATAAAAAAACCATTAAAGAAATGGGGAAGAAGCAAGTAAAACAAATAAATAAAAATGAGAAAAAAAAGATTCAAGCAATTGTATGTACCCATGCCCAAGGCTAAGAGTTCAATATCATTGTACTGATCTATGTAACTGGACATCACAATTATTAGAAAGCTGAGACTGTTTCATGTCAACTGATTACCGTGAACATTCCCTCTTAGAAATACTACAGAGAACCATTTGAAGCTGGAAATCACTTTATTAATCAACATCATAAGCGACATCCAGATTATCATAACATGTTTCATATAGACTGAAGGAGCTAATAAAAGGTAAAATCTACCAATAAAAAAGAACTTAGTATAAACCAAGAATTGAGAGTAAGAAAAAGAATATAGAGGCAGAAACGTCAAGACAAAAAAGGTCTTTAATCACCAAGGAAACTCTGGTTACTTTCCTGGAAAACAATAAGAACACAATTGATTCAAAAAAGGGTCAAAAGCCATTACAAACAGCAAGCAAGAAAGCAAAAACGATGACAGTCCTGAATGTTGATAAAGAAAACCAATTAACTCTAACAAACAAAGCCAAATTTGATCCAAGAAAGTTATTTTAACAACAAAAAAACAAGAAAATTTTGGGGGGATTTTGTACGTAAGATACATACCTAGACAAAGATAAATACACGATACCTTCAAAACAAAGATTATAAGAGTCTACTCATGACAAAGATAAATAAAATTTAGTAAAAAAAGACAAAAATCAACATGCAGAAAGAGATAGCCCAAGGCGTACAATGAAGGAGGAAAGGTCGACTTGAAATACTGAAACAGAAATGGAACATACCCAACAGTCTCAATATCAATAGGCACAAAATCAGCAATCCCGGTATAACATGTGTAACATGAATAGGTGGCATCCTTCGGCCCAGATAAATTCTTTCTTACCTATGCACTAGAAAAAAAATTGTAAGATTTCCAGGATGAAGAAAAATCATAATGCATATCAATCTCATAATAAAAGTTGTCCATAAGCAGCAGAAGAAAAAACACAATTGTACAAAATCGATAATGATAAGACCTTTGACCATATTCCATCAGCTCCAACTAAAAGATCTCCCTCATGACGTTGTTCATTCTCAAGCACAACAGTAACCTGGGACCATAAATCATACATTCAGAAAAATGAAGTGCAAATAAAAGAAATAGTAAATACTATAATATGCAAAAAGCAGATTATCAAATGCAGTGCCAGTAAGCTTTCTACGAGAAAAAGATGATCCTCAACCACTCAGCAATTATATTACCTTATCTCCAACATCCTCAAAGTTAACAACATTATTGTCATTCAAAATAATTTCCTCCCCAACTGCACGAGCTAGGATTTGTTGCAAAGTTATCCGGCTAATCACTCTAGTGACTGGATGTCCCCTTTCTGTTGCAGGAGTGAAAGTATCAAACTTGACGTACCTGATAACCATTTAGCATTTACTGTGATTGGATGTTTATAATCAACATTTCCTACAAAAGCAGTCAAATGTTTTTAAAATATAAATTTCAATCAAAAGAAGTTGAACTAGATTTCTACTAATGCTTATTAGATTTTATTATCTTCCCACTAGCATAGCACAAAGCAAATCATTGTCAGGATCACTTATTGGCTAGTTTCAATCAATTATAATTCATAACATTTCTTATCCAAACAAAATCAAGAAACGAATTTTGCTGGTAAGCAGGTAAGTATACAAATTACAAGTCTACCCATCATTAAGATCATGAAATCACAGAGCCACATGAATTATCTAGAAAACAAAACCACAAATCGGGTCCAAATAGAAGACTGCTTAACAAGTTACTAGTGCAAGAGCAAGTGTAATTGAATTTGACATTTCTCCAAACAAAATTTTTTATATTTACTCAAACACAAAATTGTTTTATTCTTGTTAAATTAATTTGTACATTCACTCCTTAAGTAAAGTTAAAGAAGATGAGATGAGATAAAAGAAGGGTACCTATAACTATAACATAATGACCCAACCAGTAAAAACCTTGACTATAGATGCTTCAGTTGAAAAAAGCAAGGGTTCTGGCATTTCCTATAACATTTTTTTTTTTTTGCAGAAAGAGAAGGCTAAATAAATTGAAATACAAAATAGAAGAAATAGTTTTTCTTTTGTGCATTAGAAATTACAGCATTACCCCATGATTCCAGGAAGAAAAACCCATCATAAAATGAAGAGAGACACCAACATTCTCCACATGTTTCACCAATCTCTCTGAAAATATCTGAAAAAAATAAACTATTTACTCAAAACCGAACAAACCCCACAAACACATTATCACATCCACCAATAAAAAAATTAACTTTATGCTACCACTTACCATGAAACGCAAAAAGGAACAAAATTTATAACGTTCAACTCCATAATTCACAAAACAAAACACATGAAGCAATCAACTGAGCTATAATACCTTCTTTCGAGACCGAACCCCCTTGCAACCGTCGCAATCCCAGTAAGTCGTCATCTCATAGCATTTTAAATCAAGCAACTCATGTGGGTCCTCGAACCACACAGTGTAACTATTCAACTCTCCCTATACTTTCACCACCACCCATCAAGGTTAAATGCATCAACAACCTCATTCACTTCGAAAACATGCTAATCAGGGTCGAGGGGAGGCAGGGACCTCACATAAACAGGCTCCACGAACTCTGTCAGCAGCTTAGAGCCATCATTCAAAAGCAAAGTCTGGTACTCAACAAAGACATCCCTTTTCATCTTTCTTCAAGGAGGAGTGCTAGCAGTCAATGGTGGTACCTCAATTACTTTGGCCGTGTACCATGCACCATTGAAACTATCCAAGTCGCTGCTCACCTCCACCTCTGAACCTACGGGGAAGAAAGAGAAGTCAAGTAACTTTGACATTCATCATTTGTTGAACACCACGTGATTAGCTTTCCACACTCTAACACAATAACAAATTGCATCAAAAGTCTCCAAACACTAGATAAGATTCAGAAATGCGGATCGATTTGATTAAGAGAAACAACTAAAAAATAGGGGATTAACCAATCAGACCTGAAACGATAATAGCAGGTCCATAGCCACCTCTACAAAACTTCTTCCTTGAATCACCGGCATGTAATCGAACCCGAACTGGATAGAAAATGTGTGATTTTTTTGTCATCTCTCTTTCTCTGTATAATGCCAAAATTAGGGTTTTCAGTTTCAAATTAAAAAAAAAAAAACAAACAAAAACAAATTCAGAAATAAGCTCTATATCTGTAATGCACTATCATATAACAACATGAGATTAAGAAACGAAACGCTCAACATTCCTAAAAAAATAACCAAAGAAAAGATTAGATCGAAAACCTAAAGTAAGCAACCTAATCCTTGCTATTCGAAGTGGCTAGATCTGATGACGGTGAGGGAGGAGAAACCTAAAGTAAGCAACCCAATCCTTGCTATTCGAAGTGGCTAGATCTGATGACGGTGAGGGAGGAGTGAGATAACAGGGATTTAAAGGTGGATCGCCTAAGAGAAGGGCAGCGGAGCGTGGACGTTAGTCTATGTGAAGCCATCTATGAGGGCTTCAAAGGACAAAGAGCGAAAGAGAAGGAGACATGAGTGAGTCTGCCGCTTCAAAACTGAAGAGTGAAATGAGGTGAACGAGGGGTGAGAGTGAAAGATTGAAGATAAAGAGTTTCTAGAATAGCCTAAGCACTGAGTATCGTCTAACTTGTTTTGGTTTTATGTCTTTTCTTTCTTTTTTCTTTAGTTGTCCCTTGACACTACTTAAAAAAAAAAAGCGATAAATATATGCTTGACAAAAGACAAAAAGCGCCAAAGAAGGTTAAAAGATAAGTTTGACTTCCAGAATAATATTATATTTCTCACATTTTCAAAAGACCGCCAAATAAAAAAATTTCATAGTGACAAATATTTACAAAATTCTTGTAGTGTATGAAATACTTTTTTCACCTAAAAAATGCTTCTTTACATCCATTCTTCTAATATGTGTGCGCGTGAGCGCACATAGCCATCCTTAATATTTTAAATAATTTAAATTTCGTTAATTAATCTTCAAATATCACAATTAACTTATACAATTAAATAGATCATGCTTAATTTAAGTAAAAATATAATTAAATAAAATTATTTTTGTCAAAAAGTTTAATAGATAATTTTTCCCTAAAATACATTTCTATAAATATCTAAAATATGTTCTCCAGAATTCTTCAAATATGACCTCAGGTTAAAAGCATCTAGAGGTCTCTATAGATTCATCGAATTTTACAATGGCAAGCCCAGGCGATGCAGTTGATATCATTCAAAAATTCTTGCCCTTACTTCACTCCATTAAAAATTGTGAAAACTAATCAAAATTGCAAGTCGAGAATCGACAACATACATTTTGTTGCAAACAGACTTCGAAATTCAATGTCAAAAGTCTTCCACTTGTGTGTGTATCCATCATTGATATTTTAAATAAATTAATTTTCATTAATTAATATTCAAGTATCACAATTAACTTATACAATTAAATAGATCGTACTGAATTTAATTAAAAATATAATAAAACAAAATTATTTTTGTCAAAAAGTTTATTAGATAATTTTTCCCTAAAATATATTTCTATAAATATCTCAAATATATTCTCTAGAATTTCTTCAAATAAAAAACTCAAGTTAAAAGTATCTAGAGGTCTCTATAAATTTATCGAATTTTACAAGAACAAGCCTAGGCGATGCAAACTGGGTTCAAAAATTCTTGCCCTCACTTCACTCCATTAAATATTGTACAAACTAATCAATATTGAAAGCTGAGAATCGGCAACATGCATTTGGTTGAAATAGACTTCAAAATTCAACATCAAAAGTCTTTCCATTAATATTTTAAATAATTTTATTTTCATTAATTTATCTTCAAGTATCACAATCAACTTAATACAAAAAAAAAAGACTTTCTACGATATAGATTTTATGGCAAATAAAATTTAAATCTCATCAAAATTTAATAAAGACCGCAAAATTTATTTATTCACAATTAAAAGTATTTTTATATTATTGTCTAAAATTATTTAACAGCTAATTTTTTTTACTAGCCATTAAATGTAGTATTTAATTACATTTTTATAGCATAAAAATAATAACTGCAATCAAAATAATAATTTAACAGCGTTAAATTTTTTTCCGTCAATAAAATACTTTTAATGACTTAAACTTGTATGCCTTAATGGAAAATTTTTAAAGAGCATTTAAATACACCATTAATTATTCTAATAAATATGAGATTAACAAAACAATAAATAATTACCTAAATATTCTGTTTATCTATGGAAATATATTATTGCTTCAATTTCATCTCTATCTAATCCCAAAAATACTCTAAAACATAACAAACGTTAATTTCTCTAAGCAAACAAATCAAATTGAAACGCATTCTCTTGATTCAACCTCCCCTCTCACGTTTCTTTACGACAAGACAACTTCTAGTTCTTTTCTTTTTCTTTTTTTTTTTGGTTGTAATTATTTTGGGTAAAAAGTATCCAAAATAAATTTATATGTTCCGAAGTTATCCCCGTCAACATTCAAGATTTATCTCTGCCCTCGTGGTTGGTAAACAAATATAAATTATTTATTGATTGTGTGCAATTTTTTTTTTTCAATCAAGCAAGTTAATCTATTTATTCAATTAAAGTCTGAAAGAGTGATTATTTGTGTTGATGCTGAAAATCGGTCGACCTCCAGCTCAGCAGTAAAATTTGTATTTGTTGTGGAGGACCTAACTCAGCTAGAAGGCAGTGATGGAATGTATGGAGAAGGAGGGGAAAGTAGGAAATTTTGGGTCACGTATCCGTCAAGATGGCTGTTGTATTTTGATCAACCAAGGCTCCAGTGGCTTGAATTATCTGCACACAAATGAAAAATAAAGGGTCAGAGGCGCTGGTGGTGTTGCCGGCGATAATCCTTCGATGCTCAAGTTAGAGATTAACTATGGAGTGAAAATTTCTGGTCGACCAGAGGGAGACGAGATAGAGAGGGAGAGAGAGGGTTTTTAGAGAGAGAAATTATTCCCAAACCTTGAATTGCAGCCAAAGACTATATTTATAGGAGAGTTTGCTTACAGGTGGCGAGATGCATGCAGCATGGTTGACAGGTGGCAAGATGCATGCAGCTTGGTTGACACCATGCTGCATGCAAGGGAGTTGACAGTGACACCTGGAGCCATGGAGACACCTGGAGAGAGGCTTCTATAGAATCTAGTGCCTCTAATTTTTTATTAAATTTTATTGAACTTGTGAAATAATCATTGAACCCAGGAGGAGCAGTTCTTATTAAATACTTTTTCTGAAATTGATGGCTCTGATTTAGTAACTTGTGCCATGCAATATCTTTGAAGGTGAAATTGGAAGTCTTGTCCTTCGTCGACCAAACAAGAGGCTTGTAGTGTAGTTATCTGGTCAACTAGAAATTCTCAACAATAGGAGTAATGACGAAGTCCTTGTCGACCAAACTAATAATGAAGGATCCACCATCCCAGGAGTTATGCGGCCATGCAGGATAAAAGACCTAGTTATTCCAATTAAAGTAAAAGGAAAAATTGTATGCCTTGGTGATGTGGCTTGAAAAATTAATTTCATTGGTCATCCTAATTTTTCATCCAACAGCTAGCCCCCCAAGTTCCAAGTCAAAGTATTAGCATTTGGCTTGGGACTTGACTCTTTGAAGAATACATTAGTACCACACTCTTGATTATGTTCTCTTCTTCAAAGTCGATTCAATTCTTACTATTTGCTTGACAATGCTTACTGTGCCTTTTTGTGTTAACTTCTCTTTCGCAAGGAGAGCAAGAATGTAAGTGAATTTGTCATTGTGTTGCTCAATATAATTGGAGAAGACTTCATCGACCTTTCTGAATCTACTAGAGTGCAGGCGATTTAGCTTCACCTTTTGGCTTGTCAACCAAACCCGCGTTAGACCTTCTAATTTTAACACAAAGCTTCCATTAATTGCTGAAGTGACTTTTGAAGGAAAAGATGCGACTGGTTGCAAGGCACGAACAAGTAGCACAAACATACTATTCTTAAAATCCCTCTTGTCAACCAGGATTTAGATGAAGTCTTCATATGTGGAGCTTTCACCAATTCCAACCTAATACCATTAAATTTATGGAGGGCTTGGTATTTCTTTTTCCTCATGAATCGATGACAAAGACTTGTATTTGTCTCATCCTTCCTCATTCAAGTATGTCTTTTACAATTGTTTCTTCCACTTGAAAAGGTTGATGAAGAGGCCAATGTCTATTGTGAAGGCTATGGTGCCCAGCAATATCCAGTGGAATGTGTAGCCTGGATAGACTTGGTGTTATCAATGAAGTTGATGACACTAATAGAGATGATGGCACAGAGAAAATTAACGATACCTATGAAGTTGGTGGTACCAATAATATTTGTGGCAGATTTTGGGTTGACAAGGAGATTTGATCTTCTATCATTGTAATGGCTCATCTTCTTTCTTTTGACTATTTTCAAATAATATGACTTTATGTTTTTTGCTTTGAGAATTAAACTTATACAATATAGCTTCATCATTTAGTTGAATTTTGTTTGGAGTACTCTAATTGCTCTTGTACCTTCATATTCACATCACATCTCTATCTATTCCCAAATAAGAGCTAAGTTGACCAGAGGCTAGGTAAATTGACATACCTTAGATGTTGTGCGCCTATTAATTAAGTTGCCATCTCAAATGGTGATCTTGAATAGAGGGATTTTGGTTGACTAAGCATACCAACTTAAATATCTTTTCCAACAATTTATTCACATATTGAATAGTTGTATTGTAGGCACCAAATGACAATCCATTATGCTAACATTCTAGGTGGTGATCACATATAACGACCTTAGTAAACCAGATGCATTACACGGAAAGTCTTATATGGCGAGCTGTTCATATATAAATTAGCTTCACCTTAGATAAATATTAGAGTGGTAAGAATATAAGGCAATTATACCTTAAGCATCAGATGCCCTATGATTGCGCCAGCATTACAAATGGAGATAACAAATAGAAGTCTTGGTTGACCATATGTATTGGAGTAAATATCCCTCATGGTAATGGTGAATTTTTAAAATATAAGGGAGCTATACGTTATGCACCAAATGCTTATCCATCATATTAGCACTTCAAGTGGTGATCATATATAATGGTCCTGGTCGACTAGATACACGACATTGAAAACCTCATACGGCGAATCATTCAAATAGAAGGTAAATTTACCTTAGACAAATCTTACAATGACGAAAATATACGATGGCTATATCCTGGGCATCACATGCCCTGTAGCTGCTTCAACATTTCAAATGGAGAAATTAACCAATATCTTGGATGACCCATCATGTTGTGCTAAAAATCTTTCATGATGAATTTGGAAAATAATACCTCAGGCGCCAGATCGCCTTTTCTAGTGAATTTGGGCAAGAGTACCTCAGGCACTAGTCTGCCTTTTAAGTTTAGGCATCACGTGCCTATGATTGCTTTAGCACTTTAAATGGAGAAAATAAGTAAAGGTCCTGGTTGACCTAACATGTTGTGCTAGAAATTTTTCCTGGTGAATTCAGGTAACAGTATCTTGGGTGCTGGACCGCCGCTCCTGGTGAATTTGGGTAAGAGTACCTCAGGCGCCAGTTTGCCTTTTAAGTTTAGGCATCACGTGCCCATGATTGCTCTAGCACTTTAAATGGAGAAAATAAGCAAAGGTGCTGGTCGACTTAACACGTTGTGCTAGAAAATTTTTCTGGTAAATTTGAGTAATAGTACCTTGGGCGCCAGATCGCCGCTCTTGGTGAATTTGGGTAAGAGTACTTCCGGCGCCAGTCCGCCTCGCCTGGTGAATTCAGGTAAGAGTACCTCGGGCGCCGGATCGCCGCTCCTAGTGAATTCGGATAAAAGTACCTCGGGCGACAGTTTGCCTTCCCCGGTGAATTTGGGTAAGAGTACCTTCGGTGCCAGTCCGCCTCGCTTGGTGAATTCAGGTAAGAGTACCTCGGGCGCCGGATCGCCGCTCCTGGTGAATTCGGATAAAAGTACCTCGGACACCAGTTCGCCTTCCCTGGTGAATTTGGGTAATAGTACCTCGGGCGTCAGTTCGCCTTTTAAGTTTAGGCATCGCGTGCCCATGATCGCTCTAGCACTTTAAATGAAGAAAATAGGTAAAGGTCCTAGTCGACCTATTATCTTGTGCTAGGCATCGAAGATTTTTATGGAGATCCAAACACACCAAATGGAGAATCATCAACTTTTGAAGGAGATAAATCCATCATAGACGTAATAAGGCAATATGATTCAAGAATTATAACTTTGTTGATGTACTTGGTGAAGTGTAAAACAAAGATACATGAACATATTTCATCTTCATTTTTGACAATGTAATAAGACTATTGAGTTCAGAGGGAGGAACCAACCTTTGTTGTCTTTTTTAGGTAGTTCTCATTGATGAATACAAACATCAACTCTTTCGTTAAAGATCCAGTGGGTGCAAATTATCATCTCTTGGTCTAGACTAAATAGTGGAATAGCTTCTTCAACTGGTTGATCAGGAATAACTTCTTCAATTGGTTGACCACTATCATCCCTTGCATTCAGGTTATAGATCAGAAGACTCTCCTCAACTTATCCTTTTGCAGAAATAACATAGCAGGTTCTTGTCAACTCTTATTCATCACGTACATCTCCTACCCCTTCTTTGTTAAAAAATGTCATTGTCAAGTGGTAGATGGAGATTGTTGCCTTAAAGTTGATTAGAGCTAGTCGACCAAGAATAATATTATAAGCACTAGGAAAATCTATCACCAAGAAATTCACAAAGGTGGCTCTCTTATGAAAACCATCTTCTGCTGTTACTGGCACTGAATTAAATCAATGGGCATCACACGACCTCCTGTAAAACCCTTTGGTGTCTTCTTCAGTGAAGAGTAATGGAGTATGGGAGAGGCGAGATTGTTTCATTGTCCTTGATTACATCAAAGATCTCACCACAAGTGGCGTTTTATGGAGTACATTGGAGATATTGGACCTCTGCTGTTTTACTAAACCTTGGCAATAGTTTATGCTTCCCTCAGTCAACTACAACGATCTATTATTAGAGGTCTCTAATTGTCATTTCTATTTTTATTTCATTCTCCAGAACGACTGCCCTCTCCTCGTTGATTGGCTCTTAAGACCTCAAACTCTTCTTTAGCTTGAGCATATGTCTGAGCCTTCCTATACATCATAGCATATGAAGTTGGCATATTATCTCGTATTGCCCACCACAGCCTAGTCGACCTGATCCCACTGATCATACCATCTAAGGCCACAAGATCATTGAAAGCGCCAAGTTTCATCACCTCTGCATGATATCTTTCGACATAACTCATCAAGCTTTCATTTTTCTCTTGTTTTAAAGTTAACAAGTGTGCCTTAGATTTCCTAGGTGCTCTGGCCCCAATAAAATGAGAAATGAACTCTTTTGAAAGATGAGAAAACGAACCTATAGACCCCGACTTTAGAGATATATACCATGATCGGGCTGGTCCAGTCAAGGTGAGAGGAAAAACTCTGCATACAGCATCCTCAGAAATATGTCGAAGTTCCATGTTCTCTCTGAATAACTTCACATGCTCTATTGGGTCGACCAGCCTGTTGTACATGTCCATCTGGGGCATGGAGAATTTCCTGGGTAGTGTGGAAGTCGCAACTACAGAAGTAAAAAGAGATTCTAATTCCCCCATGATTTCTTCCATTAAATTTCTTTCTCTTTGTGCCTCTTTCAAGGTGCGCAACTCTTCGCGTATCAGCCTTAAGTCTTCTTGAGTTTTATCCACTTCTTGCTCGTCATGCCACCTTTTACTTTTACGACGCAAATCCAAAGAATGTCGAAGGTCTTCATCATCCAAATCATCCCTGGTTCTTGTTTTTCAACTACCTGAGTAGCTATGGTCAATATGAGATTGATTTTCAATGCTTTACCGGTGCGTCGACCAGAATCATATGGTCCTTTCTTTCCATGATCACGGCGCTTACTCGCACTCGTTCCACTCGTTAATGCACTGTGCGGTTGACTAGACCCCATCACCATCAACATGTAGAGCATTCTTCAGTTGTGCAGCAAGAGCTTGTATTTGGGTTTGCTTTTGAACATTTTGTTGGTTCATAAGCTTCAATTGTTCTTGAATAGCTATTGCATCTTGTTGACGTGACCTTTTTTCCTTCATCGCTCCTGACCCCTCTTGGTCACTATAGAGATCCTCAATAAGGACAAATAGCGATATAGATGGCTTTTTGTTAGAGTTCCCACAGACGACGTCAACTGTTGATGCTGAAAATCGGTCGACCTCCAGCTCAGCAATAAAATTTGTATTTGTTATGGAGGACCTAACTCAACCAAAAGGCAGTGATGGAATGTGTGGAGAATGAGGGGAAAGTAAGGAATTTTGGGTCACGTGTTCGTCAAGATGGCTGTTGTATTTTAATCAACCAAGGCTCTAGTGGCTTGAATTATCTACACACAAATGGAAAATAAAGGGTCAGAGGCACTGGTAGTATTGCTGGCGATAATTCTCTAACGCTCAAGTTAGAGATTAATTATGAAGTGAAAATTTTTGATCAACCAGAGGGAGAAAAGATAGAGAGGGAGAGAGAGGGTTTTTAGAGAGAGAAATTGTTCCCAAACCTTGAATTGCAGCCAAAAAATATATTTATAGGAGAGTTTGCTTACAGGTGGCGAGATGCATGCAGCATGGTTGATAGGTGGCGAGATGCATGGAGCTTGGTTGACACCATGCTACATGAAAGGGAGTTGACAGTGACACCTGGAGCCATGGAGATGACACATCTGAAAAAGGATTGCCTCCCAAGTATAGGAGTGTCGAAGTAATAAACCCGGTAAAACCGGGGTCGATCCACAAGGAAGGGAATTTAAGCGTTACAAATTATAAGCTAAGCAAACGTAATATGGATGATTCGAAGAGATGGCAAGATAATATCAACAAATATAAGTAAAGAACAAGTTCTTAAACAATAAATAAGAATAATTAGAATACAAGAGAAATTAACACAATGATAATGAAAGCTAAGGTTAGGGGATCCGCCCTTGATATTTCAAATAAGGATAATTAGCCCATTTTAGTTATATGAATTATATTTGTTTCATTACCAATATTTATACCACTTCTTGTAAATGGGTTCAAGCATCCAATGTGCCAATCATCCATATGTCTACAACAAATCAAGGTTCCTAACTAGATTCGTGTCGGTAAGGAAGAACCATACATCATCTAGAAAGGATCCAAGCATTTGATGTGCCAAGGATTGTCGACAATGGATCAAGACCTCCACTTTACGAGTGGTGTCAAGATTGATTAAGAAATAAAATATAAATCATAATAAAATAAACAACACAGATTATGATTATTAAGCACATATTAAGGGTTAGAGAATCCTTATTCTCATATCAAGGGTTTCACCCTTTCACCTTAGCAAAAGAGAAATTAGAAGAACATTATAATAGAAAGAAAATAAAATGCAAGAAAAAGGAAATTCATTAATAACATAAACACACAAAACACAATACAAGATCCTAGCCAAAGCCAAAATGTTCAGCCAAGGCCAAGATGCCCTAATGGGTCACAAGGCACCTCTATTTATAGATACATCCAGGGGCAAACTTGTCAAATTACAAGGGCATAATTGTCAAATATTAGTTGTAAATATCTTTGACAATTGGGATCATTAGGCACCGACTTTGACCATCAATTTTGACATCGAAATGTTGTGAATTTTAATCACATGTCTTCATGAAAGTTGTAGATATTTCTCTCAGCTTTCTAGAACATATTGATTTTCACAATTTGGATACGTATTTTTAGAGATACGGTTCAAATATTGAGGCATGGTTAGACTGGGCCGAGACTGTAGATGGGTTCACTTCAAGCCCAATTTTGGTCCACTAAGAGCCCGAATTTGATGATACTTGTGAAATACAATCTTGTAGACAATTAAATCAGCTTTCCAAATCATTACGAATTGTATCATTCTGATCTATAAATAGAGAGTTATGCCCATTTTACCGAACCTATAACAAAACCAAAATTAAGAGAAATTAATTCCAAAGATGCAAATGCTACAAATATGCTTAAGTTGAGGAATTAAATGACACTATTAATGCAATATGATGAACTAAACTCTTATTAAACATGCATATTTAAGTGTTCATCACACCCCCCAACTAGCTTATTGCTAGTCCCTAGCAATTAAAGCGTTATTATTTAGAAGTGATTTATAGAATTTTACATCCAAGGTGGTCATTATTGCACTCTCCTTGATTTTATCCAAATAAACAAACTCTCAACTGATTTTTTTTTAAATGACTCATGTACCCTTCAGTTAAGATATCCACAAACCTTCTTTTGTGCTCAGTTGACACATGACTATGGGGCTTATTAGAAATAAGCCATATCGGTTCTAGTATTTGTTAAGGCTAACAACTTAGGTAGGGGATATTCATTCATTTTATACATTTTTTTTTTTTTTTAAGAATGCATCTTTAACCCATGTAGCGAGAATTAGGGCTAATGACTCTCCAGACCAGTTGGCCTTAGGGCATTAGGTGTTAAGACACCCCTACGAGCTTAACGACTCGGGTTGCCGATGCTTTATTTTTGCTTAGAAACTTGTGGATAGTGCAATGTTCAATCCCATTAAGCTTTCTCCTTAATCCATGTAGCGAGCTTTGGGCCAATAGCTCCCAAACCAGTTGGTCTTAGGTATTAGGTGTTGAGGCACCCCTCGGGCTTAATTGCTCGAATTAAGGAGGCTACAAGACCAAACTTATCCACCATTACTTTCTCTCTTTTTTCTCTTTTTTTTTTTCTTTCATTTTTAATTTTTGCATTTTTTTTTTAAACTTTTACCCCTTCCTGTTTGTGTTATGCCCTACAACCAACAAAAAGAACTCAAATATTGCAACATTTCATTTCGCCACCCACAATCATGCATCAAGGTATGTGTGTGTGTGAATAAAGGTTTGTAGATACTTGCTTAACGAGTACATAAGCGTACAGTTTATTAAATGGTAAGGTTGTGAGAGTTCATAGATTTGAATAATTCAAAGTGAAATGAATAAGACCTCCTTGTTATAAAATTCAAAAATCAAGACTAAATAATATCAAATAAATCTTCAAAATTGCAAGAATAAAATGACAAATTGGTTAGAATGGGTTTCAAGAGTTCAAACTGGTCCTCCTTACTCTGCCATTCCTGAACCCAGAATGCGTCTCAAGAGGATTTGAACTCCTTACACCGCACTCTGAATCTAATTACTAACTCGCTTTTTTTTTTTTGGCCCCCCCCCCAAGAAAAAAAAAATAAAATTTCAAGGGGACCACACTTATGTTACTAATCCTTCCCCCCCAACCAAATGAAAACATTGTTCCTCAATGTTTAAATGTAGAGAGATCAAGTATAGGAGACATTACCTGAAGCTTCTGTTTTTCAAGAGAGATGACCTGAAAGACTCATAAAATAACATGCTAAAAATAAAATAAAATAAAATAAAGGACAAGAAGAAAAAAATTACAAAACGGAGATTCAAATCCAATTTGCACTTTTTGTTTTGCCCTCCTGCCCAATTAATTTGAGTACTAACTGGGTCAGGTTCAATACCTCAACTTTCTTGTAATTGTGCAAAGTAAGGCTCACCAGCAGAATGGGCGAAAAAGGATCTTTTTCGCTGAAATGAGGGAGAAAAATTATGTTCCACAGCTGGCATCAACAAAAAAACTTATCAAAAGGATCAAGAAAAATTTTTGACATTCAAACAAAAAAAACCTTAGGGGTTTTGTTTTATGGGAGATTCAGTTGGGCCCAAGAGGCAATTTGAAAAATTTCTTCAAGAGTGCCAAAGCCACCTGGTAAAGCAATAAAGGCATTTGAATTGATGAGCATATGTGCCATTCATGCATAGAGGAGACCTGTGTTTTTCAGCCAAAGCTTTAGGAATAACTCCTAAAACTTGAGTACCTACATGTGCAGCTGTTGACACACAACCCATTAACCCGAGGCTACCTCCCCCATAAACCACATGAATCTTTCTTTCAGCCAGTAGCCTACCAAGATAATTCGCTACTTCTACGAACTCTTCACTTTTACCTGGTCGAGATCCACAGAATACACATATCCTTTGGATTCGACGTTTTGAAGTTCCCTCCATGTCTATGTAACTCTCTAACTATGTGTGAAGAAGAGAACAAGACAGGTGGTATTTATGGAGTGCAAAAAGGTATGTTAATGATGATATCTATCTAGGTAGCTCGATTGTTTGTTGAAAAAGTTGACAATAATGCAAAAAAAAGATCAAAAGATGATGAAATAAGACACCATAAGTCAAACAAAAGATACAAATTAAAAAATGACAGCAATGAGGTATTAAAATTCAAAAATGATGGCACGCATGCATATGTACAGGTAGTTGTGACTGTGGCTCACATCTTCCTCTGGTTTACGTCCAGAAACGGCTTAAACACCTTCTATGAGTTGGGGATATGCTTCCCATCCAGTTTTCTTATAAACTGGCAAACAGGGTCGTTTTGAGTAAGATTCCCAAGACTATAGCGTTCCTGCTCATCTCGGAATTGTGTCCACAAATTAAAAATTTCACGCTGCACAAGTCCACAAGAATGTGTCTCAAGAGTCGTTCGGATATCATTCAAAGACTCCTTACCCTCAGTCCATTCTTGTGAACTGTAGTTTATCCTCTCGATTGTTAGACAAATTATCAACAAGGCAGCGGCAACGCTGGTTACAAGTCCATCTTGCACATCTGGGACAAACTTGTAACCTTTTCGCTCTTCGCTTTTTGGCATAAGAGCTTTTTCCCAAACCTGGCATATGGGAAACAAGATTATCTGAAAACTCACAAGAGAATCGAACCTTGGCTTCAATTAACCATCTTAAATCAGCAGGAATACCCTTACGCATCAACAACCTTAGTCTTTCTGCACGAGCTTTATAAATTTTAAGCAAATCATTTTGAGGAAGAGAGGGAAAATGTTTGTGCAATTTAGAGAGAATGGTATCCATGTGAAGAAAATGAGAGAGAAGAAAAGAAAATGGATGCAAGCAACAGTTTTTAGGGAATGAAAAACCGACTTTAATAGTCACGGAGTACCGTATCCGCCACTTGACCGGGAAAAATCAATCCTTAAAAAGGATCGACTAAAGCAATGGACTCTTCATTTTGGTCAAAATTTTCAAAGAATGGTTTAACCGTTGTCCATTAACTTTAAACACATGACCATTCTTTGGGTTCTCAATTTCAACTGCTCTATGAGGGAAAACATTTTTAACAATGAAAGGCCCAGTCCAACGTGACCGAAGTTTACCAGGAAATAAATACAACCTTGAATCATACAAAAGAACTTTTTGTGAAGGTTCAAAAGATTTTCTAACAATAAATTTGTCATGAAAAACCGTCATTTTTTCTTTGTAGATTTTAGAATTTTCATAAGCCTCATTCCTGATTTCTTCAAGTTCACTCAGTTGGAGTTTTCGTAACTTGCAAGCATCATTCAAGTTTGTGTTAAATGTTTTAATGGCCCAATAAGCTTTATGTTCAATTTTCACAGGCAAGTGAAAAGGTTTTTCATAAACTAATCTATAAGGAGACATTCCCAATGATGTTTGAAGCAGGTTCGGTAAAGCCAGAGTGAATCATTAAAGTCTAAAGACCAATCTTACGATGGGTTAAAACGTTTTTTTTCCTAGATCTGTTTTATCTCCCTATGCTAAATCACTTGTCCACTTGTTTGTGCAGGTGTGATAAGGTGGAGAAATTTTAGGGGTATTCCATAATTCTTCATGAAGTTTCAAATGAGTTGTTACAAAAATGCGTACCCCCTCACTAAAATGGCTCTCGAGGAATTCCAAATCTACTCAAGATATTCTCTTTCAAGAATTTGACAACTGTTTTGTGATCATTGTTTCGACATGGAATTGCCTCGACCCATTTTGAAACATAGTCTACTGCAACAAGGATGTACACAAAACAAAATGACGGTGGAAAGGGTCCCATAAAATCAATACCCCAACAGTCAAAGATTTCAACGACAAGAATGGGATTCAACGGAATCATGTTTCTTTTTGAAATAGATCCCAATTTTTGACAATTTTCACACGTTTTGCAAAATGCATGTGCATTTAAATAATGGTGTGGGCCAATAAAATTCACATTGTAAGTAAGATCTTAGCAGTGTTTTTCTAGATGAAAAAATGTTCCTCACATGCTTCAGGAATGACAAAGTTAATGACACTTACTTACCTCATTGTCGGGTATGCCATCTTCTTCATTATTTGGTCTGGACAATATTTGAAAAGATACGGATCATCCCAGTAAAATTTTTTCACCTCGATTAAAAATTTTCTTTTGTCTTGAGCTTTCCAATGAGGTGGCATTTTCCCTGTCGCAAGAAAATTTACAATATTAGCCAACCAAGGTACAGTAGCAACGGAAAATAAAAATTCATCAGGAAAAGAATCATTGATAGGTGAAGTTTCAATTAATGTCTCTGTCGTTAGTCTTGAAAGATGGTCAGCAACGACATTTTCTGCTCCTTTCTTATCCTTTATTGTGATGTTGAATTCTTGGAGCAATAAGATCCACCGTATCAATCTAGGATTTGCATCCTGTTTAGACATTAAATATCTCACAGCTACATGGTCAGTGTTAGAACAATTGTAGGAGAGCCAATTAAAATAGAACGAAATTTGTGCAATGCAAATACTACTGCAAGTAGTCTTTTTCAGTTGTTGTGTAATTCATTGTGCATCATTTAAAGTCCTACTGCATAGATATCACATAAGGCTTACCTTCTTTCTTTGTCCTAAGACAGCACCAACTACATAGTCACTTGCATCACACATCAATTCAAAAGGCAAGGACCAATCAGGAGATTGCATAATTGGAGCAGTTGTTAAAAGTTCAATTAATGTATCAAAAGGCATTTTGACATTCTTGAGTCCATTCCAAAGGAAGTATCTTTTATTAAGAGTTACAAAGAGCGGTTTAGATATAACACTAAAATTTCTTATGAATCCTATAAAATCTAGCATGCCCTAAGAATGAACGAACCTCTTTAACTGTTTTTGGTGGAGACAAATGGGAAAATAATTCCACTTTTGCTTTATCCACTTCAATTCCTTTAGAAGACACCACATGACCTAAAACAATTCCTGAAGTGACCATATAATGACATTTTTCCCAATTCAAAATAAGGACCTTTTTCTACACACCTTTTTAGGACTTTTTCTAAATTTTCAAGACAATTATCAAAAGAGTTTCCAAAGACAGTTAATTCATCCATGAAAACTTCTAAACAATGCTCAACCATGTCACTGAAAATGCTTAACATGCATCTTTGAAAAGGGGCTGGGGCATTACAAAGTCCAAAAGGCATTCTCCTAAATGCAAAAGTGCCAAAGGGGCACGTGAATGTGGTCTTTTCTTGGTCTTGAAGTGCAATGGGAATTTGATAGTAGCCTGAGTATCCATCAAGAAAGCAGTAGTAGGGGTTTTCTGCTACTCTTTCAGGAATTTGGTCAAGGAAGGGTAAGGGAAAATGGTCTTTTCTAGTGACAGCATTTAATTTTCTATAATCAATGCACATCCTCCAACTAGATGAGACACGAGTTGGCAATAATTCACCCTTTTCATTTTTAACTACTGTAATGCCAATTTTCTTAGGTACTACTTGTGTAGGGCTTACCCACTTACTATCAGAAATAGGATAGATAATTCCCACATCAAGTAGTTTGAGAACTTCAGCCCTAATGACCTCCTTCATGTGTGGATTTAATCGCCTTTGAGGTTGTTGAGATGTTTTGGCATTTTCCTCTAAATGTATTCTATGTGTGCAAATTAAAGGGTTAATGCCTTTTATATCTTTTATAGTCCACCCAATTGCATTTTTATGCCTTTTAAGCACTTCTAGCAACTTACCTTGTTGCTCGCATGTGAGGGATGAAGAAATTACCACCGGATATGTCTGATTCTCCCCAAGATATGCATATTTCAGTCCTTCAGGTAAGGGCTTTAATTCTAGCTTGGGAGCTTCATCTTCCTTGCTTTCATTCATTTGCCCCAATTCTTCAAATCTTGATTTTGAGCCTTTTTCCATCACCTGTGCACAATCCAATAAAGAGCATATATCAGAAAGATCAGACTCTAGTTCCATGCTTGATTCTAATGAATTCACTAGAGAAGTTTCCAAAGGGTCAGAAGAACTTCCTTTTTGGATGTGATCTTCCACAATAGATTCAATTACATTGGCTTCATCAACTTCATCTTCTTCTTCATTTGGTTGTTTGCACATATTAAAAACATTAAGTTCTAATGTCATGTTCCCAAATGATAGCTTTATGACTCCATTCCTGCAATTAATCAAAGCATTAGAAGTAGCTAGAAATGGACGCCCTAAAAAACAGGAATTGAATTGCTTCCACTGGTTATGTGTCCAAGACGATAAAATCCACTGGGTAAATGAATTTATCGACTTGAACTAACACATCTTCTACTACTCCTCTTGGTACTTTAATTGATCTATCAGCAAGCAAAAGAGTCACAGAAGTCGGTTTTAACTCACCTAGATTGAGTTTTTGAAAAACTGAGTATGGAAGCAAATTCACACTAGCACCAAGATCAAGTAAAGCTTGTTCAATTTTATGGTCTCCAAAACACATGAAATTGTAGGACAACCTGGATCCTTATATTTCACTGTATTATTATTTTGAAGAATAGCACTTACTTGCTCGACTAGAAAGGCCTTCTTTTTCACATTTAGTTTTCTTTTCACAGTGCACAAGTCTTTCAAAAACTTTGCATAAGAAGGTACCTGTTTGATCACATCAAGCAAGGGAATGTTGACCTTTACCTGTTTGAAAATTTTAAAGATTTCAGAATTGTGAGTTGGCTTCTTTGGTGTAGCTAATGCTTGAGGAAATGGAGGCACAGATGAGGATTTGGTTTCTTCTTCGCTAGGTGTTGGGTTGGCAACCTCTTCCTGTCCTTTAGAGATCGATCTTCTTCTTTCTCACAAGGATTAGGAATGTGTTTTTCAACAACCTTACCATTGCGAAGGGTCATGACTGACTTGGCTTGGTCAAAATAATGGTTATTTGAACTCCCTGCATTTGAGTTAGATTGATCTTTGGGGTTTTGCAATGTTTGAGAAGGAAATTTTCCTTTCTCTTGGATGCTAAATGTAGATGCAAATTTTGCAAGAGTTTCTGACAAATTTGCTAATGTTTGAGCAGTTTGACTATTGAAAGTCTCTTGCTTTGTAATGAATGAATGCAATGTTTCTTCAAAGTCATTCCTAGGAGGAGGAGCATATGCATGATCATGAGAATTTTGAAAATTTTGTCGTGTTTGAAAAGGACTTGTGAAGATTGTGCATGATTATCATTTTTCCAGCTAAAATTTGGATGATTTCTCCAACCAGGATTGTAGGTTTGTGAATATGGATTGTGATTTGGCCTTTTGAAAGTGTTCAAGGCATTGGCTTCTTCATGGAGACATTCCCTAAAGGCAGGCAAAGTTGGACAATTATCAGTAGAATGGTCATTGTCATCACAAATGTTACAGACATTTTCTTGAATAGAATTCAATTGACCACTCTTTTTCATTTCTAAAGCCTCGACTTTTCTAGCTAGGGATGCATATTTGGCTTGAAGGTCATGGTCTTCCCTAAGGTTGTAAATACCTCTATTGGATGTCGAGGTTTGGGCCTTACTTGGTACCTCATAGGTACCAGCAGTGTCCCAATTTTGTGCCTTTTCTGCTAAGGAATCTAGGAAGTCAAGTGCTCCTCAGGGTCTTTTTCTTTAAATTCTCCTCTACACATTAATTCTACTAGTTGCCTATCTTGAGGTGTTAACCCTTCATAGAAGTGTGCAACTATTCTCCAAGTTTCGAAACCATGGTGAGGACAGGTATTAAGTAGTTCTTATATCTATCCCAACATTGGTAAAGGGTTTCCCCTTGTTTCTGAGAGAAATCAGAAATTTGTCTTTTAAGAGAATTTGTTCTATGGGTAGGAAAAAATTTTTTCAAAAATTGTTGTTTCATCTCATCCCATGAACTGATGGAATTCGACCTCAAATTTTGTAGCCATGTTCTAGCTTTATCTTTTAAAGAAAAAGGAAAAAGCTTTAATCTAATGGTGTTTATGCTACAATTTGGGTCAGTGTAGGAGCTACATACCTCTTCAAAGATTTCAAGTGCGAATATGGGTTCTCCATGTCAAGGCCATGAAAAGTGGTAGAAGTCGAACAAAACTTGGTTTGAAATTGAAATGGATTGAATCTGGAGGAGAAACTACACAAGATGGTGCACTAGTCCTTACCGGATTCATGTAGTCTTGAGGGTTCTTCGTTGGTTTTGATCATTTTGTTGCGAACGGTTGTCCCCTTCATCCGTGAATATTTCCTCATGATTGTCGGCCATGTTTTCTAAGGAAGATGATGTTTTTTTAACAAGTCTACCACTAGATGTTCGTGACCAAATTTTCATGCAAGAAAGAGAGAAGAAAAGAGAGGAAAAGATGAACACAAAAAAATAAAAAATTTAGATCTAAGATGAGAAAAGAGAATACTTACAATTTTGCACGCCAATTTTTACCTTCCCCGGCAACGGCGCCAAAAACTTGACACATCCGAAAAAGGGATTGTCTCCCAAGTATAGGAGTGTCGAAGTAATAAACCCGGTAAGACCGGGGTCGATCCACAAGGAAGGGAATTTAAGCGTTACAAATTATAAGCTAAACAAATGTGATATGGATGATTCAAAGAAATGACAAGATAATATCAATAAGTATGTAAGATGGTAGGTGGTATTACCGACCATTCAAATATAAAACAAAAAGCAAGAGGAGGTAAAACCATCCATGGAGATAGGTGGTATAACCAACCATAGTAAATTAAAGAACAATTTCATAAGGTGGTAGAACCTACCATAGTAAATAAAATAAAAAGTTCATACACAATAGAATAATTAGAATACAAGAGGAATTAAACAATAACAATGAAGGCTAAGGTTAGGGGATCCGCCCTTGATATTTCAAATAAGGATAATTAACCCATGTTAGTTATATGAATTATATTTGTTTCATTACCAATATTTATACCACTTCTTGTAAATGGGTTCAAGCATCCAATGTGCCAATCACCATATGTCTACAACAAATCAAGGTTCCTAACTAGATTCGTGTCGGTAAGGAAGAACCATACATCATCTAGAAAGGATCCAAGCATTTGATGTGCCAAGGATTGTCAACAATGGATCAAGACCTCCACTTTACGAGTGGTGTCAAGATTGATTAAGAAATTAAATATAAATCATATTAAATAAACATTATAAGATTAAGATTATTAAGCACGTATTAAGGGTTAGAGAATCCTTATTCTCATATCAATGTTTTCACCCTTTCACCTTAGCAGAAGAGAAATTAGAAGAACATTATAATAGAAAGAAAATAAAATGCAAGAAAAAGGAAATTCATTAATAACATAAACACACAAAACACAATACAAGATCCTAGCCAAAGCCAAAATGTTCCAGCCAAGGCCAAGATGCCCTAATGGGTCACAAGGCACCTCTATTTATAGATACATCCAGGGGCAAACTTGTCAAATTACAAGGGCATAATTGTCAAATATTAGTTGTAAATATCTTTGACAATTGGGATCATTAGGCACCGACTTTGACCATCAATTTTGACATCGAAATGTTGTGAATTTTAATCACATGTCTTCATGAAAGTTATAGATATTTCTCTCAGCTTTCTAGAACATATTGATTTGCACAATTTGGATACGTATTTTGAGAGATACGGTCCAAATACTGAGGCCTGGTCAGACTGGGCCGAGACTGTAGATGGGTTCACTTCAAGCCCAATTTTGGTCCACTAAGAGCCCGAATTTGATGATGCTTGTGAAATGCAATCTTGTAGACAATTAAAACATTAAGAATTGCACCATTTTGATCTATAAATAGAGAGTTATGCCCATTTTACCGAACCTGTAACAAAACCAAAATTAAGAGAAATGAATTCCAAAGATGCAAATGCTACAAATATGCTTAAGTTGAGGAATTTAATGACACTATTAATGCAATATGATGAACTAAACTCTTATTAAACATGCATATTTAAGTGTTCATCAAGAAGCAAAAAGAAAGGAAACACAAGTTGCAAAACAAAACAACAGGTGGAAACAATAAGTGTTTCCCAATTAAAACAAATACTCAAGATTTTGGAGAAAAGAAAAGGATTCTACAATTAAGAGGTTTTCAGTTATATATATTTCGTTTAAAAATTGATTTGATTAACTGTATCTTATCCAATAAACGTCGCAAATTATTGTATATATTAATTGTTTGGAAATTGAAAATTGTCGGCTTATTATAAACACTATCAAAACATAGAATTATCAAAATTTTCTTTACTTCTCAAAATTATTAAAACAAATTCTGACAAGAGAGAGAAAATTACCCGTGGGTTATTGGTAATTGCAGCTGCTTGAGAATTCGACAGTCCATCTCTTTGTACAAATCCAAGTTGAGGTTTGGGATTTGAGTGGATTTGAGACAGTTATTGACCAGTTGGTAACTGCTGCAAATGATGATGGCTTATCACTTCTCTCCAATTATTCTTATAGCTAGAAGAGGACAATTATGAATCTCCATCTTCAACGTTGTCATTTGTCAAAGGTGGTTTGGCAGTGACTTTAATTTCGGGCAGCCTTCAATTTTCAAGGTTTGAAGAGATGGCATGATCTTAATTTCTTCTTCTCCCCTCATTTTAATTTCATAATTCCACTCTTCCCATTCATACACTTTCAAAAACCAGAGAAATTTTAATTTGGAGAAAATAATAACTGATGGAGATGAGAGTGTAACATCACTTTCTATTCCCAAAAATTCATTACCCACTCTTTTTATTCCCTGATTTTATCCTATTTCGAGATATTCAAGAGATGAAAGCGTACCCAGACAATACAAATGCTCACATCTATTGCTTCTGCTTCTACTTCTGCAGCATGATGTTGCCAGGGACGGGATTCAAGTCGGCCTTGGCAGCAGAAAAGGTGTCGTTCTGGATCTACATAAGTGCAACTCTCTTCGACTTCTTCTCTCCCAATGTCGTCTTCATCGGAATCCCTTTGCCTCTATAGGCCGATGGGGGTGCCATGGGTGTCGAGGTAGGAGGGGAAGCCGTGGTAGAGGAGGCGGGGGATCTATATCTATAGCCGGGGCAGATATAGCAAACGTTAAAGAAAGGTAGAGAAGGAAAAGAGAGCGGCTAGGGAAAAATTAGAGGAGGACAGCCAAAAAAGATAGAGGGAAATGGCAATAGGGAATATATAAATATATATATGGAGAGAGAGACAGAGTGGCAATTATGTAAATAAAATGAATGTCAATAGTGTCAAATATGAAATTAATTGTATATTTTTTATAACATTTAAACATAAAATTATATTATTTAATTAACATTTTTATATTTTTAATTTCTTTGTTTTATTTAAATTCAAAATATGAAATTAGTGTAATTCTTTATAACATTTAAAATTCAAACTAATTTTAATTATTTTTTAGAATTTAATATGATTTTTAAATTAAATAATGCAAAATTGTATTTTCTTTATTTTGATACCTAATTCTTCTTTTTAATTATAAAAATAAATTTATAAGAAAAAATAATTTCGCAACGTGCAACTTGTGCAAGTTGCTAAATGCTTAATTTTTCGCAACGTGCAAGAAATGCACGTTGTGATAGAGAGTTTTAGCAATGTGCTTATGTTGCACGTTACTAAAAATTAATTTTCGCAACATGCATTCAACGCACGTTGCGAAAAAAGAGCTTTGGCAACATGCCTCAGGTGCACGTTGCAAAAGCCCCGTTGCTATATCCTGATTTTCTACTAGTGAAGGTTGCAGTCTGCTAACTTTCCCACACAATCCTCTGTTTTCTTGTAATTCTTCAAAGGTAGCATTTTGAAATGCCCTTTTGCTGAGTATTGGACCCTCCCAAGCATTGTAGGATATGTCAATGCTTGGCTGGACAGGCATTAATTCAAATTTCCTTAGAATTAATCCATAAAAGTCTCTCCAAACTGCATATTTGAGATGGTATTTCTCCTCTGAGTAAGCTTTGACTGAAATCTAGTTTTGATATATGGACTAGATTTCTCAACTGGGATGGAATTTCTTGGGTAAACTGATTATTGCTCAAATTCAAGTAGTGCATATGCACCAAGTTCCCTAGATTTTCTGGGATTGAATCGCTTAACCTATTTGTGGACAAGTCCAGTTTCACAATTGGTGGAATAGCACCGGGAAGTTGATTCCCATTCAAAATCAGATCTTCTAAGGAGTCAACTTCCCAAGTTCCTTTAGAATCTCCCCAACTAGATGATTTGAAGAAAGATCAGGTCTATCTAGTTCTATTAAGTTCCAATCTCAACTGGTGTGCTGCCTGTAATACTATTCTCTGCCATCTTTAGGGTGCCTAATTTTGGACATTTTGCCCAGTTCAATGATATTTCACCATAAAACTTATTTTGGCTGAGATCTAATAACTTCATGTTTGGATAGACACCAAAGTTTTCAGATATCTTTCCGAAGAGTTGGTTTTGTTGCATTAGTTGTCTTGCTGGGCTTTTGCAATATCTCAAGTCATGGGGGACTGGGCCTAAGAAATGGTTGTCATTTACACTTGAACTTGTTAAGTGAACCACTGCGACAAATATTATGGGGTAAATGACCAGTAAACTGGTTTTGGTCTAATTCCAATTTGCGCAACTTCATGAAACTTCCAAATTATTGAGGAATGAGACCAAAAACACTGTTATCACAGAAGTACAAAATCTCCAAGTTGTTTAGATTGCTGAAAGAAGCAGAATGGCGCCCTTGAGTTTATTTTCACTTAACTCTAGATCAATAAGAGATTTAAGTTTCCAACTTTCGAAGGAATTGAACAAGAAAGTTGATTATAAGTGAAGAAGGATGAGATTTCTCAAACCACCTATTGACGCTGGGATAGAGCTAGAAAGATTGTTGGTATGAAGTCTTATGTTGGTGAGAGATTCCAAATTTCCTATTTCTAGGGGAATGGAACCATAAAGATGGTTTTGGAACATGTACAAGATGGTTAGCTTTCTTAGGCTTCCAAAACTAGATGGGGTTGGACCAGTTAAATTATTTGTATCCATGCAAAGTTCAACCAGATTGGAGAGATTTCCAAAATTTTGGAAGAATAGAACCAGAAAGTTGATTGTTACATAGATATAAATAAGCCAAGTTGCTCAAATTAACTAGCAGGAATTGAACCGTCCAAATGGTTACTGTCCAGGGCAATTTTGTTAAGATAACTTAGCTGGCCTACTTTTGGGAGCCCCTTAACAGATTCTCATCCAGGTGGAGGAGCTTAGGATATGTCAGAAGACCAATTTCTAAAGGGTATTCTCCCAAAAAATTATTAGTTTGTAAATCAAGGTGCTTTAGTTTGCAAAGGTTACCAATGTGATGTACCAAAGTGATGTACCAAAGAGTTCATTAATGCTAAGATCCAGATATGCAAGATAGGGAAATGATGAGAATGAAAATTCATCAAGCGTACCTTTTAAATCTAAATCTGTTAGGTTGATCATGTGGACGCTTCCCGCATGACCGTAAGAATTCGAGACCATGTACATGGTGTTGTTTTGGTCTCGAGTTGGGTAGCATTATTAGTGGCATTAACAGGATGATGGGTTGATGCAGTCAGGATAGAGTGGTTATTATGATTTTGAAGGCTGAATTTCCATTGGAGAAGACCTTGTGATTCTTCAGTAGAATTAAATGTGACATTAATTGAAAACTATGACACAAAAAAAAGGGACCACGGAAACAAGTGAGATTACTCTCTTCAAGGTTGACGAGGCCATTTTGTTTATACAAGTTTTGTGTTCATCAATGCAGAGGCCAGTTCTGTACTTGATATTTATAGAAAATATAATACGATATAGCAAAACTGTCAAGGCTAGCTTGGAATTAAGAAGTCTCTGCACCATTTTACAGTCCAGGACTTTTGCTATACTGAGTTATTTTCACGTAGAAAAATGGTTTTCTCCAGCTGTAGATTCTTGAACTAATAGTCTCTTTCGTCAATAAAGTGAATCGTTAAATGTAATGTAATGTTTTTTTTCTTTTTTTAATTGTTACTAAGGGAACTTAATTACATTTGAAGTTGTTTTTACGAGTTAGACCTCATCCAACTTTAAACTGATAAGCCTCCAGGATAAACAATCACAAAGAACCGCAAATTTACATTCTAGCACAAGGTTCTTTATCCTATATTGCATCATTTCTAATTGGCACATTCAAAAATTATGAGAAGTAATATAGCTCCTCCATGATTGAATGCTTTTTTAGATGGATTATCTATTCAATACATGATCTGAATTACATTCTCCATGTAATAAATTAAGTTTTATCCTTTCAAAGCAAACCGTTTGCCTTCTGGGATGCTTTTACAATTCTCCAATTATTTTTGCTTAATTGAACTTCGAATATGATGAGAAATCATGCATGCATTGCAACACTTCCATACAACAAGGTACGGAAGGTAAATCAAAGCATTCACACACACACACACACACACACATATGTAGGTTGGAAAATAACATACTACTATTATAGTTAGGAGCAAACATCCAAAAGTTCACAAAGTTCCCACAATCAACCAAGGAATGTACTATATACATTTCTAGTTCAAAATAAAAAACAAATGTACAAAAATCAAATTGGTTGCAGTGGCATGATGGTTGCCAAGGGAACTTTGTGTCGTTATCCCAAATGTCATCCAAAAATCTATAATCTATCATTTACTCGAGGCACACAATAGATTTAATGAGCAATACTCAATAGGTAGCTAAGAAGTGATAATAAATGGGAATCATACATGAATGAATCACATAAACACAAATTACAATCCTTTCTTGTTCAACAAGTAACCTCTTTCTTTTTGTACAAGTTAGGTGAACAGTGTCAGGGCTCACGGGTTGCGCTGTTGCACAGGTAACTTGATGATGAACACTTAAATATGTATGTTTAATAAGAGCTTAGTTCATCATATTACATTAATAGTGTCATTAAATTCCTCAACTTAAGCATATTTGTAGTCTTTGCATCTTTGGAATTAATTTTCTCTTAATTTTGGTTTTGCTACAGGTTCGGTAAAATGGGCATAACTCTCTATTTATAGATAAGAATGGTACAATTCTTAATGTTTTGGAAAGCTGATTTAATTGTCTACAAGATTGCATTCACAAGCATCATCAAATTCGGGCTCTTAGTGGACCAAAATTGGGCTTGAAGTGAACCCATCTACAGTCTCGGCCCAGTCTGATCCAGGCCTCAGTATTTGGACTGTATCTCTCAAAATACGTATCCAAATTGTGCAAATCAATATGTTCTAGAAAGCTGAAAGAAATATCTACAACTTTCATGGAGATATGTGATTAAAATTCACAACATTTCGATGTCAAACTTGATGGTCAAAGTCGGTACCTAATGATCCCAATTGTCAAAGATATTTACAACTAATATTTGACAATTATGCCCTTGTAATTTGACAAGTTTGCCCCTGGATGTATCTATAAATAGAGGTGCCTTGTGACCCATTAGGGCATCTTGGCCTTGGCTGGAACATTTTGGCTTTGGCTAGGATCTTGTATTGTGTTTTGTGTGTTTATGTTATTAATGAATTTCCTTTTTCTTGCATTTTATTTTCTTTCTATTATAATGTTCTTCTAATTTCTCTTTTGCTAAGGTGAAAGGGTGAAACCCTTGATATGAGAATAAGGATTCTCTAACCCTTAATATGTGCTTAATAATCTTAATCTTATAATGTTTATTCAATATGATTTATATTTAATTTCTTAATCAATCTTGACACCACTCGTAAAGTGGAGTCTTGATCCATTGTCGACAATCCTTGGCACATCAAATGCTTGGATCCTTTCTAGATGATGTATGGTTCTTCCTTACCGACACGAATCTAGTTAGGACACCTAGATTTGTTGTAGACATATGTGATTGGCACATTGGATGCTTGAACCCATTTACAAGAAGTGGTATAAATATTGGTAATGAAACAAATATAATTCATATAACTAAAATGGGTTAATTATCCTTATTTGAAATATCAAGGGCGGATCCCCTAACCTTAGCCTTCATTGTTATTGTGTTAATTCCTCTTGTATTTTAATTATTCTATTGTTTATGAACTTTTTATTTTATTTACTATGGTAGGTTCTACCACCTTATGAAATTGTTCTTTAATTTACTATGGTTGGTTATACCACCTATTTCCATGGATGGTTTTACCTCCTCTTGCTTTTTGTTTTATATTTGAATGGTCGGTAATACCGCCTAGCATCTTACATATTTATTGATATTATCTTATCATTTCTTTGAATTATTCACACCATATTTGCTTATCTTATAATTTGTAATGCTAAAATTCTCTTCCTCGTGGATCGACCTCGGACTCACCGGGTTTATTACTTCGACACTCCTATACTTGGGAGACAATCCTTTTTCGAATGTGTCAAGTTTTTGGCGCCGTTGCCGAGGAAGGTAAAAATTGGCATACAAAATTGTAAGTATTCTCTTTTCTCATTTCTACTTTTATTTTTCTTGTATGTGTTTCTCTTTTCTCTCCCCATTTCTATTTTTTATTTTTCTTGCATGTGCTTATCTTTTGTTTCTCTTTGCATTAGTTGGTAGAATTGTTTGTAGCCACTCATCTTCTTTGGAAAACATGCTCATACCCAACCAAGGACATTAATGGATTACATAAGAACTCATGCACAATCATGCATAGTCTTCCCTCATGATGCAAAATATTTCAAACATGAATTGGATTTCATTCAATTCTTACCCCACTTTCATGGCCTAGATGTTGAAAACCCATTTTTGCATTTGAGAGAATTTAAAGATTTTTGCAATATCTATTGTGACCTAAATTGTAGCATAAACATCTTTAGATTAAAGCTTTTTCCTTTTTCTCTAAAAGATAAAGCTAAAACATGGCTACAAAATCTTAGGTCAGGATCCATTAGCTCATGGGATGAAATGCAACAACAATTTCTTAAAAAGTTCTTTCCTCCCTATAGAACAAATTCTCTCAAAAGGCAAATCATCAATTTCACTTAAAAACAAGGAGAGACCTTTTACCAATGTTGGGATAGGTATAAAGCATTGCTCAATACTTGTCCTCACCATGGTTTGGAAACATGGAGACTAGTTTTAATTTTCTATGAAGGTCTAACACATCAAGCTAGGCACATGGTAGATTTAATGTGTAATGGACAATTTGAAAACAAAAACCCTGATGAAGCTATGGATTACCTAGACTTACTAGCGAAAAATGCTCAAAATTGGAACAATGTTGGCACCTATGAGGTACCGAGAACATCTAGTAGAGGCATTTATAACATTAGGGAGAATCATTATCATCATGCTAAATTTGCATCCCTAGCTAGAAAAGTCGAGGATTTAGAAATGTGGTCTATGCAAGAAATTGTCTGTCACACTTGTAATTCTAGTGATCATCCTACGGATGATTGCCCAATTATGCCTACCTTTAGGAAAAGTCTCCATGAACAAACCAATGTTGTCAACACTTTTCAAAGGTCAAATCCTAATCTTTACTCACAAAATTTTGGATGGAAAAATCACTTGAATTTTGATTGGAGGAATGATAATCATGCACAATCTTATCAACCTCCCTTTCAGTCATTTCAAAATTTTCAAAAATCTTATGATCATGCATGTTATGAGGATCTCGAAGAAACATTGAATTCATTCATTGCAAAGCAAGAAGATTTTAATAGTCAAGTTGCTCAAACTATGGCAAACTTGAATGATGCTCTCGAAATACTTGCATTTGCACTTAATACTCATGAGAAAGGAGAGTTTCCATCTCAACTAGAGCCAAACTCTATCAATCCACATGTGAGTAATCCAAGGGGCCAAAATCTAGACGAAGATTTGGTAAGTACTCTTCACGAAGGTAAGGTTGATAAAGAACATATTCCTAACCTTTATGAGAAAGATGATGAATCAATCTCAAAGGGTAAGGAAGACGTTATTAAACCTACATCTAACAAGGAAAAGACCGAATCCTCACTTATGCCCTCATATCATCATGAACTTAACCAAAATGTTGGCATTGATGAATTTTTCAAGCATGATGAAAATGAGGAAGCTAATGTGGAAGACTATATCCAAAATGAGAATTTTTCAAGTCCTTCCGAAATCGAGTTAACTAGCTCACTTGAACTAAGTATGCAACTAGTGCCCATTGCTTCTAAAGAATTTTCATTGCGTGATTTTGTACAAGTGAAAGAGATTAAGAGTTGGGAGCCATGTTTTAAACAAAGGCAGGAAGAAACATCCACACTCAAAAATGCATGCCTCAAGGACAAACAAATTCAACTAGTGGTAATCTCTTCCATTCTTACAAATAAAGGAAAAAGATAGATACCACCTCAATGGCATATTTTTGACCGTGGTAAATTACTTTCGAAGAGATTCCTCTTTTGCTTTTCTTTTACGATTGTTCAAATTTCATCCATCGGTGCCATATTTTTATTTTTTGTTCTTGATTTTTGCTATCATTTCTAGTTTGTTTTTATTTTATTTTATGTTTTTTCATTTTAGTGTGTGTTTGTCTTTTATTTTTCGGTCAAGTGGCGGATATGGTACTTCATAGCTTTTAAAGTCGATTTTTCAGTTCCCTAAAAACTGTTGCTCACCTTGCATCCATTTTCTTTTCTTCTCTCTCATTTTCTTCATAGTCTTGGGAATCTGACTCAAAATGACCCTGTTTGCCAGTTTATAAGAAAACTGGATGGGAAGCATATCCCCAACTCATAGAAGGTGTTTAAGCCGTTTATGGACGTAAAACCAGAGGAAGATGTGAGCCACAGTCACAACTACCTATACACATGCATGTGTGCCATCAATTTTAAATTTCTCATCTTTTATTTTATTTGTAGTATTTAATTTTATGAGTCTTTCAGGTCGTCTCTCTTGAATAAAGAAGCTTCGGGTAATGTCTCCTATACTTTATCTCTCTACATTTAAACATTGAGGACAATGTTTCATTTGGTTGGGGGGAAGGATAGTAGACATAAGTATGTCTTTAATTTTCTTTTGGTTGCAAAAAAAAAAAAAAAAAAGCGAGTCAGTAATTAGAATTAGAGTGCGGTGTAAGGAGTTCAAATCCTTTTGAGACGCATTCTAGGTCAGGAATGGTAGAGTAAAGAGGGCCAGTTTGAACTCTTGAAACCCATTCTAACCAATTTGTCATTTTATTTTGATCTTGTGAACTCATTTTAGCTAACTTGATATTATTTAGACTTGATTTTTGAATTTTATAACAAGGAGGTCTTATTCATTTCACTTTGAATTATTCAAATCTATGAACTCTCACAACCTTATCATTTAAATAAAAAAAAATTGTGTGCTTATGTACTCATTAAGCAAGTATTCATGAACCTTTCTTCACACACACACACATACCTTCATGCATGATTGTGGGTGGCAAAATGAAATGTTGTAATATTTGAGTTCTTTTGTTTTGTTTAGGATAACAACACAAAGGAATGGGATGGGAAAGTTAAAAAAAAAAGCAAAAAAAAAAAAGAAAGAAAAAAGAAGAAAAATAGCAATTGTGGATAAAGTTTGGTCTCGTAGCCTCCTTAATTTGAGCAATTAAGCCCGAGGAGTGCCTTAACACCTAATACCCTAAGACCAACTGGTTTGGGAGCTATTGGCCCAAAGCTCGCTACATGGATTAAGGAGAAAGCTTAATGGGATTGAACATTGCACTATCCATAAGTTTCTAAGCAAAAATAAAGCATCGGCAACCCGAGTCGTTAAGCTCGAAGGGGTGTCTTAACACCTAATGCCCTAAGGCCAACTGGTCTGGGAGCCATTAGCCTAAGGCTCGCTACATGGGTTAAAGATGCATTCTTTCAAAAAAAAACACATATATATATAAAATAAATGAATGCCCCTTACCTAAAGTTGTTAGCCTTAACAAATATTAGAACCGATATGGCTTCTTTCTAATAAGCCCCATAGTCATGTGTTGACTGAGCACAAAAAGGAGGTTTATTGATATCTTGACTGAAGGGTACATGAGCCATAAAAAGAAAATAATAATAATAATTGATTGAGAGTTTGTTTATTTGCATAAAATCAAGGAGAGTGCAATAATGACCACCTTGGATGTAAAATTCTATAAATCACTTCTAAATAATAACGCTTTAATTGCTAGGGACTAGCAATAAGCTAGTTGGGGAGTGTGATGAACACTTAAATATGTATGTTTAATAAGAGCTTAGTTCATCATATTACATTAATAGTGTTATTAAATTCCTCAACTTAACCATATTTGTAGTCTTTGCATCTTTGGAATTAATTTTCTCTTAATTTTGGTTTTGCTACAGGTTCGGTAAAATGGGCATAACTCTCTATTTATAGATCAGAATGGTAAATTCTTAATGTTTTGGAAAGCTGATTTAATTGTCTACAAGATTGCATGCACAAGCATCATCAAATTTGGGCTTTTAGTGGACTAAAATTGGGCTTGAAGTGAACCCATCTACAGTCTCGGACCAGTCTAACCAGGCCTCAGTATTTGGACCGTATCTCTCAAAATACGTACCCAAATTGTGCAAATCAATATGTTCTAGAAATCTGAAAGAAATATCTACAACTTTCATGAAGACATGTGATTAAAATTCACAACATTTCGATGTCAAAATTGATGGTCAAAGTCGGTACCTAATGATCCCAATTGTCAAAGATATTTACAACTAATATTTGACAATTATGTCCTTATAATTTGACAAGTTTGCCCTTGGATGTATCTATAAATAGAGGTGCCTTGTGACCCATTAGGACATCTTGGCCTTGGCTGGAACATTTTGGCTTTGGCTAGGATCTTGTATTGTGTTTTGTGTGTTTATGTTATTAATGAATTTCTTTTTCTTGCATTTTATTTTCTTTCTATTATAATGTTCTTCTAATTTCTCTTTTGCTAAGGTGAAAGGGTGAAACCCTTGATATGAGAATAAGGATTCTCTAACCCTTAATAGGTGCTTAATAATCTTAATCTTACAATGTTTATTCAATATGATTTATATTTAATTTCTTAATCAATCTTGACACCACTCGTAAAGTGGAGGTCTTGATCCATTGTCGACAATCCTTGGCACATCAAATGCTTGGATCCTTTCTAGATGATGTATGGTTCTTCCTTACCGACACGAATCTAGTTAGGAACCTTGATTTGTTGTAGACATATGTGATTGGCACATTGGATGCTTGAACCCATTTACAAGAAGTGGTATAAATATTGGTAACGAAACAAATATAATTCATATAACTAAAATGGGTTGTTTATCCTTATTCGAAATATCAAGGCGGATCCCCTAACCTTAGCCTTCATTGTTATTGTGTTAATTCCTCTTGTATTTTAATTATTCTATTGTTTATGAACTTTTTATTTTATTTACTATGGTAGGTTCTACCACCTTATGAAATTGTTCTTTAATTTACTATGGTTGGTTATACCACCTATTTCCATGGATGGTTTTACCTCCTCTTGCTTTTTGTTTTATATTTGAATGGTCGATAATACCGCCTACCATCTTACATATTTATTGATATTATCTTGTCATTTCTTTGAATTATTCACACCATATTTGCTTATCTTATAATTTGTAATGCTAAAATTCTCTTCCTCGTGGATCGACCTCGGACTCACCGGGTTTATTACTTCGACACTCCTATACTTGGGAGACAATCCTTTTTCGGATGTGTCACTTGACGCAGCGATGCCAACTCTTGGATTTCCTATAAATTTTTTATTCTGGCTTGGCGCACCTGCGCCATTCCTTCTGCGCTTCGATGCCATATTTCTGCTTTAGCTAATATTCATTTCAGAGTTTAGCGCTCTTACACGGCCTGTACGGCACTTTGGCACCGATTACTACATTTGGCTACTAGACTTAGGCTGTTATCAACCCACCTGACCCATACTTTCCATCTAACTCATAACATTCCTGTTTTTTACATTTTGATCACAAACCAATTCACATCTCAAACATGACTAATGCACCTCGTAAACTCATTTAGGGCACAACTTCTAACACAATTGTGCACAAGCCTTAGTGATATTATATAAGTCATGGTAGGACTTCCACATCTCATAGTTTACAGCACGCCATTCGTTACGTAACGCCATCGATGGCATGTGTTTCACATTTCTCATTTTAAGAGACATACCACCCGTTACGTATCGTCGTCGATGGTAGGTTCGGTGGCCAACCATCACCCGTTATGTATCGCCATTGGTGATACGTTTCATTGGCTGCTAGTCACCTATTACGTAGCATTATCGATAACTTATCACACACACATATTTGTAAACATCATATAAGCATATATTGCCTACAATATAGAGAAAATAAGTGTCCTAGCATAAAAGGCATTATTCACTTCTTCACACATTCTCCATATCATTATCATACATTGTTCATGCCTTTCCACATCGAGTTAATACATTCATAAAATTCATCCGAAATGTCGCACACATACACATAGAAACAAGCGAAAAGACATACATCTCATGAATTCACTAAATTTGAGAACCGCTCACTTTCCATTATTGGCCATAAATTCATCGCCCCTTCACATTTATAACATTTTCCCATCATCACATAGCACATATGCATGGTGACATTTTGAAACATCTAATCAAAGCCAAATCCACATGCATTCATAACAATATGGAAACAACACATCTCCCGGACATTAAACAACCCATTGTGTCCTCAAAGGGTCTAGCTATTTTCCTGATTTCTTCACTCCTTGAACCTTGATTTGTACCTAAAAATCGTTAATTCCCTTAAAGGTTAGCAATATTTTAACCAACCCACATCATCAGAAAAACTCCATACGGCATATCTATTGGTTGGATCATTACAACAAGAAGTTATTCACTTCCACTCATCACCAAACTTCATGGAATTTAAATAAACATAATATTATAGCACATAAATTTTATTGAGTCAAAATAAGGTCATAAACCCTTAAAAATCTCTTCATGAAATTTATAGGAAAAATTCTATTGTAGGTCTTTCAACTGAGTTGTACCACTTTGATGAATTTTGTAAATTCTACATTGGTCAAATCATTACCAAACTTTCCAATCTAAAACTAGGCACATATAAATGCCATTTACCAAGAATCAAAATTTTCTAAAGAATCTAACTCAGTAAAAAGTAATTTTTCTTATTAGCTCTGTTTTGACAATTATAATTTTCAGTTTCAGAGCCACAATCTTGAAAAATCATATAAATTCATCCATATTTCCAAAAACCCTAAAAAATTTTGAGTTCAACAGGAAGTAAGCTCAAGATTTTAAGCTCCAAAAACCTAAATTTCTGATAGAGTGTTGGCCCCTCAATTAAAGCCCATTCCCATACTCCATTTCAAAATAGGGGATATTCAATTTTAGTTCAGAATATTTGCAAATTCATTATAAATTGCTGACTTTGAATTTTTGAGTGGTCCAAAATTCTATAAACTCCTAGACATGTCTAGTTTTACATATAAAAATTTCAAAATCGAATTATGACACTATAATTTTTGAGAAATTTTGGATTCCCTGTTGCTCAGAAAATGAACTCTATAGAATTTACTCTTAAACTCTACTTCTAGCTTCCTAACATTCAACCTTGTAAAATCTTTCACAACTCAAATACAATCATGTTTTTTTCTAATATACACCACAATCATGTTTTTTTTCTAACATATTTCATGGTGTATATGACATGAACACACAATTCATCATTGTTAGATCCAACCTTCACTCATAAAATTACATGGCTAAGCTTTAGAATTAGGAGAAAAGAATGATTTTTACCTTGATTTCCTCCTAGCTTCCCTTAATTCCTTGATTTATTACACTTGAAAAGAGTAAATGGGAGAGAAAGAGAGTTGTAAACGTTCTTGGTAGAGACAAAGAGGAAAAAATGAAAATTCTAGAGCTTCTCATTCATATATAGATAAGGGTTAAGGTGAAATTTTAAGTTAGCCCTCCATTTTTCAATTCTTTCAAAGTCACCATACACAAATTTATAACTTGCTTTATTATTGATACAATGACACACAAATGACAATTTACATACTCAAACACACGACAGTTGTAATTACACTTACTAGGTGTTACAACTCTCCCCCCTTTTAAAATTTTGTCCCCGAAAATTGGGCCGTTCATTCGAAGAGGGAGGGATACTTTTGTCGCATATATTTTTCTTGTTCCCATGTTGCTTCCTCAACGAAGTGGTTTCTCGATTGTACTTTCACCAAAGGTACCTTTCTGTTCCACAGTTCATGTTCCTTGCAGTCTACTTTCTGTAGTGGCCTTTCCTCTTATGATAAATCATTCTTTAATCTTGGCAATTCGGAGGTTAATACATGGGAAAGATCTAGGAAGTATTTCCTCAACAAAGATACATGGAATACATTGTGCACACCCAATAACGAAGGTGGCAGTGTAAGCCGATAAATTGCATCTTCGATCCTTTCCAAGATTTCATATGGGCCAATGTACCTCGGACTTAACTTCCCCTTTATTTTTTCCAAATCTCATCACTCCCCTCATTCAAGCCACCTTGAGGAAGACTTTATCTCCCATTTCAAATTCAAGTTTCTTTCTATGGTGATCAACATAACTCTTCTGTCTGCTTTGAGCCGTTTTCATTCTTTCCTTCACCTTTGCAATGACTTCAAGAGTTTGTTGCATGATTTCTGGTCCAAGCAGTTTTCTCTTGCCAACCTCATCCCAATGGATAGGAGATCTACATTTTCTTTCACACAATGCTTCATATGGGGCCATACCGATGGTGGCTTGATAACTACTGTTGCAAGCAAATTTCACCAAAGCCAAATGCTTATCACAGCTACCTTTGAAATCAATCGCATAAGCCCTTAGCATATCCTCTAGAATCTGAATAGTCCTCTTAGACTGTCTATCTGTTTGGGGATAAAAAGTCGTACTAAAGTTTAACTTGTTTCCCATGGCTTTGTGCAAACTCTTCCAAAACAAGGAGGTGAACCTTGGATCTCGATCGGATACAATTGATACCGATACTTCATGAAGTCGAATGATCTTATCCACATAGATCCGAGCATATTTATCCATGGTAAAAGTAGTACGCACAGAAAGGGAATGTGCAAATTTGGTCAATTGGTCTACGATTACCTAAATGGCATCACATCCACTTAAAGTTCTAGGTAGACCCACCACAAAGTCTATAGTTATATGTTCCCATTTCCACTCCAGTATCAATAATGGCTTGAGTAGTCTAGACGGTCTTTGGTGCTCAGCCTTGACTTGTTGGCATGTCAAACATTGTTCCACAAACTAAGCTATTGCATTCTTCATTCCCATCCACTAGTAGTTGGCTCAGGGATTACGATACATTTTTGTGCTATCGGGATGTACGAAGTAGGGGGAATTGTGTGCCTCATTCAATATTTCATGCTTCAACTCAGCAATGTTGGGCACACATAATCTTCCTTCAAAATACAATGCTCTGTCATTAGACAAGGAAAATTCTGGTCCTAAAGGAATCTCCTCCATTACCTTTTTCAAAAATGTATCTTCACATTGTCTTCTTTTGAGCTTCTCAATAATAGTGGGCTACACTACTAAAGATGCTAAGTGTAGATATTCCCTTGGCTAAATAACTTCAATGGTGAGTCTCCCCAGGTCTAATCTTATCTGCTTCTGTGTGGATATTAAAGTTGCCATATGTCCTGAAGATTTTTGACTAAGAGCATCCGCTACCATATTTGCCTTTCCGGGATGGTAGTTAATCACACAGTCATACTCTTTGACTAATTCCAGCCATCGCCTTTGACTCATATTCAATTCCTTTTGTGTGAAGAAATACTTGAGGCTTTTATGGTCAGTGTAGATTTCACACCTTGCTCCATACAAATAATACCTCCAAATTTTAAGTGCAAACACCATTGCTGCTAGTTCCAAATCATGAGTGTGGTAGTTCTTCTCGTAGCTTTTTAATTACCGAGAAGCATAAGCTATGACCTTGCCATGCTGCATCAATACACACCCCAACCCATGTTTAGAGGCATCATTGTAAATTACAAATCCCTCGATACTCGAAGGAATAGTAAGTATTGGAGCGGTCACGAATCTATTCTTGAGTTCTTGAAAACTCTTCTCACATTCGTCTGACCTTACAAAAGTCACATTCTTCCTTGTCAACTGCATTAACGGTGAGGCTTTTCGAGAGAAACCCTCAATAAAATGCCTATAGTAGCCTTCCAAACCCAGAAAACTCCGAACTTCACTTACATTGGTTGGCTTTGGCCACTTCATAATAGCTTTAACCTTGCTTGGATCAATAGATATCCCTTCCCCTGAGACAATGCGACCCAAGAAGGAAATCTGATTCAGCCAACATTCACATTTCTTGACTTGGCATATAAATGCTTTTCCCTTAAGGTTTGTAGCACCACCCTTAAATTTTCTTCATGCTTATTCTGGTTCTTAGAATACACCAAAATGTTCGATGAACACAATCACAAACTTATGACAAGGGAAGTACTTGTCATGAAAAGCTACTTGGATTGAGCCCAAGTAAGTGCATTTACCTCATAATGGTAGGCCTTTTTGGTCATGCCCCACTAATAACTCGCACACTTGTTAAGCATAAAGGTAGCACGCATAAGTTTTTGAGGGTTCGTGCAAGCCATAAGCTCAAAGATCTTTTCCAGTTCTCGAACCCATTCTTCAGCTGCCAATGGATCCATGGGGCCGACAAAGGATGGAGGGTTGAGCCTCCTGAATTGCTCAACCACTTGTATAATGTCAGAAGTGGCACAACTGATTTGTGTAGGCCCACATCTCACGTCTGCTAATATTTGCACTAACTCATGCACGACACAATCAGGATCTCGAGAAATACAACTTGATCCTACTTGTTTCCGCCCTCTTTTTTTCCTAAAAGGGCAACGTCGGTAACTTCTGAGGTCTGTCTCACCCTAAGAGTGGGAATATCTTGTCGTATCTCCCCCAAGGTGGGATTATCGATCCTCTTTGATTAGCCAGCACAAGACATAAATAACAAATTTTTGATTTAGAAAACAGAACAACACATGCATAATGACGGTTAGTACACCTTATCAAACAGCGTACTCAAAAATGTTGAGGATTTGGCATAGGACTTGGTTCCCTTGACCGCTTGTAATAAAATGTATATAGAATCCCAAACCTAGGCTTTGATACCACTACTGTAACACCCCTCTACAGCAAAAGTATAAAAGGTAAATCAAAGCATTCACACACACACATATATAGGTTGGAAAATAACATACTACTATTATTATTAGGAATAAACATCCAAAAGTTCACAAAGTTCCCATAATCAACCAAGGAACGTACTATATACATTTCTAGTTCAAAATAAAAAGCCAATGTACAAAAATCAAATTGGTTGTAGCGGTGTGATGGTTGCCAAGGGAACTTCACGTCGTTATGCCAAATGTCCACAAAAAATCCATAATCTATCATTTACCTGAGGCACACATTTTTAATGAGCAAACACTCAGTAAGTAGCTAGGAAGTGATAATAAATGGGAGTCATACAAGAATGAATCAGATAAACACAAATTACAATCCTTTCTTGTTCAACAAGTAACCTGTTTCTTTTCGTACAAGTTAGGTGAACAGTTTTAGGGCTTATGGGTCGCGCTCCTGCGTAGGCAACTTGGCGTAGCGGTGCCAACTTTTGGATTTTCTATAAATTTTCTATTCTGGTTTAGTGCTCTTGTGCCATTCCTTCTGCACTCTGACGCCATATTTCTACCTTAGCTAATATTCATTTCAGAGTTTGATGCTCCTGCACGACCTTTATGGTACTATGGCACCGATTACTACATTTTTCTACTAGACTTAGGCTCTTATCAGCCCACCTAACCCATACTTTCCATCTAACTCATAACATTCCTGTTTTCCACATTTTGATCACAAACCAATTCACATCTCAAATATGACTAATGCACCCCTTAAACTCATTTAGGGCACAACTTCTAACACAATTGTGCACAAGCCTTAAGGACACTATAAGTATTCATGGTAGGACTTCCACATCTCACAATTTATAACACACCATCCGTTACGTAACATCATCAAGGGCATGTGTTTCATATTTCTCATTTTAAGGGACGTATCACCCGTTACGTATCATTGTCAGTGGTAGGCTCAATGGCCAACCATCATCCGTTACGTATCGCCATCGGTGATATGTTTCAATGACCACTAGTCACCCGTTATGTAGCGCCATCGGTGACTTATCACACACATATATTTGTACACATCATATAAGCATATAATGCCTAACATATAGAGAAAATAAGTGTCCTAGCATAAAAGACATGATTCGCATCTTCACACATTCTCAATATCATCATCATACATTGTTCATGCCTTTCCACATCGCGTTAACACATCCATAAAATTCATCCAAAATGTCACACACATACACATAGAAATGAGCGAAAACACATGCATCTCATGAATTCACTAAATGTGAGAACCGCTCACTTTCCATCATTGGCCATACTTTCATGGCCTCATTCGCATTTATAGCATTTTCCCATCATCACATAGCACATATGCATGGTGACATTTTCAAACATCTAATCAAAACCAAATCCACATGCATTCATAATAATATGGAAACAATACATCTCATGGACATTAAACAATCTACTGCGTCCTGAGAAGGGTCTAGCTACTTACTTGATTTCTTCACTCCTTGAACCTTGATTTGCACTTAAAAATTGTTAATCCCCTTAAAGGTTAACAATATTTTAACGAACCGACATCATCATAAAAACTCCATACCACACATCTAATGGTTGGATCATTACAATAAGAAGTTATTCACTTCCACTCATCACCAAAATAAATAAACATAATATTATGGCACATAAATTTTGTTGAGACAAAATAAGGTCATATACCCTTAAAAATCTCTTCATGCAATCTATACGAAAAATTATGTCTGCAGTTCTTTCAATTAAGTAGCACCACTTTAACGAATTTTGTAAATTCTACGTTGGTCAAATCATTACCAAACTTTTCAGTCTAAAACTAGACACATATAAATATCATTTTACCAGGAATCACAATTTTCTAAAGAATCTAAGTCAGTCAAAAGTAACTTAGCTTATTAGCTCTATTTTGATAGTTACAATTTTCAGCTTCACAGCCACAATTTTGAAAAATCATATAAATTCATCAAAAATTCCAAAAACCTTAAAAATTTCGAGTTCAATAGAAAATACACTCAAGATTTTAAGCTCCAAAAACCAGAATTTTTCATGGGGTGTTGGCCCCTCAATTAAAACCCAATTCCTGTACTCTTTTTCAAAATAGGGGATATTCAATTTCGGTTCAGAAAATTTGAAAATTCATCATAAATTGTTCACTTCGAATTTTTGAGTGATTCAAAATTCTATAAACTTTTAAACATGTCTAGTTTTACATATAAAAATTTTAGAATTGAATTATGACCCTAGAATTTTTGAGAAATTTTAGATTCCCTGCTACTCAAAAAATGAACTCTGCAGAATTTACTCTTAAACTCTACTTCTAGCTTCCTAACAACAATAAAACTTGTAAAATCTTTCACAACTCACATACAATCATGTTTTTTTCTAATATATTTCATGGTGTATGTAACATAAACACACAATTCATCAATTTTAGATCCAAACTTTGCTCATAAAAATACATGGCTAAGCTTTGGAATTAGGAGGAGAGAATGATTTTTACATTGATTTCCTCCTAGCTTCCCTTAATTCCTTGATTTATTACAACTGAAAAGAGTAAATGGGAGAGGAAGAGAGTTGTAAACGTTTTTGGTAGAGACAAAGAGGAAAAAATGAAAATTCTAAAGCTTCCCCATTCATATATAGATAAGGGTTAAGGTAAAATTTTAAGTTAGCCCTCCATTTTTCAATTCTTTCAAAGTCACCCTACACAAATTTATAACTTGCTTTATTACCCATACAATAACATACAAGTGACAATTTACATACTCAAGCACATGATAGGTGTAATTACACTTTCTAGGGTGTTATATGCATGGCCTTAATTACATTAATCTCTTTGAACTTTTGGTTCAACAAAAATTGTCCACAAAAATGGCTTGAAATTGTCAAATATTTGTTGCATAAAATCATCTTACATTTAACATGCATTAATTGTTGAAGACCCGACCATTAATTTGTAAATTAGAGTCATTATACTTAGCCTTCTTCAGTCTTTAATCAAAATTTTTGGGAGCTCATTTCACCCACCTTGGCTACGTCTTGTTGACTCCATTCTGTTAGGTCATTGTCGTTACAATCTGAATGATCTGGTCAACCAATCTCCAAATAAGTGTGTGGTTTTGAAAGTTTCAAAGTGAAGAGACTTTCAATTCTTTCAAATTATAGGATGCGAAGGTTGGCCTCTGTTGCCATGTCATATCTAAGACATACTCCAGCTCTTTGCAACTTCTAATCTTGAGAGATTTCAACTCATTGAAGCCCCCTTGAGCAATACTCGGAAAGATATTTTGACATCCTCTTATGCTCTTGAAGTCAAGATATTCTGGTGTCTGATACAGTGCTTTAATAAATGGAATCATTAGTGTGCCTGCTTCGGTATCAATGAGTTCTAAAGCCTTTGACATGAATTTCTGAAGCCTACATTTCTGTAATTATAGTTCACTTTTATGTCATACCTTTGAAGTTTATGGAAGGCAAAGTCTTTTGGAAGTTGACCATAATATATTACCAGAGACACTACACCCAAATGGGAATTTAACTCACAGAGGCTAGCGTTGCTTCTTTCTGTTGTTACTCCTCCAACCTCCCATCCTTTATAGCCATCCATGCCAATATAAAATTCTTCTAGTTTAGACAACTTTCGTAACACATTGGAGGGAATCCTATGTAAATCTTCACATGAACGCAATTCATAACCTAGTCTAAGCTTAAACCGATGGTGCTCCATTGCTTTACAGCAATCCAGAAAGAAAGTGTGTGTCAAGGTCTTTGCCTTTTTTTTTTTTGGAAAAGTTACTTTGTAATATAAATCCAAAAAAAGTTATAATGTACAAAAATCTGAGGGGCATACCCCAAGAATTACAAAAGGACGTAAAGTCCAAACATACAATCCAACAAAAAGATAGAAAATGAAGGCCACAAGCAGCCTAAAACAAAGTAAAAAAGCCACAAACGGCCTTAACAACATAGAAGAGAAATTATCACAAACGGTCTAAAACATAAAAATACAAGAGCTTTAACCCTTCTTGTTTTTCTTCTTCTTACCCTTCTTTACCAGGGTAGCTGGGGTGTCCGAATGAGTATGGTCAATCCTATCAGATTGATCATCCTCACTAAGCCCATTCAAAGACTCAAAACGAGTGGGAGAAGACTCAGGAGGTATCCGCCCTGAGGAAATAGATGCCTCACGATTTGTAGAACACTTGATAGTGCCCAAAAGTCTACCCTCGTCAGTCGCAAAAGGAGATGGAGAATCAGAATCTGAAACTGACTCTGCACTCGGAACTGTAGTAGCCTTCGGAGGCTCAACTTGCACTGCAGAAATTTCTGGAATAGTAACTATTTTGGTGCAATCAGTGACCTTGGTCACATCCTTTTCTTTTCTCAAATGGGCACTATCAGAGGTGCTAGCCTCATTCTTATCTGGACTTGAAGTCTTTACCGGTTCTGGACAACGATGACCAAACTGGCAACATTTGGGACAATGTTTTGGAGTCCACTCATATTCAACTTGAATTTCAATGGGCTCTGGAGAGAGTTTGCACCTGAACTCAAAGTTCTTAACTCGAGGGCGTCTTGCATCAATAAGAACACAAACCCTCGCATACTCCAATCTAGATAGATCAGAAGTCGCCTTATCACAAGATTGAGGTTCTCCAACCATGCTGGAGATAATGCTAAGGCCTTTGGCTATCCACAAAGGAAACGGCAGGCCATACAAACGGATCCAAAATGGTAGTGTCCGAATGCTGTAAGATTAAAATCCAGATGCGGATGCCATTGCTGTAGGTAAATGAATTTACCTCCAAACATCCAAGGACCGCGAGCAATGATTGCATGTACCTCATCCTCAATTCTAAAACGAAAGATGAGAAATCCCTTATCCGTGGAACGGACGTCCTCAAGACCACTAGATTTCCATGCACGCATCGCCATCGAACGTGCAGCATGGAAGGGCATCATATATCCCAAAAAGAAGCCAACAAGACATCTACGCCATTCGGCTAAATTCTCGTCGACAATCTCATCTGGAATCTCAAGGATTGTACCCGGTTTCTTAGGAGTAACCGGACTCAATTTGCATCGGGTACTCGAATCAGTGATCTTGATTTTATCAGCCCAAGAGCCAGCAGTTGTCTTGGATGGATCCATCAAGTGAATTACAAATCAAATACAATGCAAACTCATAAAAAAGAGATGGGAAAACGAAAGCAAACCAGGCACCGAAGCGGCTTGGCTTCCAAAGTCGTCGTCATCTCTTTAAAAACGATAATTCACAAGGAATCAAGAAATCGACCAAGATGCAAAGTTGCATGAAATAACCTGAAGAACAATCTGGGTGGGGCTTATAAACAGTGTCTCCGGTAAATGATTAGTAATCACCGCGGTGAACAGTAAAATTCGAAATGAAGAAGCGATGATTTGAGGGGTTTCTAGTTGGAATCAGATGACGGCCAAGAAGAAAAAGTTGGTCAGTGTTGTCCGATCTACTAGATGGTGGCAAAGGTGAGATACAACTCACCGTTTTCCGGTGAGATGTGGTGGTAAATAGTAAATCCGAAACTTTGAGGCCTTGAACGGAGGTGTTACGGCGCGAATCTGGTGGTGCTGATGAAGGAAAACTTGTAGAATGTCGCCTGATCCACAAGAATTTGATGGAGGTGAGATGCCACTCGCCGGTGACAGCGGCAAGCGGCGGTGAATAGTGAAAAATCTGAAACTTTTTGGCCTTGAACAGAGGTGTTGCAGCGCGAATCTGGTGGTACTGATGAAGGAAAACTTGTAGATCGAGTCAAGACCAACACGATGATGGCAAAGGTGGCGTCCCACTCGCCCGCCGTCGACGATGAATAGTGAAATCTGAAACCTTTTTTTGCAATTTTAACCGTTTTTCTGCCGGAAACTGAGGGCGACCCAGAAGAAAATTTGTCTCAGAATATCCCGATCTACAACATATGTAGATTTGAAAGGCTGATTCGCAAATTGGCCGGAGTGAACAGTAACTCCGGTGACCCTAATTGAGAGAAAAATTTTTCCCTAAACCCTTAGCCTAGCATCCCCTTTGACTTATTGTTTCCCACCAATGTGGGATTGTGTGAAAGGCAAGGGTCTTTGCCTTGTAGTGCCTGCTTTTCAAAAGGCATAATTGATTGATTGATTGTGCTTCATATAAGAGTGATGTTTCTGCTCCATATTTATGTAAATGGTCCAAACTAAAGATTAATTCATTCTTTGAACCAAAGACTTCTGCCTATTGGTACTCTAATAATTCTCCAATCGTATATGTACTAGTGGAATAGTTTATACAACCTCATTTATGGTTCATTTTATATTCATTTTAAAATGCTCATTATTTTATACTTTATATTTATATTTTATTTAAAATCAATTTTTTTTAGTTTAGTTTATGACTAATAGTTTGTTATAGAAAGTAAGAAGTGTATTTTACTCCTTTAAAATCTTCGGAGTATGTATTATTAATTAATATTAATTTAAAATATTTAATTTATATGTTTTTATGAATCTAAAGAAAGCTAATGTCTATATTTTTATTAATTATTATATTTTTGTTAATAGTTTGGCTGCATATGAAAGCGGTCAATAAAACCACTATAATTTAAGGAGCAGACAACGTATTTAAAACAATTAAAATCTTTTTCACCTAAGGAGTTTTAAATGAATAAGATCTTTGTGATCTAATGATGTTTTAGACCATCAATACTTTACAACAACTTCCCATTTTCAGTGATTTCTTCTTAGGTATTATTTATATTTGTGGGAATAATGGTTCGAAAATAAAAATACACGTTATTTGGGATATTACTTGAGAAATAAGTAAGATTTTATTCATTTGTTATTTTGAAAATGAAAAAAAAAAATGAGCTTGATTGTTTTATAGGAAATGCTTCAAAGTGGTGATTAGTAATTTATTTATATTTTTCTTGCCAAAGAATGAATTCACAAGTGAAAAAAGGTGAGATTATGTAGGAACTTAGACATGACTTTGATCCAATCAACGCAACGGAATGGTCTTTGGGATAAGGATCTTGCAACTACAAGCTTGAAAAATTCTTGCAGCTTTCAATCCAAATTGGTTCCTAGGTATGTCTACAAACTACTTGAATGAGATGAGGGGGTGTCAAACATCATTGGATGAAGCCTGAGAGCACAAGACGAAGGTTAAAGATAGCCCTGGAAGTTGAAACATCACTTGGAGAAGTCTCTTGGCCTAAATTTGTTTTCTTAGGGCATGGGTGTATATCTTTCATGTTTTTGGCTTTTTGGAGGCTCTAATTATCAAAACGTGAAGCTCTAAATATATCTTATTTATTTTTCCTTGTTTCCTGTCTAGTTACAAAGTAGGCCTAGTTTAATTAGGGTTATATCTAATATAAACCTTAATTGGGCTTTAAAAGCTTTTAGGGTCTAACCATATAAACAAGCCTTTAATTATTTAACTCTTTAATTAACCCAATAGTCCAATATCTTAATTAATCTCATGAATTAAATAATAGGCCCAAGTACTAATATATAAATCACATAAATTAAATTGGCCTATTTACTAGTTTAGTAATTTTAATTTTAATTAATTTGGGCTTTATTCTCCAATAAACCCAATTAAATTAAATAATTAAGTTCTCAAGTCTATGTCCTGTTTAAACAATTTTGTAATTAATTATCTAGGGGACCTTATTGGATATGTTTAATTACAAGTTTCAATATATTTGATCCATTACCTTATTATTTCATAATTATGGTGGGTCCTACCTATTAACTTTGGCTCATTCCACTATAGGCCCAAAGTTGCACTTTTGAAGCAAATATTCTTTATAAAAAACTTAATAATTTAATATAGTTAAACAATATCTTTATGCCTTATCTAATGAGCAACAAGTTTATATAACTACCCTTCATGGAATACCAATAATTGGAGCTAGCTTAATTTATCATTTTACCCGTCAAATTACATCTTGACCCTTTGATAACAATTTTACACCATTTAAGTGATTCAAGTTTATTCCAATAATAAATGAACTCTTTCATTAAACGCTTAATCAACATTTTATAATTTAAAACTCTGCAAAATAATCATGTTGGTACTTTGCAATCCTTTTAGAGTTATGAATTCTATTTCTATGGTGTATTGTCTATTAGCACATATATCTTACAATCCCAACTAGTCAAGGCATTAAACTTTCATTTGGATCTCACTTTTTATTCTCGTCAAAGACCATAGCCTTTATACCAGGGGCACACTATCCACTCAGGATTAATGTATTGTTTGCACAGCCGTTACAATATTCATGACCGCAACAAAAAGAATTTTATTATCTTAAATGTATGCTTTAAATTAATTATTAATTATATGGATTATTTATTCATCGTAGCTATAATTAAAATGAATTTGGAGCTAGCTTTACGTTTTATACTTTGTCCCTCTTTCCCCTCAACCCCATAGTCTTTGTACTCTGTAATAGGAAATAAGATAAAAATACAGATTGGCATATCTATTAATCAACCTTTGTCATTACCCACTGAGTATTATTTATAAGGTAACGAAATAAATTAAATACATAATATAAATAAGTGTGCATACCTTTTAAGAATTGAGAAAACATGATACGATGTTGATGATCATATTTTAATTAAATAGGATCACCTATTTTGAGCTTTCTATCTTTAACCAAGGTATTGGTATGTTGAAATAGATATTGAGGATAATTGTTAAGTTTGTTCCTTTTAATAAGGTAACAAATGCAAGAGTGGATAATCTTTCTCATTATATCAGAATCAAGCAACTTTCTGTGCCTCCATGTTACTGATTTTTAACTTCTTTATTTTTTTTTTTCAATCAAGTAGCTTAAATATGTAATCTCTTGCAGCAGCACTTAGCCTAAAACAATTTTTCTTAGTTAGTTCTTCTTTTGTAAGAAGCAAAATCACTGGCCACTTTCCATCTTCTACAACACTACTGCCACCAACCATCCTCAATAAATTTAATAATTGGTTTAAGTTTGTTCATGCCAACTTTGATTTTCTGTTGAAAGATTTTATTTTTCTCTTTTTCTTTTCAGTGTGGTTTTAATTTAAAGTAGAATGATTAATTGATATCTCTATAGTAAGCTTGTTGATTTCATTATAATTTCCATATATATTAACAATCTTAACACACAGGGATTAATTATCGTTGATCAACGTTTTACATTAAGCATGTGTTAATTAGTATTTAACATTCTTAACATGGAGAAATTGAGGGTTTGTTTGTTTGCATTTTTAGAAAAAAATTTTCTTAGTGTTTTAGGATTTTTGGAATTAGGGATTTAGGGTTTTCTTCTTCTTCTTTTTTTTTATTTTGAGAATAAATTATGTAGTAAATTTTGGATTATATGACAATAAGGGCAAAATGGGTTTTTCCTATTTCAGTTAGTGTTTAATCTAACGGAAAATATTAGATGAGGATTTTAAGTAAACTTCAGGGACATAAAAAAAATGTATAATTGTTCACCTATCGATATTAAGGCAAAACTCAAGAGGACTTATTGTATTGTCCCATATTTTTATTTATTTCAGATTAAATTGATCATTATAGTACAATTAAAATTACAAGTGGTTAGTAAAAGAATGAGGTGAATTGTTATGACTGCTTTAATCAGAAGCAACTGATGTAAGCACAGAACCACTGGTCAAATTTGAGGTCCAAAAATAATTGTTATCCACATTTTGTACATATTGCAATATCTAATGAAGTCTTAATATTTATTTTGGCCTATAGCAGTGCATCCTTTGTTGTTAGTTTTACTGATATGATATTTGATAGTGATGAATATGTTTGGTGCTTTATGCTTGTCGGGAAACTCTTTGTCTTATTTTTAATACGTATAAAGATTTAGTGGAAAATCTGTTTCGTTTGTTCTCTGATTCCTTAGATGTTGTTGTCTGCTTGCCAAACCCTTGCATGTGACTTATTATCTTTTTCTCTTAATAAATAGTTTCTTGATTTTCTATTTAGCTTGCCACTGCTTGACTTGGTAAGGATCATGTTTTTATTTGGTAATATACTATGTTTTGTGTGCAAAGAACTACTTTCTCTTTGAGTAATCAATCAACTAATGACTTCTGAGTAAAAATTGTTTTATATTTAACTGATTCTATCAGTTTGCTTCCGAGCTTTACAAACAAGTTTTTCAAGAGGAAGATAATATTCTTGAAAACATGGATATGACAACATCACTAAAAAGGGACCAAATTCTTTATTCAGGGGTGTTGGTTGGAAAGGACTAAAATGTTAGAAACATATGATGAGAAAGGAACTAGATAATGGATGATTATGGTTTATCCCGTGTCGATTTCCTAATATTGGGCCCTTGTTTTGTTCATTCTCGAACAATGTATGTCAAACTGGCAGCAATTGTCATATGTTTAGGAGGTATTAGGGGCATCATTTCTATGGATAAGGTTTTAATATCTAGTAGCTTCCATCAACAAGTGAATGTTTGCATAAAAGCATTGGAGAATCAACTTAGAGCACAAGGAGAACCATTAGAGAGTAAGCATACCTCCAAACTGGACCCTAAAAGATGGAATATGTTGACTGATGATTGGCCTTTTGAGTTGAGAGCTCTTGAAGTTGTCATTCGAGTTATGTTTTTCATCTATCAATCTTAGGTGCATAACAGATTAATATCTTATTTATTGTTCAATTTTGTTACTAAATTTCAATTTCTGATTTTTTTTTTTAATGATATTGTTGTGTTGGTTACTTAATGAAAGGAAACAGAAACTTAATAACCATCCTGAATGTTTACTTAAAGGTGCCAATCCTGGGTAAAGTTAGAGAACTCAAAATAGGTGATCTTATTAGATTAAAACATGATTATCAATGTTGTGTAATGTTTTTCTCTGTTCTTAAAAGGTACACATGCTTATTTATAGCATGTGTTTAATTTATTTCGTTATTTTATAAGTATCATTCGGTAGGTGATGATGAAGGTTGATTAAAATGTGTACACTTTTAGATATGTTAACCTTTACTTTTATCTTATTTGCTATTACAGAGTACAAGGACACTAAGAATGAGGGGAAAGAGGGACGAGGATAAAAGTAAATTCATTTTATTTATAACGGGATGAATAAATAAGTCATATAATAAATACTTAATTTCTAGCATACAATCAAGATAATAAAATTCTTTTTGTTAAGATTGTGAATATTGCAACGGTTGTACAAACAATTATATTGAAAATCTACAAGCTGCCATAAATTATTTGGATTTGTTTGGATTAATTATCTCACCAAAGTTTGATTGTCATTTCAATTTGAATGATTTTGAATTACTAAGAGATTGCTGTATCATTTGAGAACACGAAGTTATTGAATAATCATTTTATTTTAACTTAAACTTCTGCAAGTTATTATAGTATTTTACAAAAACGGAAAAAAATAATTTTACTCAATTTAATTCAATATATATCACAACACATACCATGAAACCCTTAGTTTATTCCACACACACCTCTTACAATATTAGCAACCTTTTTTTAGGTAATTTGAAATGCTTTTAATAATTAATTTCCTTATTTCATTATTTACAGAATGGATGAGACTATTGATCAAGAATGTTAAGAGGGTGATGATGAAGATGTCAAATGCTTAATGCAACCCAAATAAGTGCTTAATATAAAATATATATTTAAGAAAAATAAATAATAAATTCTTCATGCTATAGCAAATATATATCTAAGAAATATTTCTCTATGTTGAGATTTTATTTTCATTTTTTATTTATAGAAATGGAAACTAAATAAAAAATACAAGTCCATATTAGGTGTTTTAAAATTATTCAATATATTTAAAATAGACTAATTCGTAGGTGTAACATCCATTAAAATTTTGGTACTGGGATCAATATGGTATGCGGCGAGTTTAGATGCCTCATTAGTCATCTTAGCAAAGTCAGTCTGGAGGTTCACCACGTTGTGGTTTGCATCAATTTGCCAAAAATCCATTGTAGCTTCTTCAGCTCAGCCATTGTCGTCTTGATTGTCACATAAAAAAAAAGAGTGATGCTACTTAGGATCGTTAGACACGCTAACCATGACATGAAATGGCTCACCACTGGGAGTGAGAGGATCTGCCACAAGCAAAAGCTCAACAACTCTATCGGTAAGGCATCAAAAATTTTGTTATTATCTAATTCATTGCCTTCATAAATGAGCATTTTGCGTGTCACATCGATACCTACACTCTCTTCAATTGCGGACTTCACCTTAGCTATCATTTCAAAAACTTTGGATCTTGCGGAGAGGGATTTTTGCTCCTTCAAGGATATGGAAGTCAGCGCACTGAACCATGATTTTTGCGTAAGCAAATTGATTTGAAATTCACCAAATATGTTGATTAGGAAGATTAAAAAATTGAGTTGTTTTTTTTTGTTGCGAAAGTACATTGAATTAATATACAAAATTCTCATATTAATTAGATGTAGATTTCATCACAGTTGGCTGAAGAATTTATGGGGTGTAAGGCAAAAATATTGAGATTGTTAAATAGATCATATAATTAAAACCGTGATGTAAAATTATTATTAATATGAACATAAAATTTAGTTTATACTTGTCGTGCTACTTTCGTGATTTTTTCGTATTATATTTATAATATATATAATATTTTGTGTTATATTTATACTATATGTTTTTATTTTATATTGTATTTAATTTATTAAAAATTATGTTATTTTAATTATATAACCCATTTTGCATTCCTAATATTTATATTATGAAGAAAAATAAATTATTCATGCGAGAGCATAAATATTTTTAAGAAATATTTCTCTATGTTAAGATTTTATTTTTATTTTTGTTTATAGAAAAGGAAAAACTAAAAAAAAATACAAGTCTATATTAGGTATTTTAAAATTATTCAATATATTTTAAACAGACTAATTAGTAGGTGTCACATCCATTAAAATTTCAGTACCAGGATCAATATGGTATGTGGCGAGTTTAGATGCTTCATTAGTTATATCAACCAAGTAAGTCCTAAGGGTTACCATGTTGTGGTCTGCATTAATTTCCCAGAACTCAATTGCAGCATAGTCTTGATTGTCAGATAAAAAAAAAAAGTGATGCAGCTTAGGATCGTTGGACCTACTAACCATGACATGAAATGGTTCGCCACTGGTAGTAAAAGGCTCCGCCACAAGCAAAAGCTCAACAGCTCTTTTATTAGTAAAGTCATATTTGGATGTTGTGGAGAGGAATTTCTGCTCCTCCAACGATATGGAAGCCAACACACTGAACCATGATATTTGCGTAAGCAAATTGATTTCAAATTCACCAAATATGTTGATTAGTAAGATTTAAAAGTTGATTTGTTTTTTTTTTTTGGTTGTGAAAAAATATTGAATTAATATACAAAATTCTCATATTAATTAGATGGAGATTTCATCACAACTGGCTGAAGAATATGGGGTGTAAGGCAAAAAAATTGAAATTGTTAGACATATCGTATAATTAAAACAGTGATGTAAAATTATTATTAATATAAACGTAAAATTATATTTTATACTTATCATGCTACTTTAGTGATATTTTCATATTATATTTACACTATATATATATATATATATATATATATAATTTTGTGTTATATTTATACTATATGTTTTTATTTTATGTTATATTTAATTTATTAAAAATTATTTTATTTTAATTTAATTAGATAACCCATTTTACATCCTTCATATTTATATTCAATGTACGTTTCTAAATATTAAAATTAAGTATTATAAATCTAATAATATCCTTAAATTTAGTGTACATTGTTAGCCTTTCCATGGTTGTTATATCTTTTCCAAATATCCTTGTTAATCACTTTAAAGATTTAGTTATGAAAATTTTAGTATCTTTAAAGATTTATATCTTTTCCAAATATCCTTGTTGATCACTTTAAAGATTTAGTTATGGAAATTTTAATATCTTTAAAGATTTAGTTAAGAAAATTCTAATATCTGGATTTTTTTTTTCAGGATGATTCTTGGAACAGGCTAATGAGGTTTGAATTAGTACCCACCTTTGTGGGATTTGTTTGTACCATTTCTTCTATTTTGATTGGAGTCTTTTCAGGATGATTCCCGGAACAGGCTAATGAGGTTTGAATTAGTATTCACCATTGTGGGATTTGTTTGTACCATTTCTTCTGTTTTGATTGGAGTTTTTTCAGGATGATTCTTGGAACATGCTAATGAGGTTTGAATTAGTACTCACCATTGTAGGATTTATTTGTACCATTTCTTCTATTTTGATTGGAGTGTTTCGATTGTACTTTGCAGTCGCATCAGGTAACATACATGATATGTTTAAATGGGATATGACTGGTATGGTAGTTATTGTAATTTTTTTGCTCTTTAGACTCATGTATTATGATTGGCTTAGTAGAGGTATGAGGTCGTTGTGGGAGTGAAGAGATGTGGCAGTCGTGGGAGCATTCGTGGGACTAAAGAGCTTTGGAAATTGTGGGAGATACTATCTTTTCATTTTGCATATTGTAGTTGATATACGTAAATGCAGTGGTGGACCCAAGATTTTGTGAAAGGGGGGCACCTTAGTATTTTTAAATTTTATAATTTCTTTGATAAACAATGAAAAAGAGAAAAATTATTAAAAATTAAAAAAATACGTATAGATAGGGGATATAATGAACCTTATCCCTTAAAACAAATTCTAACAAAATAAAACAAAATATAAAATATTAAAATATGATAGTCCAACAATTTAGTAAATACAAAGTCATAATTGTCTCCTACGAGTTTTTATGCTTTGAAAATGTTGCATGATTACCTTATTATATCAAAAATATCTTTCTAAATGCATGCAAGCAAGCTATCGTTTATTCATTCATCTTCTATTCGATTGCGTTATTCAATCTTTACAATATTTATAGCAAAGAATGAATCAAAACAAATAAATAAGCATTAATAAAATATATAAAAATTTTATTGATAGAATATAGAAATAAGAATTAATTAAAATAACGATGTAATTTATTTTAAAGGAAGGACAATTAGTTATATATCTTGTATTCGATTGCACTTGTTATAAAAAAAATATATGATTGTCTGCAAAATAAAAATAAGATATTGACAACAAATGAACATGAAAACTACATAAGAAAAACATTAAAAATTTGATTAAAATTTTATATATAAAATAAAGAGTAAAATATTAAATATAATAAAAAATAAACTTGTTTAACTTTTGAAGAAAGTTGTCCTCGTCTTTTCTTATGTACCAATTTGCAGGGGAGAAGAGTAGTAGAAGACACGGTAGTTGGTGAAGGTCAGTGGTCAGGTGGCTGTAATAAAAAGAAATTAAAAAAAGTAATGTGTAGTTAAATTAGATACTTTTCAATAAAAGGGTGTATGTGAAACTAGTAGAACCTGAGGGGGTATAAAATAGTTTAATTTTTTAGGAGGGGCCTGGGCCCCCATGGGTCGCAACGTCGGTCCGCCTCTGCGTAAATGGATCATTACCATTGCTAGTTACCATTTACTAGTTGATATATGTAAATGATATTTTTGTTGTTGCTACGGTAGTATATTTTCTATGAATTTGAATTGTTTATAATGATAAGCATTTTGACACCATAATTATCTGTTCGAATGACTGGCTATGATTTTGAATGGTCAGTTATTTTGTGTTTGTAATTGCGTTACTTATTATATGCTTATGAAGTTCAGTCTGACAGCTAGATTGAAGAGATCTTCATCTTTGAATGATTTCATAGATCATTCCATTTTTTTTTCTTTTTCCCGTCTATGATGGAGTTATAAAATTTTATATGAGAAGTCCACTTGCTGAAGTTTAGGGCCTATGTGCAATTTGGGGACAAATATAACTAGCTTTGTGCTGTTTGTTCGGATATTGAATTAATAATCAATTTGACACCATGAATTGTGTTATCTAAGACCATGTCTCTGGTAATGAAGACATCCAAATTAGTTGATGCAATTATGATATTGCCTTGTGCTAGTTAGCAACTTAGAACTTGAATGTTAGGAAAATGCAATCTTCTTATGTTTTGGACCTCTGTAATGTTAGCTAAAATCAAGTTAAGCTTTAGAATCTGAGTCTCTTTTCTTGAGTTCTCGCTATTATTGTTGTTCCTTTTGTTTTCCCTGTTTAAAAGCCAATACTTATTGTTCCATTAAAATTTTTGCTTTCATTTTGTAAGTTCTTTATTATGCCTAGTTGGAGCATCCTTTGGTTGGAAATTAAACATTTGGGGGAATTTCAATGATATAACCATAAATAAGATTACTTTCTATTTGGGGAAAAAAGTGTGGAGATTTCAAAGGTACTAAGCTGTTTGTCATTCAACAATAGTTTAAAAGCAGCAGTTAAATGATCTTTGATGGCTTCCTCTCCGAATTGGTAAATATGATGTGGAAAAAGTTCTGAGAGCGTTACCACCTTTTCTTGAAATGCCCTGTTGCTATGCTTTGGTGATCTAATTTGCTTAAGTATTCAATCTCTCTTAGGTGGTTCCTTACTCTTGCTGTTTGGCTATCAAAGAAAGATTCATTGATGCTTTTAGAGGAAGGAAGTTATCTTTTGCATTTTTCATATGTTCATATTGCAGCCTTTCACACCTTCTCTATAAGGGTGAGCACCGGCACTCCCTTTTGTTGAATTTTCGTCTTTTTCATAAAAAGGAGGAGCTTCCGTCGAGCCAACATCATGATATAATGGTAAGGTTCAATTTGAACCTGGTGAATGAGAGGGAACTCGCGGACATGCAATTTTTTTTATATTTTGCTTTTGTCAATCAAGATCTGTCTTCTCAGTTTGCAACCTTGTTTATATACCTGTTCAAAATTCATCATATAATCCTTTAGTGAATTTTTCTTGCAAGCATTAGAGCTTAGCATGTCTTTTGTCTTTTGACTTTTCAGGATAGATATAGTATTTGATCTCCTAAAATCTTACCAAGAATTGATGACCCTTGCCTTCCAGATAATTTGACTTTTTATATAACAATGTGCTTGTGGTTAACATTAAGATGGAGGTTGTAAATAGCTTAATTCTGTAATACATATTCCATTGTGGCTTAAATTTATTGTCCTTTTTTTTGCAACTCATAAAATTGTAACCCTTGCATTGTTTTTAGGTTCGCTACATCAGCTTTAGGTGAATGTTAAATTACCCACCTCGCAACTAGATGATTTCATTTAAGAATGTTGATGTATGATTAACTATATACACCCGTTGAGGAAATTTAAGAATCAATATTTGATCACTCAATTAAGCTGTTGCTCCGTTGTTTTCACAAATTAATTATCTTATATCTATTCTGGACGAATCTTGGTAAGCACTGGTGGCAGAATGCATGCCCTAAAAGATACATGCATGCTCTTGCCAAAAATTTTGAAAGAGCGCATGGTTAGTTTTAAAGTTTTTTGTATGAATTTTGAAAATAATATGTAGTTAATATTAATTTAAATACATTGAAAAGTGTGTATTTTTATGAACTGTTTTTTTAAATGCTAATAAAACACTAAAATAGAGTTTGCTAGTTGTGTGAAGTTAAGGGAATGTATTATTTTATCTTTTAATTAATGATTTTGGTTATATTACTAGAGTATGATATATCCTATTCTTATAACTCAACTTGTTATTCAAAACTAAAAGAAATCCGTCACTGTTATGAGTTATTACAACATTGGTGACTATAGCTTGACTAAATCCCCCTAAATCGACAATACCAAATCCAAATCGACGAAAGCTAAATGAAAGGAGTGAATTTTCTTTAACTGTAGTTCTAACTCATATTATTGTATGCATACGCAGCGATAAGATCATCAATCATAGGTAAAGAGAGTGGAACGAAGGACATGATTTGCTTTACATTAATTAGCTTTCAAGCCATATTTCATTATTATTTTGAGTGGTCTTATTTTTACAAACTATTTATACAAACTTTTGTGATATTATTGAATGGTTATCATATCATCTGCATTAATTGATGATTTAAAATTTAAAATTTATTAAAATGAATCAAATCATGACACATCAATTTATATGAGTGAGTTTATGTAAACAACTTGTTAATGTTAAGTTTCAAATTAAATATGATGTTTCAAAATATAATTGTTCGTGCTATTTAAAAAAAAAAATTTGTCAATAATAGTTCCATGTATAGTGCAATTATAAAAACATCTGGTGATCTATCCTGTTCATCAAGTATATGTGCCTCCTTTGCGGCATCTACGTACATACAACTATTTTATATGACCTATCCTTTTTATGGGATACATTATTAACGGAGAATCCATATATATTTAGTGGGTTTTCTGTTGCGAGAAAGGAAAAATTTAGGGGAAAGAAAAAATTGGGGGAAATGAAAAAAATTAAGAAAAGGAAAGGATTGGAGGAATGTTTTCATTTGCTTGATAATATAATTACGGATAGAAAGGATTTACTAATAATTAATTGGACATAAATATCCTCAACATTAAAGTATATAATATCCATTATTAGATTTTCTGTGTAAATAAATTAAAAATGAGTAATGCTACTCTTACAAACTACTTATACAAACTCACACATACAAACTGACGTGGCATAATATGATTTGATAAATAAATACAATGATTTGATAAATATATATTAATAATAAATGATATTAATTAACATGGGTGATGTGGTAATCATATACAGATACCACATCAGTTTGTATGTTTGAGTTTGTATAAATAGTTTGTATGAGTAGTATTACTTATTAAAAATAAATAATTAGGTTAATATTTATACATGAAGCTAATATAAAATTTTTAAAAAGCATATTAAATTAGAATCTAATTTTACTAAATAAATTTTTTTATTATACAATATTGTTATAAAATATACACAATGATAAAGTTATGTTTATTAAGATACATAATTAATAATTTATTATATATAGTTAATCTTTAATTTTTTTCCTTAAAAAGTAAACAATACATATTAATATCATATTATGATATTATTAAATTAATATAGAATTTTTGAAATAAATAAATATTTTAATATATAAATTACATATTGAAAAATTAAAAAAATTTGCAGAAACTGTTACTGGCGAACCATTGTTCTTCACCGCTGGTGATGAATGAAGCTTGCATCTGGGTGTCACTGTCGACTCCATTAGGATTGCCGTCTAATGATCAATCTGTCTGTGCAACTTTAATCTTCGAAGAAGTCATTGTTTTGCCATAAATAGTGGGCCTTTTTGTTTGAATTTGCCGTTCAACTTCTCTTCTACAGATAAATGATGCATCCAATGCCAATGCTATTGCCTCCGATGAGTAGATCGTTGATTAAGGATCTTCTTGATATTGGCAGTGATGCCAAACCTGTGAATGCACCGACACATGCAGACGACGCCAACCGAAAACAATTTTTTCAAAAATTACACATTTTTTAATTTTTGAAAAATATAAATTAATTACAATAATTTTGATCAATTATTAAAATGAGATTAATTTAAAACGCATAAAAAATAGCAGAGATTAGTTTAGTAATTTAATATATTATTTTCAGGGAAACCAAATTTCCTCCCAAAGTTGAGAGAAAATACAATTATCATAAATTTAAGAAATTATATTGTTGGTAATCCATTTTCCTTCCACAACTATATATTAATCAAGCAAAACAAAGAAAATGAATCCATTTTCCTTTATCACCTTTTTAATGCAACCGAAAAGCAGAATTAACTAGTAATTAATGATCAGCTTTTCATCCTGTTATGTCGATAAGTAATGCTACATGTACAAAGTTGGTATCTCAATTTTATGTTTTAAATGAGCTAGCTGCTAGCATATCAATCCAAGTAACTCACCATATCACACCTCTTGATTAAATTGATTAACTATCTATTATCATTTTAGCAGGCACGTCACTTAGGGCATACGTATAGCATTACTATTATATCAATATTATTAGAGTTGCATGAAGGATTGCGATGCATTCCTAGCGACGTGCAATTACTTCATTTTAGCCACCAATTACAATAATATCTAGAGCGGAATCAAAGAATTTCAATATGACGTAATATGTGAGAATGAAGCATGAACTTGGGAGGACGTAACTACCAAATACAATATCTGTCCCTTGTCTAATCAGTTGCTAACAAATTAATCACTAAAATAATATGATGTTAAATGAGTTTATTGTTTCATTCGCCATGTGTTTAATCATGATATTTCTAGATGAGAAGAACGTATCTCATTATCTACATATTCATCCAAATAAAATCTCATAATATATACATTTTTATTTGATAGGTAAACGGCTGATTAATTTCTTTGTTTTATCTTATTAATGGATTAGATTGAGTTTATTAACTGAGTATTGTATACTAATTAACCATATATTTGATGATTTTAAGCCAATTCTTATCATAATACTGATCATTGATCAAACATAGTTTTTCTCAATTTTCAGTTAACTGACTGATTATACATATACATATATGTTTGTGTGTGTGTGTGTGTGTGTGTGTGTGTATATATATCTATATCAAACAAGGGATGAGACTTGAGAAATTAATACATGCATTACCATATATATAGTTTTTACAATTGCCCACATAATAATTAGTTAGGTACTAGTACCTCTTTATTTGAAAGGTGAGACATGCAATTTTATTTGGCTGGGATGGAATTGAAGTTGAATGCCAATAGGAAATGGATAGAAAATAGCACTGTACAAAAAATGAATGTAGGGAATTGAAACAAAGGTTGAATGAGAAACATTATTTCAGGAAATGGAGATTGATAATTTAATTGTAGTAAAAGCTAACTATGTTTAGCGGCTGAATGTTTTTTACAATACTTTTCACTTAATTCCATTTAAACTTAAGATTTAAGTGAACTATTTCTGTTTATTTTTTTAATATTCAATTTTTTAGCGGTATGTCACTTATTTCAAAAAGTGAAAATTTATCACTTTTTTTTCTTTCTAATGTTTGAATTATGTTTTATTACTAAAATTACCCTATATATCTTTTTTTTTTAATTTGGAAAGTGGCTATCGGGCAATGGCCGCCATTGTTGTTGCTGGTTGCTAGTGTATGATGGATTCTGCGGCATTGCCCATGCCGCCGTGATCTTTGTTGGTCGACTGTGCAGATTTTGTAAAGGTCATTGATGATTAAGGCAGCTATCTACGAGATCGGATGTTTAATCATGGCAGCATGAGCAGTGTCGTTGAATGTGCCATACCATTGGCAGTTGGCAATGGCAATGGCAATCTAACAACCCTTTGTTTTCTATTTTTAAAAAATTAAATTAATAAATGTTAATTATTTTACCATTACAATTTAAAATATAAAAATAATTTATTTATTTTTAATTTAAGTTAAATTTTTAATTTTTTAAAAACATTGTATATTTTAGCATTTTATATTAAAAATAGTCAACATCACCGAACTCACGACAGATTTTAGTATTTTTAATTTTTATATTTCATTAAAAATAAATAAATAAAAGATTTTTATTTATAAAGTTATCTATTTAATTCATCATAATATATTTACCATGTTAAAGATGATATGTACTTTTATAATAGCTAATTTTATTATTAATTATTGATTATTATTGTTATTAATATTTTAATTTAATTTTGTTAAGTATTCAATTTTTAAAGTATTTTCTATATTCAATATTATGGTAAAATAAGTTATATTTAAATTAATCTATCAACTTAAGACTTATTGAAAAATTGAAAACAAACATATCATAAAGTGATATAAAAATAAGTGCTATACTTTATGAACTTGAACAAATCTACCACAAATTGGCCTACTAAGTATACTTTATGAATAAAATAATAAAAATTATTGCTCACTTCTAAATAATTTTTAAATTATAAGTAAATTTAATAATAACAGCATTTTTATATTAATAATTTATTTAAATAATAATTGTATCATAGTACACGACCAGTCCAATACTAATAAGTGCTAATTAATAAGCATTTAAAAGTGTTAAAGTGAAGAAAACATATAGCCCCGTAGTCAACTTTAACAAATCTATCACAAGCTGGCCTACTACGTATATTTTATGGAGAAAATAAAATATCATCAGTCACTTTTAAATAATTTTTAAATTTTAAGCAAATTTAAAATTTAACAATAACATCAATTTTTATATAATAAATTATTAAAACAATATTTATATCATAGCACACGACCAGTCCTGTACTGCACTACACCTCTGCACCAAATCTAAATTAGTTAGTTAGCTCGAACTCACAATACTCCAATCAGAATGGCCAGAGACAGTCTTAGGTAGGATGAGGACAGAATAGTCATTTTGTATCACCTACTGACCGCCACAGACTGGGAGTCGTGCCTGCCCTTTCGTATTCGTCTATTATTTTACCCCAAAATACGTAAAATGGCTTTAAGCCAGTTTTGATTTTAACTCGTTTTATTTTGGAAATGAATTGTGTTTCTGGTATTGTTTTTGAATACAATAACAAACTTGTTTATTCTCTGTTATTGAGATTGTAAACTGGTAAATGAATTTGAAATTGGTAACACACATGCATATACTTTGTACATATTGCAATATCCAAATGAAGTTTTTACATTTCGCAATATCTAAACGAAGACACCCTATCTTGTGACTTAAAAATGAAGATAAATGTATAATTGACTCCTAACTGTTTAATTAACAAAACTAAATGTTTCGAACGGTTGAATTGAAATACATCAATGCTTTAATAAGAGTGTATTTACTATTTGTTATTTCACAACAAAGTGAAATTAAAAGAAATAAAAGTAAAAATACTGATATTTTAGGTAAATAAATGATATATCTTTATTTTGTGATATTATCATCTGTAGAAGCCCCAGCTATAAGATAAATAACAGCTTATTTTCAATTTTACATATTTTAGATGAAGGTTTACCATAGGAAAAAGAAAATTAATAAGTAAATTAAAAATAAACCCACATTTATGTGATATATACACACATACAATTTTGCTCTAATCTAGTCTCCGGGATAAGTTTTATACAGACCAAACGTTTCCAACAATTGGATACATCCAACAGCTAGATTTATATTTACACCATTAATTGAAAATAAAAAGCTGGTCTTATATTTATAGTACTAGAAAAAAAAAAAAAAAAAACAAAGCAATTGTTTTATTGTCTTCCATCTTCTCCCTTCTCTCTTTTGCCTGTCACTTCACTCTCTAGACTTTTTATTCTCATTTTTTACAATTGGTAACATTTTCAGAAGTTATGAATGAAACTGAATATGTTATAACTCATTAAATTGAATTATTCAGTTCACAAACTGGTCCCTTAGCAACCAATTTATTTGCACACGAAAACTAAAAGCTTTGCCCATATCTTACCTAACTTCCAATATCAGTGTAATTTTGCTATGTGATGAAAGAGATTGATATTCACAACTTACTGGTAAAATATGTAATTTAGCATGTTGAAAAATCCTTGTTGGTTCTAGACATGCATGTGCATTGCACATGAGTATTTTGTCATCATGTGATAAAAACATTAAATATGGATACTTTCCTTATTTCATTTATTTTATATAAATGTTTTGTATTAGGAGAATTTTAATTAAAATAGGATAAGTCTTGATATGGTATCCTAGTTAAATAAGAATAAGTTTTATTGTATCCTAGTTGAATAGGAATAAGTTTGGATTTAGAATCCTAATTGAATATGAAGTTTTATTAATTATCTCTTATTAGATTAGGATATTATTTAAGTATTCTAGTTTACTTAGGAGAAGAATATTATCAATTCCTATAATGTTTGATTGTTATCCAAACTTTCCTTATGAGTTTTATTGAGATTCTACAGGATTTTGACCAGGATTACAATTCATATCAAATACTATATAAAGCTATCTTCATAGCTTTCGGTGGAATTAATTCAAGGCATTCAACGCAAATTGTGAGAGAGCAATCAAGAGCAAGTTTGACTGCGTTTTTTATTTATTTTTTATGTCTTGTATAAAGCTTTTGGCTTTGGTTAATTATTATAGATCGTGTGAGCTTAAGGGAGTTGAGTAATCACAGGTGTCTATACTAGTTACAGGTGTTATGTTATTCTTAATAGCGTGTTGTTAAGATAATCTTGACAGAAAAAGAGCAGCATCAGAAGAGTGTGTGAAGGACTATGGTTGTGATCAGGATTGATCAAGTTTACATAGATTAGGTTAGTTAGTGAGCAGGTGTCTACCACTGTAAAGAGTCCTAAGTCAAGTGTAAAAACATACAACATAGTGGATTGCAACTCTTATTGCCCGTGGATATAGGTTGGTCATAACCGAACCACTTAAAAATCCTGTTTTGATTTACATTACGGTTTTCTTTTATATTATTCGTAACTTCCATATGCTGCAAAACCCAACAATTGGTATCAGAGTGGGTACACTGACATACTAGTGTAGATATAGTTTTTTGGCAAGTATGGAAGGATTTCGAGTAGGAGGATCGATCACTCAACCACCGTTACTTGAAGATGCAAACTATGCTTATTGGAAAGTCAAGATGAGAGCTTTCATCAAATCAATTGATGAAAAAGTATGGACGAGCATTGTTCATGGCTGGACACCCCCAACAAAAGCCAATGACGTTGGGCAGCAGATTGAGAAACCACATAATGAGTGTAGTGAAGCTGAATATCGATTAGCTGGATGGAATTCTAAAGGCATCAATGCAATCTTTAATGCTGTCAACCTTCAACAGTTCAGATTAATTTCAAAGTGCACCATTGCAAAAGAAACTTGGGATATCCTTGAGGTAAAGAATGAAGGTACCAAAAGGGTTAAAGAATCTAAGTTGCTTACTTTGACTTCTAAATTTGAAAAGTTAGTTATGCATGAAGAAGAAACCATTAGTGAATTTCATACTAGATTTTGTGAAATTACTAACTCTGCTTATATGCTTGGTGAGGAATATACTGAGGCTAAAATTGTTGGCAAGATACTTAGATCTTTACCAGAAAAAATTCAGCCTAAGGTCACAGCTATCGAAGAAAGCAATAATGTGAAATCGTTGCAAGTTGATGAATTGATTGGGTCTCTTCAAGCATATGAGATGGGTTTAAAGACAAGAAGGAGGTAAAAGAGTGTTGCCTTTGTTACTTCTTTAGAAAAAGAAGAAAAAGATGACAGCAATCTTGATGACTCCGATGATGAACTTGCTCATTTGACAAAGAATTTTGCCAAATATATGAAGAAAAATCTCAAGAAGAAAAATTCTGAGAACTTTGATGCTAAAAAATTTCGTAAAGAACGGGCAAAGAAAAAACAAGAGAAGCTTGAGAGAAAAGGTATTCAATGTTATGAATGCAAGGGATTTGGGCACATTCAAACTGAGTGTCCTAATTATAAGAAGAAAAAGAATTTGTGTGCAACATGGAGTCATGATGACTCATAAACAAATGAAGACAACTCCAACAATTTTTTAGCATTCAATGGGACTATTTCAGATAAAAAGTAAACAGTTATGTCTAATATAATTGAAGCTGTTGTATCTAACATAACAGAATAGATCAGACATTGATGAGTCAAATGCTGAGAAGGATACTGAATACTATAGAGAACTTCAAGAGACATATAATGTACTTTATGAGATGTGGGAGAAGCAGAAAGTACAGATCAAAACTCTTCAGATTGAGCAAGAAGTGCTGAAGAGTAAAATAGTATCTGTAGAAGAAAAATCATAAAACTAGAAGCTGTTGTGATAGACAAGACAAAATGTATAAAATTACTGTAGAATTGGATGAGGCAAACAAATGCATTAATCAACTCAAGATAGGCTCAGCAAAGCTTGATCAAATTCTGAGTTTAGGCCGTGATAACTCCATCAAACATGGGCTGGGGTATGATGAAAAGAATGACGCTTCAACATCAGAGACAATGTTTGTTAAAGCTTCAAATTCCGGTAACACTTTTAACTCAAGCTTTAAAGATGTGACTGATTTTGCTTCCCCAATGAGTTCTTTCATTTGAAATAAAAAAAAAGGTAAGAAAATTTGTTCCTATTTACTATTTTTATGGTGTTAAAGGTCAGATTAGACCTAGGTGCTATAAATTGCAAAATTTTTTAAAGAAAAAGGCAAGTCAGTTTAGACAGTTACATAAGACACAACAGGTTTGGGTTAAGAAATATAAAACTCACTGCAAAGTTGCTACACTTAATGTTTCTTCAAATAATGATTGTGCTTGTTCTAAACATGTGAGAGGAAATGAAAAGTGTTTGAAAATTTTCAGTCAGACAATTGATGACAAAACGTGTTGTTTAGAAACTTAGTGAATCAAAGATTATTTGCACTGAGTATATTTCATCTGACAATCAACTAGTTGACCTGTTCATATAAAGCACTATGATGCATTGAGATTTGAAAATTGAGAAAGGATATTAGCACTTGGCAGTTACTTGAATTATAACAGTGTTTAGTTATGTTGTTTATATCTGTAGCATCATTAGTTTATTTATAATTAAAGTATGCTTGAGCTGTTTTATTGGTATAAATTTACTAGTAATTTCAAGTCAAATACAGAGAGGGCTACCAGTATATGATGTGTGAAAGCCATCAATTGAGAGTAACTTCAATGTATCTTAGAAATATGTTGAGGTCACCCACTCAAATGGAAAAGGGCTACCTCTATACATGTGTGAAAGCTACTGTATTTATTCAAAAAATTCACATTGAGATTAACTTTTGTGTGTGTAAGAAGCATGTTCAAGTTGATCACTCAATTGGATTAAGTGATAAAATAATATTTATGTTTGAGGTTTATCCACAGCTTGGATACATGCTTGGTTATAAAAGATTATATAATGTCCAGATATTTCTGTTAAGTAAATCTTGACTGTTTTCAGTTACGGTTTACACAATACGATCAGTGCTTTATGTTTGACTCAGTTTGATCCTATTAAGTGTATTTTGACGTGTCAAAAGTTCCAGGTCAGCGAAATTGATTTGAGGGGGAGTTTGTTCAGTTGCAAGCGTACTTGATTTAATTAGTTTCTTGGTTTTTAAAATTTTTTTTCATGTTTATGCACAATTTGAAGAGGTGAACATTTAGTTAGGGGAGTTTTGTTTGTCATTTTGTTTTTCTTTTATACTTTGGCACTTGTTCAGAAAACAAGGGGGAGAAGTATGGATGTTTTTGGTATTATTCGGTTGTTTCTTTATTTTTTTAGGTTGTCATAATAGTCTTTGTTTAAGTGTTTCATTTTCATTGCATTCCATGTACTCATGCATTTTTTTAAAATTTAGATGTTTTCATCACAAGATGCCAAAGGGGGAGATTATTGGTTCTAGACGTGTATGTGCATTGCACATGAGTATTTTGTCATCATGTGATAAAAACATTAAATATGGATATTTTTCTTATCTCATTTATTTTATATAGATGTTTTGTATTAGGAGAATTTTAATTAAAATAGGATAAGTCTTGATATGGTATCCTAGTTAAATAAGAATAAGTTTTATGGTATCCTAGTTGAATAGGAATAAGTTTGGATTTGGAATCCTAGTTGAATAGGAAGTTTTATTAATTATCTCTTATTAGATTAGGATATTATTTAAGTATTCTAGTTTGCTTAGGAGAAGAATATTATCACTTCCTATAATGTTTGATTGTTATCCAAACTTTCCTTATGAGTTTTATTGAGATTCTACAGGATTTTGACAAGGATTACAATTCATATCAAATACTATATAAAGCCATCTTCATAGCTTTTGGTGGAATTAATTCAAGGCATTCAACGCAAATTGAGAGAGAGCAATCAAGAGCAAGTTTGAGTACGTTTTTATTTGTTTTTTTATGTCTTGTATAAAGCTTCAGGCTTTGGTTAATTATTATAGATCGTGTGAGCTTAAGGGAGTTGAGTAATCACAGGTGTCTATACTAGTTACGGGTCTGTAGCAGTTACGGGTGTTATGTTATCTTAACAGCATGTTGTTAAGATAATCGTGATAGAAAAAGAGCAGCATCAGAAGAGTGTGTAAAAAACTATGGTTGTGATTGGGGTTGATAAAGTTTACAAAGATTAGGACTATGGTTGTGATCGGAGTTGATCAAGTTTACATAGATTAGGTTAGTAAGTGAGCGGGTGTCTACCACTGTAAAGAGTCCTAAGTCGAGTGTAAACACATACAACATAGTGGATTGCAACTCTTGTTGCCCGTGGATGTAAGTTGGTTATAACCGAACCACTTAAAAATCCTGTTCCGATTTACATTACGGTTTTCTGTTATATTATTCGTAACTTCCATACGCGGCAAAACCCAACAATCCTAGATGTGGATCTTCTGAGAGTGGATCTTCCGATACTCTTGAAGTGGGTGCTGACCTTCCGAAGGTTTCCAGAGACAGTTTAGATAGTCAACTTGAGAAGACTAAGAAATCAAATAAGCCTGAAAAGTCTCAAATGAGCACTGATCGTGTTGATAGATGTAGGAGAAAAAAGGGCCGACTGGGGTAAATACTTAAACTAAGAGCATCTTCGGTAAGTTATGTGCATCTATGTACTTGAGAACATTTTTTTTTTTTTTTGCTTTTGCAATGTTGCATCACTCAACGTAAATTGTCGGATTTGAGAGTGATTCTTATCGGAGATGTTCTAATTTTTCTGAATATATGAGTCAAATTAAGCAATTTAGTATTTTTGTAAGAACAAAAGCCTCATTCAATGGAA